>JAJEJO010002571.1:88157-113365 GCA_020662805.1 Glaucomys volans
GGCTGCCATGAGTCAGGGGCTGCCGTGGGCCGGGGGTGCCGTGGGCCGGGGCTGCCGTGCATACATGATGCTATAGATGCTCTATAGATGCCTCTGGGTCTGCATGAGCAAGCAACTGTCCCCTTGGCATGGTGGCATATCAGGGTGGCCTGGTCACAGGTGAGAATAGCCAGGGTGAATTCTCCTCTGTCTCCTTTACCAAGGCCTCTCTTGTCCCCTGAGTCCCCTGAGTCCCTACAGGCTGCCAGGTTCTATGACGGGCTTGTATGTCATTCCATTCTCAAAATGCTGCAGGGAAGGTGGTATTGGGTGCCCCATTTACAGACCAGCATCTGAAGCCTCAGAGAGATTAGGCCACTTGCCCAAGGTCACACAGCTGAAGAAGTCGGGACAGAGCCAGGCGTAGGGGCAGATGCTATAATCCCAGTGACTCAGGAGGCTGAGGCAGGAGGATCAAAAGTTCAGCTCCAGCTTGGGCAACTTAGAGAGACCCTGTCTCAAAAAAAATTAAAAAAAAAGAGGGGTCTGGGGATGTGACTGAGTGTCAGACCTCCCCTGGCTTCAACCCCTAGTACCAACACAAAATAGAGACAGGGTCCAACCCTCCAGGGCACCCCCATTCCCACCCCACCAAACACCCTGTGTCCTGGCACACGTCTCCGGAACAGCGGAGGCTGTCTTCTGTTGTTGTCGTTGTTGGTTTTAGTTACACAGGACAGTAGAGTGCGTTTGACATATTGTGCACACGTGGAGTGTGACATCCCGTTCTCGAGGTCGTAGGTGACGTGGAGTTACTGAGTTACTCACTCATTGGTGAGCACAGGAGAGTGGCCTCTGACTTCTTCTACTGTCTCGATGGAGATCAGCTTTTGAACCACAACCAGCTCAGGTGCTGCATGGCCAGCTGGGGGGGTCGGTGCCCAGCTGCGGCAGGCTGGTCCCCCTCAGTGACCTTGTGTCTTGGGTGCACAAGCATCAGCACAGGGAGCCCTGCCCTGCCTTGCTCCTGGTTCACTTTCTCTTAAGTGGCCATGAGTGACACCATTTCTCTTCAGTCACTGAATCTGGCTCCGTCCAACCTCCCTGTGACGGCCCATCAACTCCACCCATTCACGTGCAGCAGGAGAAGTGAGTGGGGGAGGCAGGGCTTTTCCTGGGGTTAAACACCCAGTTTGAGGTAACACACTCCTTGCTGGAGCCTGGCTCCTCCAGCTGAGCAGGGACAGGCACATTTCATCAGATCATTTCGCAGTGAATCAAGTCAACAAGACGAGGAGCTGGGCTGGTCAGCACTTGCTGAAGGCCAGTCTCTGGGCCCAAGTCTCCAGGCTGGCGGCAACTCTGGAGACCAGGGCCCTGGGATCAGGTGGGCTGGTGGCAGCCCCGTCTCTCTGGATCCCCTGAAGACATGCGGGGTGCTGTGTTCAGTCGCTTGGGGTCTGCATTCGAGGTCAGAGGGAAGGCGCCCTGGGCCTCTGCTTGGGGCTCTCAGTAAGCGGGTGAGCAGAGAACCTCACCAGGAACAGGGAGGTCATGTGGACCTGGGAACCCTGAGGGCTGGGAGAACCCGGGCCCAGCCCAACAGAAGGCCCAGCCTGCCCCACACCCTGCAAGAAATGGGCACCTGGGGACTCACTGTGCTGTCATTTGTGGTGAGTCTGGCCCGCGGTCATCTCCCAACCTGGTGGCCTGGCAGTCTCCTGGTCTCCTCCAGCCCCAGCTCTGTCCCCTTGCTTCAGACTTGGCCACACGGTGAATCCAATCCTCTGCACAGACTCTTGTCCCTAGGGATTCCCGAGCTGCAGGAAGGGGAGAAGAGGAAGGGAGGGAAGGATGAGGGATGAGAGAGAGAGAGAGAGAGAGAGAGAGAGAGAGAGAGAGAGGACACAGACAGAGGCAGCCAGCCTCCTGAGTGGACACCTACACATGTGGGCGTCTAGTCTGCTGACCAGGAAGCCTGCCCCGGGTAGGTCCACCACACAGCTTCACTCTCCCTCTCCCCTCAGGCAAGGCCCCTGAGAGGCCCAGCTTCAAATGTGGGAGTGGTGACTGAGGGCTCGCCGGCCCAGCACCCACGCTGCTATGAGGAGAGTGAGGAGAGACCGAGGCAGCCCCGTGGCCCGGCTGAGACGCGGAGGGGCCAGGCACCGGTCGGGGCGGCCCGCAGTAGGCCTGCTGGGCTTGGTGCTGGAGCCTTTCCTGATGGACGTTGACCCAAGGCTGCTGCCTCCAAGGGACTCCTGGGACACTGGCTTTGCCTCGGCCGCTCCCTACGGGACCCCCTGCTCTCCAAGCCTGCGCTCTCACCTGTGGTTCCTACCTCGGCGTCCCTTCCCGTCCCTGCTGTGGTCCTCCCAGCCCAGCCCTGCGCTCCTGCCTCTGTGGGACCTGGCTATCCCTCCCGCCCTCCTGCTGGAGATGGGAGGTGGTCTGTGCCCAGAGCAGATGCCAGGGCTGTGGCCTGTCTGCCCTGCCTGGTGGGCAGTGCCTGCATTTACAGATAGGCGTCACCCACTTGCTTGTCACTCCCAGGCCATGTGCCCCCCAACACCATGCCCCTGCCACCCACGTTGCTCGCTCCTGCTGAGTGAGCGCCTGCTGTGGGCCCCATGCTTCACAACGTTGGCACGTTTAGTTCTCACAACGGCCTTCTGAGGACAAGGATCTGCACCCCATTCTGCAGATGAGGAGACTGAGCTTCCCCCATTCTTCTGGTGGGCCACCAGCTTTAGGTTCCCCCTAATGGATGAATCCCTACACAGGTCGCCCCGCCACCTGGTCCAGGGCTCTGGGGTGGCTGTGGCTGGGCTCTGCTGGGCTCCCTCAGCCCCCACCTTGGGCTGTCATGCATGGGGCTCCTGGAGAGCCCTGCCTTGCGGCTGGCTGGTCCTCTCAGCTCCACCAGCAAAGGCCGAGGCTACGTGTGGATCATTCTCTAGCAAAAGACCCTGCTTCTCCTCCCGAGCGTTCCATCTGTGTGCTTGTAGCAGAACCAGAACAAGACTCGGAGCCGGCCCACTCGGTGGTGTGCCAGGCATCTTGTGAGGTTCCGACCTGACCTCGAGGGCCCGGAATCAGCCCTGGTGGGAGTATGGACACCGTGGGAACAGGCAGGTGTCACGGGCCAGGGGCAATCTACCAGCACAGTGGCGGCTGAACATTGGCCTGTGCCACCTGGGGGCCCTCCGAGTCTCTTAGAGCTTAGAGAAGAGGGTCGTGGCTGCCTCTGCTCAGGGCTCCTCCCCTCCTTGGGCCTCCACTCCCCGCTACAGGTGGTGTGTGGCCAACGGCAGGGCCCAAGTTGGCTCAAGAGGACTCAACCCCCTGCCAATGCAGGGCCTTACTTCAAGGGTCCCACAGAGCTAAAGGTGAGTGGGAGAGAGACCCTGGGCCGCGTGACCAGCGGCCAAGGTCGGCCCTCTCCTCCAGCAAACCTTCCTGGAAGTCGGGGGCGTTGGGGACCCCCCGCAGGGAGCATGCGTGGGGGGGGCTCTGCCAGCCAGAGTGGAGTACTCTGCAACGGGCTCAGCCACCAGCTCTTCATTGACACAGTTGTATTAAAAATTCAGGATATAAATTTGAACAAGGATTAGCCATTCCCAGAGCAAACAGCCTCGCCGGCCCTCCCTCCACACAGGCCCACGGCATTAGCCAGAGCAAACAGGTAGGCACCCCGCCTCTGCCGCCTTCTCTCCACCTCCGCTTCTGGAAACCAGTCTTCCCAGAGAGCAGGGTCCAGAGTTGGTGGATCTTGAACTTGGACAGGGCACAGCCTGTGGGGGTTGATTCCGTGGGTCCACTTGCCCAGATGCCTGGTAAGACATGGTTCCCGGTGTGGCCATGAGTGTTTCCGGAGGAGGTGAGCACCGGGATAGGGACACTGAGCAAAGAAGATGGTCCTCGCCAATGGGGGCGGGCAGCTTGCAATCTGCTGAGGAGGCCTGAGTTCTCCCTCTGACCTGGAGCTGGGCCACCTGTAGGCCTTCACGTCAGACGGATCACACCAGCCTCCCAGGACCTCCATATCATACGAACAACTCCAGTAGGAAACCTCTGCCTCGCCATTGCCCTCTCCCTCTCTCTCCATCTAGCCACGCTGTGGGCCCTGTTTCTAGGACTGACTAATACACAGCCCCAGTGATGGGGAGCAACGGGGCCTTTGACCCACCCTGTGGAGTAGTGGTCACCAGGCGAGGCCCTTGTCAGAGTCCCCTCAGTTCTCTAAACCGGAGGGAGGCACAGCTTGGCCCATGTAACCCTCAACTCCCCACCAGGTTTGAAAGCTAAGAGGGGCCAGGGTGAACACCAGGGTCCCCCGGCCTCTCCCTTTAGATGAGGCAAAGGGGTAATGGAGTTTGCATTTGATCCTGCTCTGGAGTCTCCCGCAAAATTTGGATGTGTGAGGAAGACGGAGTTGGCTTGGCCCTGTCCTGCAGGCAGTTGGGGTGAGGCCTCCCCGCAGGGACGTTGGGGAGCATCTGGGTAGGATGAGGTCCTCCCAGGGTGGGGCGGGCGCAGGTGGGTGGGCCTGGGTTGTGCAGAGTGTGCCTCAGTCCAGAGGGACAGTGGCCAGCAGCTGCAGGGACTGTTGGCCTGGGGGCCCGAGCCTGCAGAGCCCCTGCTTCTCTAGGGGAACCAGGTGTAGGCTTTTGCATGAAGTCCGGTGGGCTGGCTTCCCCTTCCTCTCCTGCGCTGCCCGCTGCTCTCCTCTAGCCCGGGTGGCGGGCGGGCAGGGCCGGGCAGGATCCGGCTCTCTCCTCTGTATCTTGAGCTGCGATTCTTCCAGGGCTGCTGCCATCCAGGGCAATTTGATTTTGCTTTTCTCGTGTTGCCTTTGACCCTGCACCGTTGCCCGGCACGGTCACTGTTTTATTTGCAGGCTCTGATGACGGGAGAGTTAGTTTTGAAAGCTGCACTCTGCAGAGGGGAGCTCCCTCTGGGCTGTTGTCAAGTCAGTTTCCACGGTCTCCAGGGCTGATGTGGAGAGCACCGCCCTGGGACAGAGGCCGTGGAGGGAGAGGGCCGTGCTCCCAGGGCCTCCTCGCTGCAGCGATCCACCCGTGTTTGCCAGGAGTCAGCTCTCGGAGCCTCTGCCACCCGCCCCTCCACCCCGCAGCCTCCCGCCAGGTGTGTGTGCCCATGCTGCCCTCGGGCAGGGCCTGTGTCAGGGCCACGCTGGGGCCCCCGTGATCATGGTGGCGTGCTCCCTGCCTGCCTGCACAGAGTGCTCTCTTTCCTCCGTATGGCACACTCTTCTGCAGCTGGCGGGAGGGCAGGGGGCTCCGGAGCCCAGCCCACACCCAGGGATCCATACAGGACAGGAGCCAAGGATGGGCAGGGAGGAGACCAACGGGGAGGAGAGAAGGGACTGGACTTTATACCCAAGCAGCTCAAGAGCACCCACCTTTACTCCCCAGCCTGATTTCCTCCAGCTGTCAATTTTTAAAAAGCCTTTGAACCTTCTAGTATCGTGAGTCCAGGTGACTAATGCCCGCTTACATTGCGAGTTTATAAGATGTATTTTCTTTAGAGTAATTGAGGCCCAGGGAAAAGATGGTCCGAGACCCACGATATGGTGGGTTCCAAATGTTGTCCACTGACTGGACGACATCGACCTAGGCAGACTGAAAGAACCAGACCCCCGTGGCCCCCTGTGCCCCCCTGTGCCCCGCTGTGGTTAAAAGGGTGGAGCTCAGCAGGCTGGTCACCCCCTGCACTTGCTTCCCTAGTTACAAAGTTTCCTTCAGAGGGACAGCCTGAGACCCCAAGTGCCTCTCACTCTCGCCCGCCTGCACCTCTTCCCCTCTGAAGGTGGAGCCCGTCCATCGCTTGCGTTCCTGACTGCACCTCTTTGCTTTCTTAAATAACTCTTTGTGCCTCTTTGATGCATCTGGAAATTCCTTTTGGTGGTGTAAGTCAAGACCCTGCCAGAGCTGGGTTGAGGTCTCCTGGAGGACTCCTTGGACCCCATTCTGGTGATCTGATGGCAGATGGGAAGAAGACTTCACAGGGCAAGTGATAGACAGGCTGTTTTTTTTTTTTTTCTGGGGGAGGGGCACTAGGGATTTAACCCAGGGGTCACTCTACCGCTGAGTTATATCTGGAGTCCCCCTTTTTTGATTTTTAATTTTGAGACAGGGCCTCATTATTGCTGAGGCTGGCTTTGGACTTGTGATCCTCCTGCCTCTGCCTCCTGAGTCCCTGGGATAAGAGGCCCATGCCACTATGCCCAGGCAGGCTGGTTTTGAAATCTGTGCAGTTAGGGGCCGGACAGAGGGAAAGAAAGGGGCCGGTGGTGGGGATAGCATGAGAGGGACAGGACTCTCCCCCAGCCCACTGCAGACTCTGGGCAAAGAAAGTAGTGGACGAACAGAGGGGCACCCTTGCCTGTCCCCTGGGCATGGCAAGGAGATGGCCTGGGGTGTTTTGTCTTTAGCACAGAAAATGCCCCCCGTAGGTGGCAAGCTGAGTCGGCAGTGGGAGGACCCAGCACTGGAGGGACGTCAGGAGGCGAGCTCCCTCAGCACAGGCTGTGATGTTTGTATAAGGACTTGCTGGAGGAGACAGCTCTTAACTGGGGCTGGACTTCCCTTCCTTCCTGCCAAATGCTCCTGGCAACTTCTGGTCTCCACAACCTGTTGTCGGTGACATGCTACTGAGGCCTAGTGACTAGGCAGGCACAAAGGTCTCCGTCTGCCCACTAGTCCACTGTCTGACCACATTGTGTCCCTGGTGTCAGGCTCTGAAGGCCCCTTGGAGTGTGCACTGAATGCTCTCTGTTCCTGAGGCAGGGATGTCTGTCCCCACTGAGTGTCCCCCCGCTGCATCTCCCTGGTGCAAGAGCCCCCAGCCCTTCTGAAAAGGGCCCCCTGCATCCCCAACCCTGCTGCCAGGCTCCCTCTGCACAGGTCACTGTGCCCAGCTGCTGCTGAGACGCGTCCACTACCCTTAGTCTGCTCATCAACATCCTCAGGCTACCTCCTCGTGACCGCAGTGCTCTTCCTTCTCCAGGTTCTCCCGTCATCAGCACGTCCTGCTCTGCTCATTAGTTATGGGGCCTGAGCCTCTGGCACCTGGCTTACCTCTGCAGGGCCCCGCAGATCCGGTTTCCAAGCCCAAGAGGCTGGGGCTGTTTTCCAGGCAAATAAAAGGAGGAGAGCGGAAGGGGGGGTAGGGGGCAGGGGGGAGGGGGAAGCAGGTGAGGGTAGACTGATGTTCGCAAACTCCCTTTGCCCCTTTCTCACAGCCACAGAGGGTGGCCCCGCAGTGCAGCGAGGAGCCAGAGTTGAAGAACTGAGGGAGAGGAGGCCCTGGGCTCCTTGCAGAAGGCAGACACCGGCTCTTCTGGCTTGCTGCTCCCTGGGGCGGAGCTGTCGGGTGCAGTGGTGGCTTTTGGAATTCTCTATACCCAAGATTTCTTTGGGCTCGAGATTTGTTCCCAGCCCCCTGCCCCCACCCCAACCCCATTATCTTGGACCTAGATGCATCTCTCGGCCTCAGTTTGCTCATCTGTAAAGCAGGAAAACATCCCAGGCTTCACCAGACAGGAAGCCTGTGTGGCATCGTTGCCCAGGGAAAGCAGGAGAGGCCATCGGTGCGTGATGGCTGCAGCTGTGTTCAACGGACCTTTATTTACAAAAGCAGACGGCGGCCAGATTGCTGGAGTTGCATATTTGCAGTGAATCCCTTCTATCCAGTGGCATTTCTCCTGAAATCCCAGTGGGCAGAATAGACAGGACAAAGTCTCTCATACTTCAGTGGGGGAGACTGGCGCCCTCCCTGACCATGACCCCTGCAGCTCCCGCACCTTCACCACCCCACCCGACCCCCAGCACGGGTGCCTGGAACAGAGGTTGAGAAAGCGTGGCAGATCTCCCCGGTCCTGCAACTGTCTGTGATTCTTCGTTTACCTGTGTCACCTACATGGTGCCCGAGGCAGAGCTGGGAGCCCTGAGGGGCAGCCAGCCCTTGGGCACCGGGTCGAGTGGACTTCTTATGCAATTTTATTCTTTTTTAACCACATATGTATGTATGACTCCAAGAATTTTTGTTTTCAATAAACACAGATAACTCATTAAAACAGTATGAATATCACACCATCTCAATTTTGCTTTTAGGAACTTCTATCCAGGAGTGAATCAAATCCCGTGCACGCATGATTTTGTCAAAAGGAACCCAGCTACTGTGCATAACTGTAATGCTCTAATAAGAGAGAGAAGAAACCTCTATCCAGAATTGGCTGCATCATTTGCTGAGTCTGGTCAAAGTGGAAACAAAAGGTCCTTTGTTCAAACAGGACCGAACTTTTCAAGACAGCAGGTCAACCAACCCCCAGGCAGCACCTCAGAGAGCCCGGGAGCCACAGCCTCACCCACACAGCGCCGCCCCCCTCCGCCCTGTCTCCATGGAGCTGTCTCCCAGAGTGCTAAGGAGGACACCTCCAGGCGCCATCAGAGGGGCTTGAGTTCCTCCTGTACCTACGCCTTCTGCCTTTGCACACCTTGCCGTCGTCAGAGAAGAGGTCAGTCTGTGTTTTAAAACAAGTGGGAATCCCAGAGCAGCCCCTGTGGCTGGCTGGCTGGTGGGAGGGTGGGTGGGGGTCTGCCTGCCCCACGGGGTTTGCCCATGGAGATCAATTTTCAGACTCCGGCCTCTGCTCCTCTTGGTGGAGTAGAAGCCAGGCGGGCATCTGAGGCCAACAATTGGGAAGGACCAAAAGGGCACCGAGCAGGGTAACTCATGGAACCCAATGGGTTCAGACCCACAGCAGGGCGCTGGGCCTGGCCTCCTTGGCTCAAAGGGGTCCCAGGAGACCCCCAAACCCACCTGGGACACTGCCCTCCCAGAACGCCCCAGGTCCCCTGCCCTGTTGGGGGCTTTCTGACCACCCTCCCAGCAGTGGAGGCACTGGGTGGAGGCTGAGGGAAGCGGGGCCCCTTGCCCACACTTTTAATGAATGGTTTCAAGGAGACGTCGGGTTGATAGGGAGTGTTCCTCGCCTCTGCAGGTCCTGACGGCAGGAGAAAGTTACCAGGGGCTCCCTGAGAAGCGTCTCTGGACACATGGCATCACATAATGTAGCTCCGAGAAGCATGTCCTGGTGCACCGATGGCCATTGAGAGGAATTAGGGATGCCACGGGATAGAGCCCTAATCTTTTCAGGAAAATGTCATGCTTCCCCACAGAGCTCCGGGCGGGGACGGGAAGAACCAGGCTACTGGGCTGTGGGCATTCAACAGGGTTTTCAGTCACACCGCCTGCACCTGCCGGCTCGTCGGAATACCTGCAGTGGTCTCCTCCTTAATTCCTACCCCTGCCCCAGAGCCTTGACCCCACTGCCCACCCCCAGTGGGGCACACAGCCCCCTGGGCTCCCTGGCCCTGACCTGGGCCTCCTTCTCCCCGATCTGCTTTTCTGCAGGTTGCCACCTAAGGGCAGCGGCATGTCACCATCCACCCTCCTCCTGGATGTCCTCCCATGTGGCTTTACCTTTCTGACCTACACATGCCGGGAGCCCCTCCTCCCTATCAGTTGGGGCACAAGGAAGAGGCATTCCAGTGGGTGCCCTGGGCTCCTCCAGTTGACTGGCCAAGGGAGGCAGCAAAGGGGGCCTGGAAGGTGCTGGAGGGGCCGCCTCACCCACCCTGCTTTTGCTTAGATGGAGGTGAAATTCCCACCCAGGTGAGTCATTGCGCAGTGTGCAGTCCAGCGGCCCTGGAACATCCACAATGCTGTGTGACCACCACCCCATCTAGTTCCAGAACATTCCCAGCACCCAGCGGAAGCCCTGACTCCATCAGCGGTCACTCCCGACCACTCCCACACCTCTGGCAGCTGTCTCAGTGTGTTTCTCTCTTCTGGACACTTTCCACAAATGGTCTTGTACCATACTAGGGGGTCTTTGGGGGCTGGCCCCTTTGCTTGGTTCATTGAGACCCAGTGATGCGAAGCCACCTGTTCAAGCTCAAGCTTGTAGTGGGACAGCAGCCACACCTTCTCAGGAGCAGGGAGATAGACCAGAGGAGAACCCCAGAGTCGCCTGGAAATGGAAAGCATGCTATGCACTGATAAAGCCCATGTTAACTACACAGCAGACTTCTAATTTAATGTGCATTTATTGAGCATTTGCTGAATACAAGGCACATCTGTGCAATTCCTCTTTTCCTGGAGCTTCTTGCCTGGTTAGCTTCAGACACAAGTCTAGGTATAAGACAGCCCTGGGGTGAGCACCTCTTCCCCGCACTTTGGCAGTGGGACCACCTCTCCATGGGGCTCTCCTTGGGGCTCACGAGGCTGCACTGCAGGGGCTGGTGTCCTCAGAACCATGGTTATTATGTCATGTAGCTGCTTCCTTTGGGTGTCTCTGTCCTACCAGTGAATCTGGAACCCCCAGGCTGAGGCCAGTGTGCAAAGGTGAGCTCCGCCTCTCCTGTCCCCAAGCTGCCCAACCCTGGGAGAAGGAATTGTGTGAGGATTTTCCTGGTGCTTGTCACCATTCCAAGAATGAGCAGGGGATGGTCAGGCTGGGCTCATCTGTGTCCCTGCCTCTGGGTCCCCTGGAGTAGCCCCAGAAACCATTCCCAATGACCTGCTTCCCACCGCCCTGTCCCTGTTGGAAAAGCCTGGAACACTAGCCTTCCTCAGGAGAGGAGGCTCAGGCTCCCCAATGCTTGGGGACACTGTGTGCATGACAGTTCCTGGTTTAAAATGTGTCTGTGACCTGTCTCGGAGTGGGTGTAAATCACACAGCCAGCTCCCCGGACCCCGGCCAGGCTGGGCTGCCTTATCTCAGCCCGGAAGGGAGGAGGCTGCCTGTGTGTTTGTAGGAACTAGAAGAGCCCAGTTATTTATTTGTGAGCAACTGTTCCAGCATGCTCTCTCTGGTCAAAAACCGAGCTGGAGCTTGAGGCAGACGCATTATTTACATTTAGCATTTATTTACCCAGGGAAGCCTTGGGGGACGCAGCGTCTCATTTGTAGAGACACCCCAGTGGCGACACTCCATTACTCAGAGCCTAAATGAACTTTGCAGAGTCAATAAGAGGGGAGGGCAGGGCAGGGCAGGGCAGCTCCCTCCACCATCAAGGTGACTGACCAGTGGGACCAGCTGCCTCCCGCCTTGGCTGCAAGGTGGCCGCTGGGGCCTTCAGCTTGGACACTGGAAAAGCGCAAACCAGGCCCTGCAGCCTGCAGGGTCATACCGGGCATCTCACAAATGCCCGCTGGCCCACCTTGCTGACTGGCACAGGTGGCCCGTATCTGACAACCTGGTCCCTCTCTGCTGCTCTGCATTGTAGGGGTCACCTGCTAAGAGGCCGGCTGCCCCTTCCTGGGGAAGGCTTCAGGTGCTGAGGGCCTCCAGAGCCCCACGGTTGCCTGGGTCTGTTTCTGGCCAGGGCTGGGCTTCAGCAGCTCTCCCTGCCCACCTCTCTCCCTCCGTGTGGTCCATGCTTCTTGCAGGGGCATCTGGGAGGCCCCGGGCTGTTTGGCTGGGCTTTTTCTTTGCTATTTTTCTGGGAGGCTCAGGCTCATGGTTTCTGGGCCAGAGAGAGGCAGCAGGCAGAGCCTGGGAGGAGGAGATGGTGTGGTTTCCAGCCAGGAGTCGCAGCCAGCCAGGAAGCCTGCAGCCAGCGTCCCTGTCTCCTCCTTCTGGTCCTCGTGGGAGGAGGTGGGGGAATCTGAATTCAAATCCACTCAGGTCATGCAAAAATGAAGGGACAAGAGTACTCTTTAAGCTCAAGTGGAGATGGCTGCCTCCTTTCTGTCCCTAGCTTGGAAAAGCAAAGCTGAGTTCCCGGCAAATGACAAGATCCAATATTCATTAGCACCTCTGAAAGCTGCAGGGAGACCACTGCTTAGGGGGCTTCCCCTCCACCCGGCGGGTTATTTACATAACAGCCCGACCCTCAGGACCCTCAGGTTGCCTTCATTAACACACACATGCGGGAACACCGCAGCTGGCCACAGCTCAGAAACAGATATTGTTAACCCCAAGTGGGCAGTGCTTTCACTGACTCCCTAAGGGAGCCCCCTGCTCTGCCCAGCCATTAGCTCCTGGAAGGGCGAGCCCAGTGAGCCTCTGGACCCCACGAGCAGCAGGACACAGACCTCTTTATCTGAGCAGAGTTCACCCTTCGATTCATTTGCCCGCCTGTTCCCGGGCCGGGCGTGGAGTACTTCACGCTAATTTGTTGAGGGCTCACTGGTGGCCCACCCTCCCTCTCTTGGTCTTGGGACTTGGAGAGAGAGCCAAGGCTGTGCACTTTGATCCTGGGATTTATACACTCAGTCTCTTGAGCCACCTGGACCCTCTGCTTGTCTTCTTGCTGGGGCTGGGTGCTGGGGTGTCCCTTCTTCTCTCAGGCTCTAGCCCAGAGCATGCAGGGATGGGCATCTGGTGAATTTTGTTCTGAGGGACTGAGGTGGTGGTGGGGGTGCCCAGGGCTTTGTGGTGCTCCCAGGAAGCAGGAAGAGCCAGCTAGGTGGTAAAGCCTGAGGCCCTGGCTGCGGCAGGTGTCCTGGGAGGGTCAGGGTTAGGGAAGGGCTGGGTCAAACTGGGAACAAGGGGCTTCCCTCTTCCATTCCATCCTCTGGGCTCTGCTTCTTGCAAAATGTGAAATCACCCATGGGCCCCTGGGCAGCCTCTTGCAGGTTCAGGGCTGAAGTGTGGACCCAAGGTGACATGTGGTCCTGCTGGAAAGGCCCTCTGTGAATGGAAGATGGACATCCAAGGCCCCTGCAGATGGACATCCAAGACCCGAGGCCAATGTTTTCATTTGCAGGGAGAAAGAGGACATCAGACAGACCCTAATGCATAGCTGCAGACTCTTTCCCTGGGGGCCAAGGCCTTGGACAGCCAGAGGGCCTAGCACTAACTACACATGTGTATCAGTCACCTACTGCTAGGTACAGTCTCACAGAGATGATAAACATTTATTGTCTAATGAACATTTATTATCTCACATAGTATCGTGAAGCATCATGACCCTGTTGTGTCTTCCTCAACACGAGGGCTTGTCAGTAACCCCAGGCAAGGGGTCCCGCATATAGGTCCTCAAGGAAGTTAGGGCCAACTCTTAAATTACAGGATCTTGGGATTCCGGTTTGAAATCAGTTAATGGGGGAATTAACTCAACAGAAGAATTCTCCAAAGAAACTCAGGAAAATACAACCCAGGATGTATTCACCCTTTTACCCTTGGGTTGGTTCAGAGGGTCAAGAATCTGAGAGCAGCTTGGCTGGGGGTTTTGGGCTCAAGGTCTTTCATGAGATTGCATTCAGGCTGTGGGTGAGGTCATGGTTTATGGCTCCCTCCATGGCTGGTTGCTAGGAGGCCTCAGCATGCAGACCTTCCCACTCAGCTGCTTGAGCATCCTCACAACATGGCTGCTGACTTCTTCCAGCACACAGGATTCAAGAAGAGAACACAAGGTTGTGCCTTTTATGACCTGGTTTTCCAAGTGACATCATCTCTTCTGCCACATTCATTAGAAGTAAAGCTCAGCCCACATTCAAGAAGAGGGAGATTAAATTAGGTGGGGTGACAGGTGCAAACCCTGCATGAACTCATGATCGATCCTCAAGACAAGTCTGATCAGTCCCATCTTGTAGACACCTATCCAGTGGCTCTCTGAGTAACCCTGGTGAGCATTAGGATCTCCACCGCAGAAATGAGAAAATAGCTCCAAAAGGTACGGCACTTGGCCTCTGCCCCATAATCAGCCTGGGAGAAGGCTACAAACTCTGTCTTGCCCCTGCTGTCTTGCCCCTGCTATGTGAGTTGGGGACACAGTATGTTCCCAGGTCAGGAGTCCCAGAGTGGCCCAGCTCTTCTTCCAAGCTGAGACCATTAAAACCAAAGAGGGCGAAAATAATCTGGCATGGAATTGCTTAAGATTATTATCCATACCTGGCCCACACATTCATAAAAATTGCAATCTTGGGAGCTGGGGATACAACTCAGTTGGTAGAGTGCTTGCTTCCAAGCACAAGGCCCTGGGTTCAATCCCCAGCACCGCAAAAAAAAGAAAAAAGAAAAAAATTGCAATCTTGGAAGAAACCAGCAAATGGCAGTTTTCCTGCGATTGTGCTGCTGCCAACCCTATAAATGTGACATCTTTTTAAAAGGTGGTGACAACTTTACCATCAAGGAGCTTCCTCCATGATTGAGCCGTAATTCTGCTGCATACCCTGATGGAGCCACTTAGTGCTGATCACAGGGCAGCTGCTTCCTCTGCAGCAGCCACCGCACAGGGGCAGGAATGGGAGCGTGCGGTGCTGGATCCCAGGTGTGGTGCACGGACAGGGGCTGGGGTCCCTTTGCTGCCAGAGCTGCTACCATCTTAGTGCCCAGGGCACAGCAGAGGAGCCGGCTCTTCAAAGGCACAGTGTGACAGAGCTGCATGACTGTCACCATTAAAAACACCTCCCTGCGTTACATGCCTTCTGTTGGCAGCCCCACGACGACAGATGAAGAGCCACCAGCTTGGTTTTATTTTTTTTTTCTTTAAGAATTCCACTTTTTATGAACACAGTGGGCTGGGACATTGCTGATGTGGATAATAATCTTCAGCAATTCTGCCAGAAAAGAGAGTCAACTTTTAGAGTCTAACGAATTACATTTTAGAGTTGAAAAGGAAAGGAAAAACAGGGCTGGGGATGTAGCTCAGTTGGTAGAGTGCTTGCCGGTGCGCACAAGGCCCTGGGTTCAATCCCCAGCACAGCAGGAAAAAAAGGGGGGGGGGGGGCGGAAATAATGTTCCAAAAGCCATATTTTGAACATCAAGTTTAAACAGCAAGATGCAATGTGGTGCATCATTTCCCAAGTTTGCCTGCATGTGAGATTCATTTGGGGGACTTGGAGAAGGTTGTTTAAAAAGATGGTTTTCCAGCCTGCACCTCAGACATGGCGATGCAGACGCTCAGGGACAAGAATGTGTACATTTTCAAGGTCTCTGAGGACTCTGGTAGCTTCGGGTTTGGGGGCTGCTAATAGTCATTGGATAGCTCTATTGTTAAGAAAAAATGTGCATAAAAAAGAGGCCATGAGAAAACGCATTGCAATACTCTTCTGTGTTTTTAGCAAACAGGGGATTTTTTTTCTTGTTATTTTTTTAAAAATATGTTGAGTTGCAGATGGACACAATACCTTTATTTATTTATTTTTATGTGGTGCTGAGGATTGAACCCAATGCCTCACATGTGCTAGGTAAGTGCTCTACCACTGAGATACAACCCCAACCTCTTGTTATTTTTATGCTTTTAAAATTTCTGTGAATTTTTTAAGTTAAAAAAAAAAAGGGTTATTTTTGGTGGTGCTGGGGATTGAACCCAGGACGTTGTGCCTGCTAGAGAAGCCTCTACCACTGAGCTACATCCCCTAAATTTTAATTTCAAAACATAAGTAAGGAGAGAGCGTATAATTGGAAGGCACGGTGGAAGATCCCGGGCTGTACCTCATTTGGTCCTCAAGGCTCATGGCTCACTTGCAGGACCCCGCTGTGGGAGCAGCTCTCGTTTCCTCTTTGCCCCTTGGTGTCCGCAGTGACCCTCTGGGAGCCAACGCTGAGCTAGAACCTGCCCCCTTTTGCTCTGACACCAGGGCTCAGAGTTTCGGCAAGGTGCGGGAGGAGCGGAGCTGTTCTAACCCCAGGGCAGGGGCTTCCCACCACCTGTCCTCATGGACACTGCCTGAGGTGGCTTCCAGGGTATGGTGGCCCCGCTGGTGAAGTCTGTCTGTCCTGTTGTCAATCTGGTCCTGCCACTTCCTCAGAAGACAATCCCTAAGGCATCTAGTCACTGACAAATATTCGCTGACCACCTGCTGTCTACCTGGCACACAGTGGGGTGTGATCTGAATGACGGCCGGGCCACCTGAATACCTGGCAGGCACCCACCGTAGCCAGCCCTGGACTCCAGTGTGTTCTCTTGTCTCCATAACGACTCACCAATTCCTCTTCCCACTTCACGAGTGGGCAAACCAAGACTCAGAACAGAGCGTGACTGGCCTGGAGCCATGGGACTCCTGACCAGCAGGGGCAGTTCCACCTTTGACCTGGAAGTTCCTCTTCCCGGGCCTGCACGGACCTGCTCGAGGCTCTAGGAGAGGCCCACGCAGGGCCCGGGAGCTCACAGAGGCAGTGCCCGTGTGGCCTGAGCCTCATCTGTCCCAGCCCCTGGGTGGTCGAGGGTGTGGCTGGCAGCTTCCCAGATGCCTAATGCCATTTCTGTGCCACGGGCCGAGTCCCACCATGCCTGCTGCCACCTCTGCCCATGCACAGCTCCAGTGCCATCGAGGGGACGTGTTCCTTGACGTTAATCCCCTGAAGCCTTTTCAACTGTTCACTCGGTATTTCCAAACCAATTACTGGCTTGGAGTTTGCAAAGAAGGTGACACTTGGGTTTTCCAGCAGGGACTCCCTGCAGCCCCAGCGCCAATCTGAGGATGTTGTAATTTAGCAAAGAGAGAAAAGCAGATAATTTTTCGCTTTGGGGAGGCTGGAGGCAATCACAAATATCCCCTGAGCAGAGCCAGATTCTCTGGTTTAAAGAGGCCGCGTGCTCCCTGCCATAATTGGACTTTAGAGCCCCTTTAATTTGAAAGGAGGACGGGTGGGGGGGCTAGAGACTTCTTCGCTTTGCTGGCTCTTCCTTTCTGGGAGCCAGGCTAGAATCTCCATTTAATTAGAACGAAGCAGGGACAGTCCCTCAACTGGGCCAGCATCGGAGCAGCACCCAGGAGGGGGCCAGTGATCTACTGCTGGACTGACTGGACTGTCGGCTGTGTCAGTGCGGCCAGAGGGGACAAAAGCCAGGCGCTCCCTGCTCCTTCGGGCCGTGGCTCTGCAGCTGTCTGCTGCTCGGTCCAATTTCTAGAGCACCTGGCCCTGCTAGAGCGTCCGCAGGCTGCAAGGTGTGGGCAAGGCCCAACTGGAGCTAAATTCCCTTGACCTTCCCCTGTGTCCCCAGGTGGGAGCTACAGAGCCTGGCAAGGTGCCCTGTCACCAGCAGGCACAGTAGGGGTGGTCCTGAGGTCCTGGAGGAAGTGGCAGGTGAGGCTGGAAGCCCGTCCCAGGTGTGGAGCCAGGCTCTCCATGGCTTTTCCTCACCATGGCTGGTGCATCCCCTGGCGTTTGGGGTCTTCATCTCGTCTGGAACCTTCCCCCTGGAATCCATGCTGACGTCTACTTGGAACTGGTGTCAACAGCAGAAGGAGGCAGAGGCATGTCGTGGCAGCCCCCTGAGGGTCCCCTCAAAACAGAATCAGCTCTTTCCCAGGAAGTGTGAGAGGCCCCAGGCTGCAAGAGCGAGACCTTGGGGAGACGTTGGGAAGAGGCCTGAGGAGGTTTGGGGCTCAGTCTGGAGCTGAGCAGGCCCAGAGCATCCAGAGATCTGCCTGGTTGATTAACTGAGATCCAGCGGCTGCTTTTGGGATTGGAAAGAGGAGATGGATGTGCCCGTATAACCGGCCACCAGCTCCCCTCCCGCTCCTTCCCGCACTGCCCCTGAGCCAGAGTGGGAGGACATCCTGACTCCCCGGCTCCACGTCCCTGGGCCCAGAGACACGCTTGTGCTTGGGAGGGAGACTGAAGAAAGGCCCAAGGCTGAAGGAGCTGGGCAATCTCCAGGGTCCTCTGCTCTCTCCTCAGTCACCCCACAGGGCTTCTTGTGGAGTGGGGACCCTGGTTTAGTCTTACTCAGGAGCCCCCTTTACTGACTTGGGGACTCAGGGCGTCGGTCAGGGCGTCCTCCCAGCGTGAGGCCCTTATTTTCTGGAGAGCCGGTTGTTCGGCATTTACCAGCACACCTCTTCACCTGTGCATGTTGGCCTTCCCACCTGCCAGGCCTAAGCCACCTGTGGGGCACTTCACTCGGGGTGAAAAGGATGTGCCACAGCGGGGGACGCGGGAGCCACAGGTGTTCACTATAGCACCTGGACTTCCCAGCTTGCCATCTCCTCGGTGTAAGTCTTCCCAAGTTCAGGTCGCCAACGCGGTCACGGCTCGGAGTTGGAAAGAGATGTGCACAGCTGCTCTGGCACTTGGGCATGAGCAGCCGCAGCACACTGCTGGGTGGGGACGGGATAGCTGTCCCTCCTCCTGGTGCCTTTGGGGAAAAGCAAGGGCTCGTCTATCAGCCGGGGAGGCCAGGGAGGCCAGGGCTGGGGACAGGTGGGGCTCAAGAGGTGAGCAGAGCCAGCATGGCTGGGGCTGTCCTGCAGCATCACCCTCCTCCTTCCCTGAGCCCCTGCACAAGGCAGGGTGAGTTTTCTAGAAGTTTCCATAAAACAAAGGGGGAGCTGGGAATTGTCCTTCCTTAGGATCAATAAGGCCTAATGAGAAGGCAGATTTCAAAGCAGGAGAGATTCACACTGATCCTCGTGGAGCCAGCGTGCCACAAAGCCACTCTCAGGGAGGATCCGATTTCTTTGCTTATTCTTGAATCCCCTGGCTTCAGGGAACCTCGAAGCATGGAAGGCAAAAGGGAAATGAAAATAAATCCTGTCTCTTTCAAGAAAGCACAAAGGCCAGGCCTCTTTGCGGGAGAAGACTTGCATTTCCCAGTCAGGAAATGCAAGGGAGGGAGGGCTGTGGGCTGGGGCAGCGGGGAGGTGGGGGCTGGCAGCAGGGCCCTGGGGCCCTGGGCAAACAGCCCGAGATGCTCCGCAATCCAACCTGGGAAATGCCATCATGTATCTTTAATCTGCCTTCTCCTCACTGAATAATGAGAGTGAACATCATAAGGTTTGACTGGCATTTACAAGGAGCCTCTGAAGGAGGCCTTAGCAGGAGGAAGCGAGCTGGAGCCGCAGGGCTCATCGCTGCTCCTCTCAAGGCTGCAGCTCCTGATCTTCAGTCTTCCCACAGGACCCCCTCCCCTACCCCCTCCCCACATAGCCCAGCACTGTTCCGGAGGGGACAGAGAGATGACAAGCACTGAGGTTCTGATCAGAACCAGCTGGGGTCAGGAAAGGCAGCCCAGGGGATTGGATGAAGGGCCAGGGCTGGGCCTGGGTCTTGGCCAATTTGCACGGTGTAAATGCTTCCAGCAGGACCGACCTCAAACTACCAGTGGGTATTGCTGGAAAGAGGCCCCTGCAGAGTGGGCGTCCATGTGGCTCACAGTGGGGGCCTCGGGCTACACGGTGCCAGCTCGAGCTCTGGAGGCTGCAGACCAAGGTGGGCCATGCAGGGGTCAGTCCTGTCCACCTGACCGACCCCCAGGAAGAGCTCTGGGCACCGAGGCTCAGGGGTCCCACTGGCTCTGCTCTGTGTGGTCACACCTGGGTGCTGGGAGAGTCAGCGCAGTCTGTGTGACTCCACTGGAAGGTCAGGGGAGGCCTCCACTGGTCTCATGGGCCCTGCCCGGGCGTCTTTCCTTGGCAGATGGCACCTGTGTCCTTCCGCTGTGGTCAACTGTACTGTGGCCGTGATGGCCATGGGGGACTCTGTGAGTCCTTCTAGCATGGCTGAACATGAGGGTGGTCGTGGGGACCTCTAAACTTGCACCAGCTGTGGAGAAGATGTGGCCTGGGGCCCTCCGTGGCCTCAGGTCCCCTCCGTGGCCTCAGGTCCCCTCCTCACTGGTGAAGTAAGGGACACCTCAGGTCCTTCCAGCACAAGCACTCTGGGCTTTGACAGTGTCCACATCCTTGGCGCAGCCAGGCTGGTCACCCGTAGAACCAGGTCCATCTCTCAGTCCTCCCAGGGCAATGGCACCTCAGGAGCCTGGGCTGGATGCAGCCGGCATTTGGAGGCTTCGGCCCTGAGCCAGATAAGAGAAAGAACTCAGCCTGATGCCGAGGCTGGCAGCTACGGGAGGGGCACAGGGAGTGAGTGGGTGGAGGGGGAGGCTGGAGGCTGGAGGCTGGAAGCTGGGCAGGCAGCACTTCATAGGCGCAGGAGGCTCCCCCTCTGAGGAGCACACGGTTAGGGACGTAGAGGGATCAGAATATGGGAAATATGCTTAGCACACCTGGCAGAGCCCACTTGGGTCTGGGACAATTTGCGTGGCCTTTGAAATCAGGCCGGGCTCTGTGGACATTGAACCCGGCAGCCAGAGTCCTGCCTGAACCCTACTCCTCAGCCCCCAGTTATCTCCAGTGTCAGGACAGACACTGGTCCTTGTCGGGAGGGCCACCTCCATGACGTTAGTTTCAAGGCCCTGCCGGCAATTCAAGCGTGCCCCTGCCTGGAGGACAGACAGGCTTTCGGGTCCCCTGTGGTGGGGACATTGCCCTCAGCACAGAGAGGATGAACTGTTGCCATTCAGTTCTGATCTCCCATGAAGACAGGTCTCTTCCTTGAACTGGAACGCTCTACTTAAGAGGAAGTCCGGAGCACACAGAAGATTTTATTTTCAAGATCTGGAAGCAAGCTTGTAAGCGCAACGCGGGGTTCAGAGCCAGAGGCTGCCTTTGAAGGGATCTCATCCGGTGTCTCCATTTTACAGACAGGGCAACGAGGCCCAGAGAGGGGGTGTGGCAGGCAGTGAGAGAACAGGACGGGTGTCAGAGCTCGGCCTTCTGCCGGCAGAAGTGGGAGACACTTAGGAACACCATTCCCTTGAGAGCTACCCTCAGCGGGGTCTGTGGGGCGATGGGCATTTGACCGACTTTTTACCTTTATTTTTTCATTCGGTGTTTACAACAACCTTACAAAAGCATCTATTTCTACCCCAGTTGGGTGGGTTGTGATTCTGTTCTGACACTGACCACCCTATTGGGCAGCAGACCCCTCAAGACAAGGACTAGGTAGGGCCTCCACAAGACTGTCCTTCACCACAGGGGGCCCCCAAACATGACTGCAGCCCAGTGGGGAGCTCACCCAGACTGCAAACCCAGGGCTTTGAAACTCTAATGCCACAGAGGTGGTTGTGCTTATGAGGGCCAGCCAGGGGCCCCCAGGCCACCCACACTTCTGACCCATCAGGTACAAAATCAGAGGTTCTCAAGACCCTTTCAGGTCCCGAGAAAGGTTTGCAGAACTTGGAAAAGTGCTACACGTATGGTCACAGTTTTATGATAAAGGACACACACAGAGCAAGGTCGGGTCCTGGACCTCCGTCCTCCATGTCCTCTCCCTGTGTAGTAAGGCTGTGCTGCCCAGAATCATGTGCATCAGGATCACATCCAAGGATTTTATCAGGAAGCTCAACTGATCTTCAAAACTTACTTCTAAGCTATGGTAATCCAAACAGTGTGGAGCTGGTTTCAAGGCAGGCAGACAGACAGACAGACCAGCATGTGGTCAAATCATGATGGACCTAGAGACCGCTTTTGCTAAAAGCCCCAACTCCTCAGTTGGGCCTACCGATGCCCAGTGGTGACCGAAGCAGGATCATGACTCAGCATCTCCACCTCCATTTTGAATTGCTCTGAGACATTCTCTCCATCAGCCACCTCTTCTAGGAACAGGGGTTGAAACTACCCCCAGGCCACACCAACTTTTTTTGTGGCTGCTTCCAGGCTAGGCCCTGCCTAACCAAGATCGTTTGAGGGTCCGTCGTTCTGCCCACCAGTCAAGCCTGAAGCTCAAGTCAGCTCTCAGGAGGACCAGGCTGAGCCTGCTGGATCCCCTTGTTCTCCTGATACAGCTATATTGAGTTAGTCCTTTCTGCCCTTTACCATTACCTTTTGATTTCTGGGGTAAATGGCTGGATCTGATTCACTGGGACTCCCCAAAGCTAGGCCCCTGTAATCCAGGACTCCAGTAACAGTGATTTTCAAAAAGGGTGCCACTCAGTGGGGAAAGGACAGTGATTTCTACCAACAGTGCCAGGAGAGGTAGATATCCACGTAGAGAAGAATGAATATGAACTCCTCCTACCATATACACAAATTAATCCAAGACATTGTCATAGACCTGAGCTTAAGAACCAAAGCTGTAAACCATAGATAGAAACCAGGAAAGCCTCATCCACTGGATTTGGCTATCCAAAGGCATTCGCAACAAAAGAAAAAAATAGTCAATTTGGACTTCATGAAGATTACATTTTGGCTCTATTTTACGTTTTTATCAACTGAGTTAAATGGCGAGCCCCCAAATGGGAAGAGACACCCGCAAACCATGGGTCTGATAAGGATGGAAGTCTGGTGTCCAGAATTCCTTTGGATTCCATTTCACAGGTGTGATGAATGGAGTCAATGGCCACACGATGAACCCAACCTCAGCCCCTTCCCTCCCTGGACCTCGGGCGGACCCAGTTTCAACCCTCTCATTGCATGTCTGGTCTTTCTGGTGACCAACCCCCATCTGAAGAGCTGCCACTTGTCATATCATGAGCACAACTCGTGAAGACACTCCCATCACTCAGGAAGTTCCAAGGGTTCCCAAACTCTGCGCCAGGAAGCAGGGGCAAAGGTCAGCATGTTCTTTATTTCACCACGAAGGGGGTCATCATTACCATTTTATTAAGAGTGTCCTGTGGAGAATAGGTCACTGGCTCTAGGTCCTGCAGATGGCCAGTGGCAGACAAGGACCTGGAGCTCAGACCTGTCAGGCTCCAAATCTGTGGGGTTAACCCCTAAACAGACCTACCACCACTGTTAAGGAGTCCGAGGCCAGAGACTCAATTCTGGGGATTTTAGCAAATCAGGTGCAACCACTTGCCCCAATAGCCAAACAGAAAAGGTCATGTGAAAAGCAGGAACAGCACTTTAGTCACCAAGGCCACTCTGGGAAGGCAGAGTGAGATCCAGCACCTTAGCCCTGTCTCCAGGGTGTTGACATGAGCTTCAGGTCCATACAGAGGCAGGAACGAGAGACTGACACAGCAGCCTTGGTCAAACTCTGGTCTGGCTGACCCCTCTCCAGCCCTGGTTCTGCAAGGTGGCTCCTGGCGGGGCAGCCTCCACCTGAAGCTCAGGGTGTTTGGCTATCAGACCTGTGCTGGGGAGGGGGCACTTCAGTTCCACAAGGTGATTGCTCCCGCTTAGGGGGGCTGCCTCATGGTGCGGTGATGTGCCTGCCAGGTTTGAGAGAGGACCCCGAGCCTGTCTCCATGAGGAACCTGAGGAAGTCCTCAAGGCATTGCCTGCCCTGGGGAGTTCAGTCCCAGGCTGGAGCTGTTCTCAATCCCTTTTCCCACCAGCCCCACACCAGTCTTGGCTGGGCCAAGTTGAAAGCCACGTGAAGACTCATGCCAATTAAAGGAATTTATGATCAGATAATGCAGAAGCTACCCTACGGCTCACCTCTCCACCAAACCCTTTGCTAAGGTTGAAAGTGTTTAACTTTCATCCCTCCTTTACCCTGATTTTTTAAAGCTTTACAGTTATAGAAGGTTACGTCAGAAAATGAAACTTTGGGAAAGATTTGCATTCCTGTGTCTGGGGACAAGGGCAGGGAGGTGGGTCCTTCCTCTCGGGTCCTTTCTACCTCTATTGGGGTTGGTGGGCCCTCCGGTCCCAGAATCGTACCCCTCAATCGTATGTGTTGGCAGTACTGCGTGCACCAGGGTCCCTTCTCCGGGGGAGGTTGGGCGCTGCAGAAATAGAATGTGAGTCACTTAAGTCATTTTCAATTTCTTGGCAGATAAGATAGAAAGAAACAAGTAGACTCAAATTTAATAATGTATTTAATTTAACCCAATATATCCAACATATTATCATTTCAACATACAATGAATATAAAAATTAGTAACGAGATAATCTTTTACTGTGAAATCCAGCGAGGCCCAGTGTGAATTTTGCATATCTCCATTAGCACCAGTTGCATGCCAAATGCTCAGAAGCCAGACACATGTGGCTTGGGACCATCGTATCGGACAGCTCCTAGCATGGCCTTTGTCATATTCCCAAATGGGCCCTGTGGCCACTGGCAAAAGGTTAGAATCTCTGCTTAAGTGTCCCTCATGTTGTGTAGCTGCCAACAGCAAACCCACGGGCAGGTGGGCAGGTGGAGCGGAGGCCACTGGGCACTGCCTGCTCACAGGCTTTTCCTTCCCGTACGCTGATTTGACCTCTGGGGCTTTGCTGACCCTGGAGAAAGCCCCTGCCAGGGACAGGTAATTCCTGGAGACAGTAAACAACTTGTCTGGAGCATGCTCTTCATGCACAAACCAGCCCACCCGAGCCCGAGCCCCCGGTGAATTCCTTCATTAGGCCCTCATGCTCTGGGCCTCACGCACCTGCCGGAACCTCCCCAGGGCCAGGTACCAGACAACTAGGGATGCTCCCCCCACCAGAGTGGGCTGGAGTTGTTCAAACTAGCCAATCCTCAACCTGCTTCCCCCACGGGCCCCACGGAGACCACTGGTCTGCTTCTCCCTCTCGAGCCCTCTGGGGACCTGCTGGGTGTGTGAGGCGCATCCTTTCAACTGGGAACTCTGAATAACTAACTTTTTCTTGCCTCACCGCACTTCAGACTCTCTAGGGATGCACTGTCTGCGAGGACTCTGGCTCCGGCTCCGGGTCTGGGGGTGGTCATGTGTCATTCATGAACCTGACCAGTGGCAAATGTGGCTGGCCAGCAGACGCTCCTGGACCCTGTGCGGACCTTTCTCGGAGCCCGTTAGGGTGAGTCTGGAGAAGGCATCTTTTCTGTGGTCACTGGGGTGCCAGGGCCTGAGCAGGCAGCTGAACGTCGGAAAGAGCAGCCGTGAAGGGGAGGACTCACCCGAGTCGGAGACCACGGCCATTCCAGGCCCGGTGGGTGCTCAGGGAGAGGCACACAGCAGCCCAAGGTGTCTGACCTTGTGAGAAATCAGTGTGCCTCTTATTTCTGCCTCCTGAAACTGTTTATCAGTGACCATCCTCCCGCAGGTGACAGCATTCATGACAGGTTGTGGGGCCCAGGTGGCTCTAGACCCAGCCTCACATCCTTTCCTGCCACTGTGGATGAACCTCCATGTGTGTGGCTGGCAGCGGAGCCTCCCATAGCCTCCCCCTGCCCGGTGGGAAGCCTGTGGGGGCAGCCTCCACAAGCCACAGAAGCAGCCCCAGGCTGGCAGTGAGGAGAGGATCCTGGAACCTCGAAGCTCAGGTCAGCATCTGTGCCCACCCTTCCCCTGGCACGAGGAGCCTGAGGGCTGGAGGGGAGGGGGGCTGCCAGTTCAGGAAAGTAGCCCAGCCCTAACCTCCTGCTCCCTCCTGACTCTTCTCCCCTGCCCTCTCCCTTGCTTCCCCCCTTCCTTCCCTCCCTCTCTCCATCCTCCTGCTCTACCTCCCTCCCTCTCTCCATCCTCCTGCTCCACCTCCCTCCCTCTCT
>JAJEJO010002571.1:113375-133675 GCA_020662805.1 Glaucomys volans
CTCCATCCTCCTGCTCCACCTCCCTCCCTCTCTCCATCCTCCTGCTCTACCTCCCTCCCTCTCTCCCTTTTCACAGGGGAGCCTCTCCTGCTCCCAGTCCTCCCTTGTGTTAACTTTTGCTCAGCCCAGTTTGCAGATGCCCTCCAGGGGCCACTTAAGGGGCCAGCAGAGGACCGAGAGGGAGGGGACAGGCCTCTGATCTGCACCACCACGCTGGCTTGGCAGGCTGGGTGTCCTTTCAGAGAGGGAGAGACTCCCTGTGCCTGGAAGAGCAGGGCCTCCTGGTCACCTGCAGGACTGGCCAGGACCAAGGTCAGCAAGTGTCAACAGGCTACACCTGCGAGTCCTCCTCCTCCTCAATGGGCCTCTCACCTCCCTGAGATGGTGAGGGTCTGAGGAGGGACTCCAGGACTCCTCCTGCTACCTCAGGACTCGTCTGGATGTGAGAGATAGGGACACTTAGACGCCCCGTTTCCTCTGCCTACTTTTTTACTGGCTGCTGTGGGCCCTGTTGGCCTGTCTGTACTGTGGGGCCTGGACAAACTGAGGCAGGGGTCCCTTGCAGCCTGACCATTGCCTCTCTGGGAAAGTCAAGGTGGTCAGCCACAGGTTGACCTTGAGATTGTAAATGTGCAGATTCCTGGTAATACTCCAGATTTGGGGGTTGCAATAGCAGGGCATGCGCCTGGAGGTATGCAGAGATGCCCTACCCACCCTGAGGACCAGGCCTTGCTGGCTAGCGTCCAGGGCAGCACCAGGTTCGCCAGGCAGGAGAGAGACCCCTGTTGACAGGGGAGGGTCATCTGTCACCCTCTTTGCTCCAAGAACTTCCACCTCTCTCTGCAGGGAACTCCTACACCCTTCAGAGAGTGCAATGAGGAAAGAGAGGGGCAGGAGCCTCCTCCCTCTCACACAGTCCCTCCCCCTGGGCTGGGGGCCAGGCCTTCCCAGGATGGAGACATCCCTCCGCCTCTGCCAGATCCTGGGAGGAGCCAGAACCCAGCCAGCAATTACTCAGTGTATCTTAACTAACATGCAAATCCTGGAGTCCAGGCCAGTCCTGTCACCCAGCCAGCAGGGGCCTCCCTGGGGACCTGGGGTTCTGGGATGGGGGAGGATCCCGGCCGCCCAGGGAGGGGGCGGGGCCAGGCGTTCGCTGGCATTCACTTCCACCCCACGAGCTGGCGCAGGCCAGGATGCCGGCTCCTGGTCTTGGCAGAGGAACACAGGGCTGCTGCTGCTGAGTTAATTAGGGAGGGAGGGAGGGAGGCGGGGAGTTGGCAAGCAGAGAGGAGGGATGTGCCAAGCCTCCCTGGCCACATCCCTGTCCTGAGCGGGTGGGCAAAGCCAGCTATTTGGAGGTCCACTCACCCCCGCCCTGCCCGCACCTGTCAATTCAACAGATGGGGATGTGTCCTCTACCCAGACCCCGGGGCAGCGTTTACTGCGCATCTCCAGGAGGAAGGAGACCCAGGGCCCGGCAGGAGCTTGTGAAGGATGAGAAGGATGGGGAGCCATGCTGGAGTCACCTATAGGGAAACCACGAGCCACGTGCAGCTATTTGAATGTTGAAGAACTGAAATGAAGTAGCACTTAAAATCCGTTCCTCCTCTGCACTAGCCTGTCCCAGGTGCCCAGCATACCCAGGTGTTCAGGGGTTAGCACGCTGGACCGCACAGGTATAGGGTGTTGTCAGAGATGGCTCTGGTCCTCAGCCACCGGCCCAGCACTTCCAAACAGACTTGTCGCTGTGATGATTATCCTCGTGTTCTGCTCCCATCGTTTTGATTATAGCCTAAATCCACATGTGTCATTCCGATAGAGCCCCCGGAGAAGAAAGAACACAAGCCCTACATTGAGACTGTCAATCAAGAGAGAGCTACTGAGTCCCTGCAATGATGTGGCAGGCCCTGTCCAAAGCCCTGGGGTTGCTCAGCTGAGTGAGACTGTTCCCCTCTGTCAGGGAGCTGGGCATGTAAGTGTGCACACAGACGAAGTCAGGATTGCTTGGATGTGGGCTTTGAAAGCTCAGAGCAAGTCCTTCTGGCCAACATGGGGTTCAAAGACAGGCTTCTAGAAGATCTAGATCCACCCATCCTATCTCTGGATATTAGATCTTTATTTTTTTTTTGTTTCAAGATCCTACTCTGCTTGGCCCTGTAGTTGCTTTTCTGATATAGTTACTGAGAAAAATCATTGTGAATACGGTTTGGGTTCATGTCACAAGTTGGGCTGCAGAACCAGCTTTGAATTTATGAAATTCCCCTCTCCCCAACTCGGCCTCTTTCAGACCTCTCTCCATGTCTCTCTGCCTCCCTCCCTTTTCCCCCTCTTCCAATAGAACCATCTCTGCCTTTTACCTGGAGTGTTTGGACTGTTTGTGTTTAATGTGACTATTACTATGGTTGGGTATAAATCTGCCATCTTGCTGGATTTTTATGTTCGTTCCATCTGACGTTTGTTTACTTTTCCCCTCTTTCTGCCTTGTTTTCATAGGTGAAGTATTTTTTATGATTCCATTTTATCTTCTTGTTGGCTTATTCACTGTACCTCTTTAAAGAAAATCATTGCTTTAAAGTTTATGGTGCCCACGTTTTTGTCAATATCTCCTATCCAATGATAGTATATACTTCCATTTCTCTCCCAGCTCTTGTGACACTGTTGCATTTTGCTTGTACATATGTGCCAAAGGAATTCAACAGAGAAAGGATGACCTTCCAACAAGTGGTGCTAGATCAATCTACTAGCCATTGGAAGCATCAATTCCCATCTTATACCATATATAAAAATTAACTTCAGATGGATGTTAGACTAAAATACAAGGCCAAAACCATAAATATTCTAGAAGAAAACAATCTTAGCAACCCTGGCTTACACAAAGAAGGGTCACATAAAACACAAACTACAAAAGAAAAGGTTCCATACACGACTTTATCAAAATTAAAAACTTTTGCTACTCACGGTTAGGAAAATGAAAAGACAAAACAGACTTAGAGAAAATATTTGCAAAAGATATCTGTTAAAGAAATTGTGCCACGAATGAAGAACTCTTACAACTTAAGGGTAAGAAGATACGGCAGTTCTCCTATCCACTATTGTCTTTTCTTTGATATCAATTGCCTGAGACCAACTGTGATCTGAAAATATTACATGGAAAATTCAAGAAATTTTTAAGTTTTAAATTTCATGCTGTCCTGAGAAGCATGGTAAAATCTTGCACCATCAAGCTCCGTCCTGTCTGGGACATGAATCACCCTTTTTTCAGAGTATCCGCACTGTATACACTACCCACGTGTTAGTCACTCAGTAGCAGTCTTGGTTATCAGATCAACTGTGTGGATAACAGTGCTTGTATTTGAGTAACCCTACTTTACTTAATAATGGCCCCAAAGCACTATGTGTGGCCAGCAACCTGCACATGCCAGAGAAAGGTAAAAAATGGCTTCCTTTAAGTGAAAAAGTAAAGTCTTGATTTAGAAAGCAAAGACTTGTATGCCGAGGATGCTAAGATCCATGGTAGGTTAGGTTGTTAATCTCTTACTGTGCTGAATTTGTAAGTTAAATTTTATCAGAGACAAATATAGGAAAAAGCATAAGGTATAGGGGGTTTGGCACTACCCATGGTTTTGGGTATCTGCTGGGGATCGTGGAACGGATCCCCCATGGACAAGAGGGGTGACCATAAACACCCCTCCCCAGCATGTGAAGGAAGATGGAAGCAGGCTCTTCATGTGCCCGTCTCCCTTCCAGAACTCTGCAGCTCAGCTTAGCTGTGTGGGTCAGTTGTCACCTCCAACACACACTGTGACGATCAGCTTTAAAGGAGGCTCATCTCCGCCTGCGTGGTCCACAGCTCCTCACGCTCCCCATGTCCAGAACAGAATGCACCGGGCGTCTTTCCAAATCCTGCACCTTCAGACTCCCAGGCACCAGCCAGGCCCTTCAGGACCTGCAACTTGCCCCTTTCACTGGCGGCGTCCCTGGTGCTTCCCGGCCTCTCCCCACCTCTACCACACAGCGGGCACCGGGCTGCGCTGCCTTCTCTTCTGTGTGCCCGGCTGTGGTTGGTGTGCAGCATGTCTGGCATCCCTTCTGGTAGATTCCAGGGCCTCCTACTGCTGAGCACGTGGCAGGGTTCAATGAACACCCCAGAAATGGCTGTCCTGGGATAGTGACGCAAACCTGTGGCTGGGAACCCGTGACCCAGTCCTGTGGGAAAGAAAACTGAACCCAAGAAAGTTCCTAGGCTCAGTCCCCAACCCAGGGTGCCATGTGGTTCCTTGAACGGACAGGAAGTGAGGAGGAAGGCTTCCGTAGGTTCTGTTGCCACGCCTGTCCCTGGCAAACGCACTCATGTGCACACATGCTCAAGAAAACCTCCAGGGCTTCTGCTCTGGGAGGCGATGGCCAGGGTGGGCCCATTCCTGCTGACTTTCAAGGCACTTCTCCTACCACGGTCACCAGGGGCCGGTTCAGCTCAGAGCAGGGGCAGGTGGTGCAGGGGGTGGGTGGCGGCAGGCCTCCGGCAGAGCTCCTGAACTCCCAGAGCTGGGGGAACAGGAGACGGGAGGTTAGCTGGGGCATGCTCTGGAAACAAACGGCAGGGAAAGACTAGTCTCCTCAAATGTGGGACACACATCTCCCCCAGTCCTGGGGGAGAGCCGCAGGGCGAGGAACCGCCTGGACCCCCTCTGCCCAGCGCCCCCCGAGCTGCTGGAAAGAATCCCAGTCCTGGCCCTCCAGCCTCTCCTGGCTGGAGGTTCCGGCTGAGAGTGTGTTCTGTAAACAGCCAGGGCTGGACACCTGTGAGCAATTAGAGCTCTCTGGATCCTGGACCCAAGGCCAGGCCCCTAGACAGGAAGCGGTGCTGCTGCTCCTTTGTGCGGGAGGGAAGCTGGGAAGGGTGGAAGGAGGTGGCGAGCTGGGGAACAAAGATGGACAACAGAGAAAAGAAGTTGACTGGAGGTTTTTACCATAAGATGGAGGCTGTTCCAGAAGGTTCTAGTGGCTGGGGTGTTCCCACCCCGACTGGCCTCCTCTGCCTCTCCCTGCTCCTCCCACTGTTCTGAAGCCAGGCACGGGGCTCCTTTCAGGACCTGCCTCCTCTTTCCCTCAGAAGGTAGAGGAGGCCTTGGGTGCCGGGCCCTATGCCAGGCAGGCTGGCCAGAACCACAGTCCTCCTTTTCTGCAGTCAAACCCCTCGTTGGGCTCCCCCACCTGCCCCCAGCGCTCCTCCATTATCCTTAGGCCATTTGGTGGGCGTTGCCATGGCAACCACAAGCAAACTGGCATGCAAATCAACAGGGGTCAGGACGTGCCTCCACCCACAGCACCCACAGAACTCAGGCTGGGATACAAGGCTCCGGGAGGGTCCCAGCATGGTGCACGGAGGTCCCACTGAGAATCTAGAGGGAGGTCGAGGACACAGAGCCCCTGTGGCAGACAGGGGATTGGTTCCCAGAGGGGATGGCCGGGAAACGTGAGGGGGCTACTCCCCCTCCAGCCCAGCCTCAGTGTCTGCCACAGGCGGTGCTGGGTGTGGGGGAGGGCAGGAGAGAGCAGGCCTGGGGAGGCTCCCCAGACAGGGCAAAGGCCCTCTTGCCAGGGACCACCTGGCTTACAGCCCCTTTGGGGCAGGCATGACAGATCAGCCCTCTAAACCCAGGTCCAGGGGTGGCCCTTCCTCCCCTTGGCCAGTCTGCTCCCAGGGCCTGGGTCTCCTTCTGAGGGTCTGACTATGCAAACGGCCGACCGAACAGCTTAAGGTCTAAGAACAGCCGATCTTGACTGAGATAGGCCTGACTGCGGGACGGAGAATGTCGGGGGCACTTTGCCCTTTATCCTGGAGGTTTTCCAGTTGAGGCTGATCAAAGCCACAGCAAGTCGCTCTGTGTAATTAGGCTCTTTGCACCCGGAGCCTGCTCCAAGCAGGGAGGAAAGGCAGTGTGCTTGGCCGGCGGCTTTGCGTCCTGAGCCGGGAGCAGGCGCTAGCCTTCTTGGAGAACTTTGAAGAAGGGCCAGTTTGCCCGTAGCCATCTCAACTTTAACCTGGCTGCCAAGTTGGCCAAGACCATGGTGTTTGCTGAAGTGGCAGGAGCCCTGGGCTGGAGCAGGCCTGCCCCTTCTCCACCCAGGATTCTATGCCCACTGGCTCTTCACACACAGAGTTCAAGCTTCCAGCAGATGCCCACCCGATGGCCAAGGGCCCCGCCTTCCTCTGGACCCTCCCATCAGTTGCATGGTATGGGGCTTGGGGATGTGATGCCAGGTGGCCCCTGGTCACAGAAGGGCCAGCTCTCCATGCCCTGCTCTAGGACTGACAGTGGATGGAATCGAACAATCTCTTGGGTCTGGGTCTTTGGTCCCCGAGGAGGCAACTCAGGGTGGACAGGAATTGGGCAGAAGCATTTGCGCTTCCTGCATCCCTATGGTCTGAATGTGTCCCCAGTGTTCCCCCAGGTCACATGTTAATGGCGTCTGGAGGGGGCCTTTGGGAGGTGATTAGGGAAGGAGAGGGTCACGGGCAGGGCCCTGTGTGAGGACACAGCTGTCCCTCATGCCGCCCTCCACCTGTGCAGGAAGAAACCCCCGCTGGTGCTGTTCCCGGGCCTCCCAGCCTCTGGAACTGGAAGGAATAAATTTTTCTTCACGCATTACCCAGTCTCAGGTATTCAGTGTAACAGCAGAAATCGGATCGGGACACCACCCCGCCAACGTTGTGGACACTCCGCGCAAATCCAACAAATCCAACAAATCTCTTGCTCCCATTGACCCGGGGAGTGGCCCAGCTTTGCATCCAGGAATGCTCAGAGCAGCTGCTCGTCCCTCTCCGTGTCCTCACTATAGCCCACCAGCCTCCCACCCTGGGAGCCAGCACACTAGCATGTCCTCTGCCGCCATCCTTGTCCCTCACGGGACAGAGCCCTGGCACCTGGCAGTGCCTCTGGAGGGGCACAGAACGTTCCACAGAGGTGAGGGTGAGCTGAGGAGGAAGGGTGCCTCTGAAGGGCCTGGGATGGCTCTTGGTTCCACCTGCTCTTGGGTGAGGGCTCAGGCTTGCGGACAAACAGCAAGTCATGGCAGCCGCGCTGCAGGAGTGCGGGGGGCACATCTGTCTGGGCCGCAAGGCTGCAGGGAGGCCCCTCCCTCCTCAGAGACTCCCCCACAGAAAGTAGCTCCCCAGCACCTGATGCCACTGCATGTCCCTCAGTAGCTTCCCTTGTCCCAGGAAGTGCTGGGACCCCCTGGGGCTGCCCCCTCGCTCACAGGGCTTCCTTCCTGTCCCTACTGGGTCTCCGCTCCCATTTCGTCTGCTGTGCTCATGCTGATGTTCAGGTACCAAGCGCAGCTGGGCAGGTCCCTGTGCTCCCGCTCCCACTCCTCGGGAAACCACGGGGGGACCAGGAGCTCTGACAGCAGAGACACTGCCGGGTGGGTGAGATGCAGGAGGCGTCCCTGGTGGTGAGGGTCAGAGGGAGTTCCTCCTTCTCTGCCAATGAGGCCTGGGGCACCCTCGGCTCCGAATGGCTATGCAAACCAGATGCGGGCACCTCCCTTCACCTGCCCAGGGCCTCTGCCAGTGCTGAGTTTCCCTGTGGGTCCTCCTCTCCCTCCCAGTGTGCTCCAGTCTCCATCCCACCTTGAAGGGCCCCTTGCAGGACCCTGTATCCCTCCCATGGCCCCAGGGCTCCCTTTTGTCTCCCAGACTGATGGAACAGCTCCTCCTGCCCACCTCAGCCAGAGTCTCGCAGGACAACCGCAGACTCTGATCCAGGACTCTGACCATCATGGCTCCAGGGTGTAAATGCGAAGGAGAGGCCATGAGAGGTCAAGGTGCTATAGTCATTGAGAGATGTTGGCGACCTTGACCCAGATTGTTGGGCCAGGCCACCTGGGGGCATGGAAAGGCCATGGGGTGAACGCCTGTCCTTTGGCATCAGAGCCCATCCGATGGGGTGAGCTGGCCCTGCCAGAGGCACCCAGAGCCAGCTGATGGCCCTCAGGATGGTTCGGATTTTGAGTGTCCCCCAGAGGTCCACGTGGCAAAGGCTTGGTGCCCAGGGAGGCACTATTGGGAGGTGGTGGAACCTTAAAGAGGAGGGTCTGTTGGGAAGTCTCTGGGTCACCGGGCACATGCCCTCCTTACTCTCTCCGGCTGTGAGCCATACTGCTGTGCCCCCTGTGGGCTGCCTCGCCCCAAGCACCAGGGCCACGGGATCATGCTCTGAAACCTGCCGAACTGACCAAACAAACCTTTGCTTTTTACAGTTGATAATCCCAGGTGTTTGTTAGAGTAATTGAACTTGGACTAACAGCCCTTGAGCCAGGGTTATAATCAAACTGGGACCTTCTAGCATTCTGTTTCTCATGGTTGTTGGTTATGACGCTCCCGGGACGATGTGGGCACTGGAGATGAAGTCGGGACGTGAGTCCCTGGGGCACGCTGCCTGCTCTTCCAAAGGGAGAGAGAACCACCTGCTCAGCCGCTGTCCCATCCGCAGAGACAGAGGCACAGGGGTGCCTTTGAACAGGGCTTGCTTCCTTGGCAGGCGACCAGCGGCTTGCGCTATTCTGGCCAACGGCAGCCACCGCAGCGGCATTTGACAAGTTGAAAAGGGGCTATTTCCAAATGAACTCGATCAGGTCACCCATTGATGTGCCTGGGGGGACGGAGGGCAGCCGGTTCTTACACTTGCAGAAGGCAAACAGATGCAAAGCCCCAGGACACTCCGCCAGATGGGGCAGGGTGGCAGCCACGCACTGGGGGACCAGTGGCCTCTCCCACAGTCTATGTGTCAAAGGAGGACAGAAAGTAGGTTACAGAACAGCCACCTGGTCCTGGGCCAGGGGCTGCGGTTATCATTTCATCCTCAACAACCCTCTCTGCCCTTTTGCCCAACAGAGATGGGAGCAGAGACCAGGTGGAGGTCATCTGCCCGAAGGCCTGGGGACATTCAGGTCGAGTGCATTTACTTATGCCAAAGTCCCTGAGTCTGGTGGCCTTTTGTGCTTTCTAGCTCATGGGACTATTCCCCTGTGCAGACCAAGGGGAGAGGGCACACGGGACTGAGAATCAACACAGGCTAGATGGACCCTGTGCCGGGGACACTGGGAGGGGATGTGGCTCTGTTGTGAGAGTCAAGTGTGTCACTCCAGGGTGCCTCCAGGAGGCCTGGTGTGGGTGACATTTGCATTATTATCAGCCTCCCTGGCCTGAGGTCACCCCATTCATCCCTGGGGCAGTTTGGCCTCAGCTGCAGAATGAACTCAGATGCTCCCAGATGTTCTTTTCCCAGTGGCTCATGGGGTGAAGTTATGGTTTAATGAACCCTCACATTGGCGGTCACACCCTTAAATGCTTATGTCACTACTGTGAGGTACCAGGGTAGAGGTTGGCATTTCAGAGTCACAGACTAGAAGCAAGGGGAGGAAGGCCCCTGCAGAAGGCTCGTGGTTCACGAGTGGGGTGCAGCACCAGCCACCAGCCCGGGGCTGGCCGGTCTCCTGGCCCTGAGCTCATGCCTCCAGCAGAGGACCCCTTTATTACTGCCTCCCTCCCACCACCTCCTCAGCCTGGGCTCCATATTGTGAAATATGTTGTCAACAGAATGAATGGATCGAGTGAGTGTGAACGTGTTTCCCCATCCCTATTAATCAAAGACATATGCACCTGCCACTCACAGCTCTTGAGCAGCATCCAGCCCCAGGCGGAAGCCAAGCCTGGGGAGTGCTGACTTAGTTGGGTAGGTGCCCTCAACATCAAAGAATCCTGGGTCCCTGCTACACGCCAGGCTCTGTGGGAGGTGCCAGGGTATGACAGTGAGTCAAACAGACCCCAGAGCTGGGGTTCCAGCAGGAGGGGATCAGAGACCATGAAAGACAGAGTAAATATGCACTTTCTGTAGGTTTGTGGGGAGCTGATTAATACTGTGGGGACATATGGGAGCATGGGGAATGGAAACAGGAAGGGGCAAGTTCAAGTTTAAAACAGGGGTTCAGGACAGACCTGCAAACATAGGCATTTCTATAGCCATTAAAAACACTAAAACTAACTCACATCCTTCTAAATTTCAAAGACCCCTAAGTTGGTGATAACTGGACCAATAAACCTGCCCGGCCTGGAGTCCGGCACATCAAGGGCAAGGTGCACTCGGGCTGGGTGGGTTAGTAGCAAAGATCATGTGCTCCCACTCTGCTGGGGGCTCCCTCCAGGAGGGGTGCTCCAATCACAGCTGGACACACACTGCAAGGTCTGCATGGAGCTGGACTGGGCACTGACCCAGGGCGGCCCAAGCAGCAGAACCAGAGCGTAGACCAAAGCCAGGATGGAAAATAGGTTGTATCCCTCAGGCCAGTTCCACAGGATTCCTAGAATTCTTTAATGAGAACAATCTTGAGGGCTTGGGGGCTCCATGAACCAGGGTGCTGTGATTGATTTGTAATGTCTGCCGGGGTCGGTGAGGTGGAGAGTGGCTTTAGGAAATGGGATTCGGTCTACGTTATCTATGAGAGGAGTGGAAGGTCTCGGCCTCTCTCAGAGTGCTGGCTCCAGGGCTGTGATGAGGAGAAGCAGGACGAGGTCTGAGTGGCAGGGCTGAGAATGTGCAGAAGAGTATGAGGGACTAAGGCAGGAGGGCCAGGACACAGACCCCGCGGAGGCCAGGTGCCAGGCGCCAGGACTTGATTCTGCGCGGAGCAAGCTCCTGCCTCTGCAGTGGCCTGGGACACTGGCCTGGACTGGGCGCACCCCTGCGTGGAGTCCACGGCCCATCCCTCTCTGCTCACTGCATTGTCCACCCTGGCCAAGTGTTAGCTCTGCAATGCACCAGGCTGGTCAGTCAGGAAGCCTGGGCTCAGATCCTTGGCCTTGGACAAGTCGACATGACTCCTAGGACCCCAATTTCTCATCTGTGGAATGCAGACTGTAATCATCCATTCCAAGGAGTCCAGAGAGTTAGAGACGGTGCATGTCAAACTCCCTGCCCGGGCCTGGCACAAAGGTGCCCTTCAAGGTGACCAACAGTCATAAAAATAGCAAAAGAAATTACCATAGCTCCTGTTAGAGGGGTGGCACAGACTCTCAGTGTCCCCTACCCCAAGTCCACATGTTGCAGCCTGGTCCCCAGCGGGACAGTTAGGAGGAGTGGCCTTTGGAGACTCATGAATGAGACTAGTGTCCGTACAAGAATATGCTCTTGAGAGCTGCTTCCTCTCCCTCCTCTCTGCCACGCCAGGGTACAAAAGGCAGTGGTCTGCAACAGGAAGGCCCCCCGGCACCAGATCTGCTGGCACCCTGATCTTGAACTCCCAGCCTCCAGACTGTGAAGTGTTGGGGGCTTCCCTCTCTCAGTCTAAGGTGTATGTGTTATAGGACTCCAGCTGGCTGAGACCAGGGGTGAGAGAGTCAAGGAGTCCTGGCCAAGCCCAGCTCACATTAGGTCCCTTAGGTCTGTGGACCCCCAGAGATCATCTTTCTGTCCCTAAAAGTATTATTAGACACAACTGATAATTGGTAGAACCTCCCTGGCGTTTCTAGGCCTGGGGGCTAAGAGCTGCAGGGGTATCAAGACAGACATGTGGAAGGACTGGGGGTGTGGTCAGTGGAGAGCACTTTGCTAGCCTGCACGAGGCCCTGGGCTCCATCCCCAGCACTGCCACACACACACACACACACACACACACACACACACACCAAGACAGACATGTGGATCAACATCAAAGCAGGGTCCAGGCAGAGAGCCACACGTATATGGTGGATCAGTTCTTAATGAAGTTACCAGTAACTCCATAGGAGCGAGGATGGCTGTTCAGCCAATGATGCTGAAATAATTAAATATTCACATGGGAAATAAGAAGCTCAGTCTTTAACTCCATAGACAAAATTAACTTGGAATTAATCACAGATCAAAGTATACATGCTGAAACAGTAAAATAGCCAGGAGAAAACAGAGAGGATAAAAGATTAGGGAAATGTTTCTTAGATAGAACAAAACAAATTTAAAAACTCCCCAGAAACGACAAACATGGAAATTAAGTTTCACTAAATTGAAAACTTGGCTCTTCAAGACTTTGCTCTTAGGAAAATGAAAAGACCAGAGCCACAGATTGGAAATGTTTGCACACATACAATCAGGTTGGGGACGTACCCAGAACACACAATGACATAACACAAGAACTTCATTTCCTTAAATGGGTGAAAATTTTGGACAGATGCCTCACCATAGAATACGTAATGGGAATTGAAATAAGCCACTCCCCCCAAACCAAAGGCTGAATGTTCTCTCTGATATGTGGATGCTAACACACAATGCAGGCTGGGGACAATAATTTCATTGGATCAGATAAAGGAGGAGGAAGGGAAGAGAGGGGATGGGAATGGGAGAGACAGTGGAATGAACCGGACATCACTTTCCTGTGTTCATATGCGAATACACGACCAGTGAAACTCCACATCATGTAGGACCACAAGGATGGGAAGTTGCACTCCGTGTAGGTATGAGATGTCAAAATGCACTCTACTGCCATGTAAAGAAGATGATGTGTATCAAGGGCAAAGGAGCACCCCAAGACACACAACACATCAGTCACTAGTGAAAGGCACATTAAAACCACCAGAGACACCGCTGCACTGCCCCAGAGCAGCCCAGACCCAGCGCTGGGTCTTGGTGGAAACCTGGATCACCTGGAGGCTGGTGGAGATCCACCAGGGCGTGGCCGCGTCGGCAGACGGTTTGGCAATGTCTTGGAACGCTCAGCTACACTTGTATGACCCAGAAACCCTCCTCCTAGGCACTCAGTGGAGAGAAATGGAAACATCCACACAGACTCGTAGGTGAACATTCCTAGCAGCCTTGTTGAAAAAATCCCCAACATGGAAAAGCCTAAAAGTCCATCAACTGGTTGATGAATAAATAACCTGGTGCATCCAGTAACACCAAGCCAGTCATCAGGACAAGGATCAGCTATGGCACACGCCACATCTCCAGAGCCTTGTGCTATGTGAACACAGATAGACGGGAAAGACTGCGGTGGACAGGACTCCATTTACATAGGAGGCAGAAGCATGGTGAGAGGAAGCAGGTCAGTGGCTGCCTGGGGCTGGGGCAGGAAGGAAGGGGACTGACCCAATGAGCAGGAGAGGAGCACTCAGCCGCCTACAGCTTCCCCATCACTGCAGTGGCTGCCGATGATCTGGAAGGTGTGTTCTCGTCTGCCCGTTATCTGTGGCTCCTCTGTTGCCACCTCAGGGAGATGGCTTCCAGAGAGTCACCTCTGCTCCACTCTGTGTCCACACCTGCTACACACCCAGACCCAACTGTCAGCCACGCAGAGAGGGGCAGAGAAGAGCCAGGGATTTTAGTGTCCCTGGGCTTGCACAGCCCTGAGAGGGGCCCAGCAGGCTGGGTCTCCACCATTTCCCCAGGTGGGGAGGTGGAAGATGTGAAGACCCTGATCCAGCCCAGCCAGGGCCCCCATAAGCATGACCTTCAGGGGCCAAGCCCCTAAGAGACCAGCACCCACCTGTGCTCCCCGACGCCCAGGGTGAGGGAAGCACAGGGAGGGATGGCAGTTAGGGAGGTCCCTGTGTGTCTCTGGGCACAGTCTTGGGACTTTCAGTAGATGGCCTTATGGACCTCCCTCCAGGGGCTTCACAGAGTGGCTCATGGAAGTACTCATGACATGGCCTCATGAGGGGAGGGTGACCTACACTCCGCTCACTAGGGCTCTTTCTCCAACCTCCACTGCCCAGCTGGGTCCCTCAGCTCTCCCCAGATGCACACCCTGCTCCCAGGAATGCTCTTTTATCTGTCACTATGCCCTGCTTCCCCCAGTCCTTGGGGACATGGAATCTGAACCAGGCAGGGGCCCGTGGCAGAGTCCCCAAGGATGGAGCAAGGCCAGGGGCCAGTTCTGTGGACCTGGACACTCCCTGTTCCCGCACTGACACTTGTCCATGTCCCAAGGCAGGACAGCAGGATTCCAAAACTCAGGGCTGAAAGAGCTCCTCGCAGCCACACCCCACACACCAACAGGCACGCGCCTGCACCAGCGCTCCCGGGCACTCCCAGACACGCGTGTGCACACACCCCCAGACGTGCCTGCACACAGACACACGCTCCTTAGAAAGTAAGAACAGAAACACCATCAAACCTCCTGCCACATGATGATGTCTGACTGCGTCCCTGTCCACCCCTGCACACCAGCTCCTGCCGTCTGGACAATCCCTGGGCCCTGGCGATCTGAGAGTCTTTCCTTCTGAGCCAGGCTGCAGGCACTGACCAGGCCATGAGCAGCATCTGATCCTGGGTGTCCTCCATGTCCTGGGCCAGGCCCAGGGGACACAGAGTTAGAACACCCAGCCCTTGACCCCAGGAGAGGTGGCCCTGTTGCCTGAACAGATGGCCAGGTGTTGGAGGAGGGGAAGGTTGGGAACCCCCCAGTACGGTCGCCAGTGCAAGGTCCTGCCTGCTGCCTGGGTGTGTCATTGCCCCTTAAAACTTACTTTAATTTGTTTTGGCCGTGAGGGAAATCAAACAGAAAGAATAAAATAAAATCATGTTCGGATGATCTACTTAACAGAGATAATAACCTGCATATTCTTTCCTATTCTTCCTTTCTAGTGTGCTTAATTATCTATTTAAGCCATCTGACAACATGAATAAAAATGCATCTCTGGAAATTCTTTTTACTCTGGAGAGATAAAGAGAAAGCCAACACAGGGGCCAAGTGGCACCCCCAAGTCACCCCACTGCTCTGAGATAGGAAAGTCACACACAGGGTTAGGAAACAGACCTCAAAGGGGGTCCTGGTGGGAGTCCCTGCCGTGGTTTGAACAGCCCCACTGAAGTTCACACGTTGGAAACTTGGTTGCCAAAGTCATTAATGGCATTTATAAAAGCTGCGTTTGCCCAGAACCTTCGCCTAGCTCCTGCAGACTTGCCGTCTCTAACTTGGGAGGGCGTTTGCTCGGGTGAGATGGAAGCACCCGAGTTACAAAGGTGGGTTCTTGTTACAAAGAATCATTCTGGTCCTTGAGCGTGGACCAAGGGGGAAGCCTGCTGGAGGGCCACTGGCAGGATTCCAGGAGAGGCGGTGGTGGCTTGGACAGGACCAAGGACAGGGCGATGGACTCTGAAGATTCTGTTTTTGTGATACACGCAGAGCATCATGGATTGAACTGAGTCCCTGAAGTCCTAACCCCAGCCCCTCAGAATGTGACCTTATTTGGAAATAGGGTCATTGCAGAGGTAATTAGTTAAGATGAGGTCACAAGGCTGGGTCCTGGTCCAACACGATTGGTGTTCTTATTCAAAGGAGAAAGCAGGTCGCCCAGGAGACACACATGGGGGAAGACACGAAGAGGCGCAGGGCCTTCTGGTTTCTGGTTCTGCAGGTAAGAGGCTTGGACACCCTGCTCTGTCCTAACAGAGAGCTGAACCAACTGCAAAACCAACAGCTCTTCTTAGAATCTGAGAGAAGCAAATCACAGGGCAAGCTGGAGAGAGAGATGAGCAGACCCACAAACCCCACCTGACAGAGCAGAAGCCACCAGAGAAGCCCCCAGAATGGGAGAGGCCGGCACAATGCCAGGGCCCAGTGTGGCTAAGTCTGACAGCTGGAACCCCCAGAGGAATTGGTCATAGAATTCTTGTCAACTTGACCTGCAGGAACTGAACCAGGTCCTCACCGTCCGCACTGGAGGAAAGGCCCATCCCCTGTGGGAAGCGGGAGGAATTACCCAGCCGTAGTCAGAGCACCCTGCTCTTCTAGCTGCATCTGCCCTGAGCAGAAACTGGTCAGCCACTGCCTGGCCTGCTAAGGTCTCCCCAGAGCATTGCCAATGAGGGGAAGGAAGACCCAACTGCAGCCAGCCACAGCCACCCTGTCCCACCACGGGAGAGGAAAGGCTGAGCCAGGCTGGAAACTGGTGACAACCGTGATTGTTACCAGCAGGAGGTCCAGCAGGGCGCACCTGTGATGGCAGCTACTAAGGAGGCTGACGCAGGAGGATCACTTGAGTCTGAGAGTTCAAGGCTGGCCTGGGTAGCACAACAAGGCCCCATCTCTAAAGAAAAAAATGCTAAGGCCTTTGATAGATCAAGTGACCTGCATGCAAGAACAGACGTGCAACATAAGGAGAGATCCAAAGAGAAACGGGGAGATCAAGAGCAGCAGAACGGAAATGAGGAGCGCCTTTGATGGCTGACGAGCAGACTGGACCAGGCTGAGGAGAGGATCTCTGAGCCTAAACACAGGACAACAGAACAGGGAAGCAAATGAAGACCAGGGAAACCGACAGAATCCCCAAGATGACCAGGAGGTGTGAAGGCACAGGGGCAGGAGAATAATCAGGAGGAAGCGGAAGCCATACAGGATCAAGGAGAGCACATGGGTTTCCAGGTGAATGTCAGACACCAAAACGGAGATCCAGGAGACACGGAGAACATGGAGCAGGACAGAAGCCAAAACAAACAAAACCAAAAACAGAAACACCACTTCACCTAGGCATGTCATTTTCAAACTATAGACAACCAAAGACAAATAGAAAATCCTGAAACAGGTCAGGGGATAAAAAGCCAGACCTGCAGAGGAAAAAGGTAAGAATCCATCCAGCTTCTCCTCAGAAACCACACCAGCAAGCCCAGAGTGCAGTGAACTACACAGGAATGAGAGAAAAAAATCCCAGAGACCCAGGGTTCTGTACCCTACTATTATGTCACGGGCGAGGGACATACTCAACGCCACTCAACATGAGAGAAATGCAATCCCAACTAGAGTGAGAGAGCACTGCATGCCTGTTAGGATGGCTACGATGGAAACAAAAGAATTAGCCAGTGTGGGTGAGAGAAACTGGAGCCCTGAGACAACTGTCGGAATTGGAAAACAGTATGGCGGCACCTCAAAGACCTAAGGGCAGAACTATCATGTGATCCAGCAGTTCTACCTCTGGGCATAGACCAAATAGGTATCACAGCAGAATATTATTCAGCCATGAAAAGAGGAAATTCCAGCACAGGCCCCAACACAGAGGAACCTTGAGGACGTCACGCTGAGTGAAATGAGCCCACAGGGGAGGCCAGTGCAGTAGGATTCCAGGCCCCTAGAGTATAGTCAAGTCACAGAGGCAGAAAGCAGAGTGGGGGCCAGGGGCTGGGGCGGGGAACAGGGAGTTGTTATTTAATGGGGACAGAGTTTCAGTTTTGCAGGATGAAAAAGACGTGGAGATGGCTGGAGGTGATGGTCACACAACAAGGTGAATTCCCTGAACCGTACACTCGAAATGGTTCAGATGCTCAGCTTAACCTTGTGTGTATTTTACCAGAATAAAATAAATAGGGAAAAGATGTGAAAGGGAAACAGAGACTTTCTCAGGTAAAACCTGAGGGAGTTTATTGCCAGCAGCCTTGTAAGAAAGGGCATCAGCGGGTTGGAGAGCGCTTGCCGACCTGTGCGAGGCCCTGGGTTCACCCCCAGCACTGCAGAAATGAGGAAGTGCTCAAGGAGATCGTTGAGAAAGAAGGAAAATGATGTGGGTCGGGGCCTCGGCTCAGGTCCACACATGGAAAGGAAGCACATAGAAGAAATAAGTGAATGCTAAATAAAACTGCTGTTTTTCTTGTTCTTAATTGCCGTAACAGTTAATGGTTTGGACCAATTACTAATGGCAACAATGTATCAGTCACACGCCTGGGTCCACACTGCAGCTCAGAGCCAAGGGAAGTGCACAACAGGAGGGAGGGAGGGACTGGGATAATTTTCTCACAGTGAGGTCCTCTGACCTCTGCAGCAAGTGTGGTGGTATTTGGAAGAGACACAGCCCTCGGAGGGCCTGGACCACAGCCCCCCTCACCACCTGAAGTCACAGCCCCATTCTCCAAGCTGCGGAGCAACGCGATGAGTGAAACCGCAGGGTTCGCTGGATTCTCTGGTCTTCCACTGACGTGGGATTCCGAATAGGTTCTGAAAGTGACCCATCCGAAAGGAGAGAATCAAGGATGACCCTGGCATTTTGGTCTTGGCACTGGAAGGGTGGAGATGCCATCAGCTGAGGGGGAGCAGGCACGGAGGGGTTCGGGTTTGACCTTGAATGTGAGACACCACCCATGTGGCCACCTAGAGTAAGCAGTTAGATATAGGAGTCTGGGGTTTGGGGAAGTGGTCCAGGTTGAAATCAAAACACTCAACTGGAAGTGATCACCCCTCCGGCGCACCCGGGCTTAGAGAGGGGGGTGTTAGGGAGAACTTCCCTCTGTCCCGAACCTGTAGGGCGAAGGAGGCAGGGGTCGCCAGCCAGGCAGCGACTCAGACAGCTCCTCACAGGCCCTTCCCTCCGAGGTGTGGCGAAGTGCCCACGGGCAGATGCCGACAGCCAGGCAGGCGGCTACGGCAGGAAGGCAGCGATTGGCACAGCGCGGGGTGCACGGCGGCCCGCATGCGCACACGCAGACCCCCTCCCCTTCCCCCTCTGCCTATTGGTACCAAGACAATCCAATGGGCGCCCTGTGCCCCTGCCGTTCGGCGCTGCCTGGGTTTGTTCCGGTGCTTTCTCCCGGCTGTCACATCTTCTGCGCCCCAGCCTGTGCCAATTCATACCCAGGGCCCGAGATCAGCCCAGTTCCTGCCTGGCGCCTCGCAGGCACTATTTGTGGATATGCGCACACGTGCGACTCCGGATTGCAGAACCAGGAATGAGCAGAACCCAGGAAAGAAGCGGGAGACCCTGGGAGGCCCCGTGTGACAAGAGGAGGGCTGATGTTTATCAGGGAATGTGACAGATGCGCTGTGTGAGCCAGGAGGGTCTGTCAGCCCCCTCGGCAGCAATTAGCCGCTGTTCCTTTCTCCCAGGGACGCCAGGCTCTGCCTTCAGGGCGGGATGCCGCCCACCCCTGCATGTCTCCCGGGAGGAACACCAGCCTGGGGACCCTGAACTTGGACAGGAGCAGGTGCTCCTCCGGAATGGATTGCTTTTCTTATCTTATGGAGCACCAATTATGCTCACCTCTGGATCCCAGAGACCTTCAGCTCTGGGAAAGGATCCTGGAGATGTCCTTGGAGTTTCCTGTGATCCAGGGGCTGAGGGGCCGTCTCCCTGGGCTGGAGTGGGGACCTGGCACTTTCTATGAGACTGCTCTGCATGGTGTGACCCTGGTAGCAGTAGCAGCCACATGAGTGCTAAACTTCCCCCAGGGTTGGTCTCTGAGGTCAGGTGTGGCTACTTTAGAAAGTCCATCTGGGGATTCCTCGTCCAGTACCCAAACCCACACATGCAAATCTACATACATGTGTGCAGACCACACATGCACACAAGTGTGTGTCTATACACGTAGGCAGAACACATCCACACACACATGGGCATAGAATGCACATGCACAAGCATGCACCTGTGCACACACATGCACCCACAGAGCTACATGCAGCAGATGTGACCCCTTGGATTTCATGCAGGCTGCGGTGGCTCCCGCGCCAGCTCTCAGTCCGTGGGGAGCCAGCAGGCCCTGCAGTCTGCAGTGAGGTGTGGAGAACGAAGGGGGCTGGGCAGTGTTAGTGACGGCAGCCTGCGCTCCCCAAGCAGCTGGAGAGAATGCGATCGCTCTTTAATTATCTGGAATTAGAGTGCCGTCCGCACCCTCTTTACATTATGGTGGAGGAAATCGGGCCATCCATTAATTACCTGATCCATATGTAAAGTGTCACACTTAATTTTTCCAGAGCCAAAGGGTCCTTGCTCCAAGACCTGCATCGTCCCTTAACGATGATGAGGAGTGAAGGGAAAGAGGACCCCAGAGCCAAATACTGCCAAGGCCAGGTGACAGCAGACCAGCGGGGTGGGCCTCCCCTGCAGCAGAGAAGGATCTAGAGGTTCACAGGTAGAATTCAGAGTTTGACAAAGGGCCCTTGTCCTTCTATCCAAGCCTGTTAAATAGAGAAGTAGATCACTACTAAAAGCATAGCATGAAATAAGTTTAAGGTGTAGCATGAAGGATCGAGGTTAGATGAGAAGGACTTTTCAGAAGCAGAGGAGAATTGCAGACATGCTCAACTTTCCCCAGAGGCAGGACATTTTATGACCAGGCTGGGGAGAAATTCTCTTCTGGAGGGAATTTTTGTGCTAGAGACTAGACAATTGCCAAGAAAGCAGGCAAAAGACCAAATAATGTCGCGGTCGCAGCCCTGCCAACAGCTTCAGAAATGCCCCGTGGGGAGGGGGTGTTAGAGGAAGAGAGAGGCTGAGACAGAGAAGCAGGTGCTTACTCAGGCTGCACTGTTGGTTTTGTTAACAGAAACCTAAAAACACCATG
>JAJEJO010002571.1:179698-243325 GCA_020662805.1 Glaucomys volans
CACAACTCCCTCCAAGTAAAACCTTAGGAGGAGGAAGGTTCACCACCCGCTGCAGGCTCAGCCTTCCTCCTCCCCACAGCCCGCGGCCTCTGCAGAGCCTCCGCTCCTCCGCACTCCCAGGAAGCTGGTTGGTGGGAGGAGTCAGAGGCTGTCCAGAGGGGCAGGAGGAAAGGACACGTTCTGACCTGGGGACTCCATTGCTGCTTCTGTGTGTAGTGACAATCCACGTCACTGTGAAGTAAACAGGAGAGGAGAGGCTGAGCTGCCGGGAAGGAGCAGAGGAGCAGAGGGTGCTGCCTGCTGCCTAGACCAGGGCCCGAGGGTTGGTCTCAGGGCTTTGCAGAGGTTTGCGTGTTAGGAATCGGCTCAGACGATGGGGACCTGGCAACTCTGTGATCTGCAGGGCAGCCAGTCAGCGGGGACTCCAGACAGGTGAGGTGCTGCTGCCTGAGGCAGAATGTCTTCTCCGGAAAACCCCAATTTTTGGTCTTAAAGCCTTCCACTGCTTGCACGAGGCCCACCCACACTTCCAAAGGCCGTCTCTCTTATTTAACGATGGCTTGCTGCAAGGGTCCACATCCACAGAACAGACGGTCCCCGACTTGCGATGAAATGACTAAGGACAGTGTTCCCCGTATGATGGGTCCTCGGGGCCCTGAGTGCATTTTTTACTTTTGGCGTCTATCAGGGTCAGAAGCCAGAGCATCGGCACCTCGAGGGCAGCCCCTGGCTTCGTGTTGATCCGATGGCGAGGGGATGCAGCCTGGCCCAGGGACAGCAAAACCGACCTTCGTCAGTGGTGAGTTGGGAATGGAGGCATCAAGAGAACTGGGGACAAAGGGGGCGTTCCAGACAGCATCCCTGGGTTAGGACACAGGTTCCATTCACCTCTTTCCGGCTGCTGGATCCCACTTCTGCTGGCGTCTGCAGCCTGGGTCACCTGGGAACGAGGACTCTCCTCAGGTCACGCTGATGAGGCCGCTGATACAGGAGGGTCAGCCGGGCTCGGCCTTGCAGAGCAAGTGTCACTCAAGGGTGGCCTTCCGCATAGACGACTCGCTCCTGGAGGAAGCAGGGAGCCAGAAGCAAGCCCGGTGCCCTGCAGGTCCCCTGTCACTTCCCCAGCCCAGGCGGCAAAGCCGCTCACTGGATTCTTTGCAGGGCACGTTCCTCCACAAATGCCTTCTGGGTCCCCCAGGATGGCCCAGCCGCCCACGCTCTCGGCTCCTCCCTGCTGGTCCATCAAGGTGTGGGCAGAGGTGGGCGGGTCCCCACCTGCCACCCGAGGTCCCTCAGCTCCCCGGGAAGCCCTAAGGGAGCCTCCAGAGACACGCAGGTCTGGCCCACTTCTGCCGCCACCACGGACAGGCTGATTGGGGACCGTCTCAGTCGGGAGGCTGGAAGCCCAAGAGGCCAGGCTGGAGCAGGGACGTCTGCTGCGCCACACCACAGCAGAGGGACAGGCTAAACGGGGACAGAGGGGAGGGAGTGACTTCTTGCCAGGATGCCACTGCCGCAGTACCTAACAGACTCCCGTGCCAACCCTGCCGTGGCGGAGGGGCCCCGGTGACCTCAGCACCTTCTAATGCAGTCACAGTGGCAATTAAACATCTGCCTGTGTTTTGGAAAGAATGTCCCCCGGTGGCAGCCTTTACGCGCTCGAGGGCGGATTCACAGCCCCCACCCTGCCTCCTCCGAATTGGAGTCTCCCGAGGACCCCAGCCTGGGACCTGGAGCCTGGGACCTGGGACCTGCTTCCCACCAAGTGACGTTCTCAGCGCAGCCTCAGGACTTGACCTGCAAAAGACCCCGCAGTCGCCCCCCACCCCTTTTTCATTCCCAGCTATGCTTCTGCTACACCCTCCTCTCTGTGTGGGACCCCAAGGCTGCCAGGAGCCGGCACGGGCAGCCTCAGGAAGACGCTGGCACAGGATGGGAGGCTTGTCGCCATGGCAACCGCTCAGCTGAGCAGCGAGGCGGCCAGGGCTCTGGGGTCTGCCGGGCTGAGTCGCTGACAGTGATTACTGGGGGCCGCAGAGGAGGGGCTGCCCTGCGGGGCTGGCTCTGCTGGAGTCTGGTCCTCCCCCAGGCAGGATGTGAACCCTATCCCGACGGAGATCCACCCTCCGCAGGCGGAAACAGATCGGAGAGAGCTTGAGCCATCCGCGAGGAGAAGGGTTCCCATGCCGAGGTCTGGACGCAGCCCAGTCCCTCAGGAAGCAAGAGAGGTGGGGACACGCTGCCCCAGCCCACCTTGACATTTCCCAGGTGGCCCCTCCACTCACCACCGACTCAGAGAGAGGACAGCACAGCGGAGCGCCCCACCCGCAGCCCACGGCAGGCTCCCCCCCTTACCTGAGTGCACCTGTCCTGCGAGGTGTGACTGGCACTCTCTGTGTGGCAGGATGGGTGTCACAGCCATTCGGGTCACTGTCCCTCCAGCCCTCCCTGATGTATTTGTGCTATAACCTTAATTCTTGCAGACTCTCTAACGAGGATGGATTATTGGCACTGGTGGCAGCTGGGGACCCAGAGTTGGGGGAGATGAGGAAAGGGAGCACAGTGGGGGGAGTCAGCCCCCTCAGCAGAACAGACGCTGCCTGTCTGGCCATGCCCAGGGGCACCCAGGCCTGGGGAGACAAGAGGCCAATCCACTTAAACCCTGGCGTAGGTCCCTTCCATGGTCATTTCCAGAAGACGGCTCCAAAGCCCTTTCCTGATCTGGACCCTGACTACACTCTGCCTACTGTGCAACCCTTCCCCCAATTTCTAGAATGTTCTAGCCAAATGAAAATATCTCTATGTCCTCTAGCCTCTGGGCCTCTGCGTAGTGTGTGCAGAGCACAGTCCCTTCCCACTCCTGCACGTCTCAAACCTCGCTTCTGAGATACCCCTCCAGGTCTGCTTAGGACTGGACTATGTTGAACAGGGCCCCCGTCCCAAACCTCATGCTTGCAGAAAACACAGAGGGTGACCTTATTGGGAACAGGTTCTTTGCAGATATTAAGTGGCTAAGATGGGGTTGTGCTGGATTAGAGTGGACCCCTAAATCCAGTGAGTGTGAAGGAGCCGGGAGAAGCCTGTCACACCAGGGACTCGGGAGGCTGAGGCAGGAGGATGGCAACCTGGGCAACTTGGTGAGACTTGGTCTCAGAATAAAAAATAAAAGGGGCTGGACAATGCAGCTCAGTGATAGAGCACCCCTGGGTTCAATTCCCAGTACAGAGAGAGAGAGAAAGAGAGAGACTTGGAGGAGGCCCAGCCAAGGCAGGCAGCACTGCAGTGAGCCAGCTGCAGGCTGAGGGGCAGGAAGCCTGTCCCCACAAGCCACGCAGGGGTGAGGCTCTGCCACCATGATCCAGACGTCTAGCCTCCACAGCTTGGAGAACATAATTTCTGTGTTTCCAAGCGCCCACTTTGTGCTGATGTATTGCAGCACACCTCGGGGCTAATGCGGGGCCCCTGGGATGAGAGCCACATTTCTGGGAAGATTGGTCACAGAGGGTAATCGTGGAGCCCGCCACTCAGACAGGGCTTCGGGGGCAGTCTGTGCTCTGGAGGTCCCCACTGGAGCAGCCCCGTCTTTTTCAGGGGATTTCCCAGGGGGAGGTTCTCCCTGCCCCAGAGCAAGACTGTGGGTCAGATGGACGTGGTGGGAAGCCTGCCCTCTTCTTGAGAGCTGTGCAGCTGGGCAGGCCTGGCCTCGCCCTGTAGAGTAGGAATGCCAACAGGCAGAGGCACAGCCTGGCTTCCATCACAGGGCAGCCTGCAGCCTTACTGTGTGCGTGTGTGTGTGCGCACATGTGTGTGTGCGTGTGTGTGTGCACGTGTGTGCGTGTGCGTGTGTGTGCGCACGTGTGTGCGTGTGTGTGTGCTCGCGCTGCTGGAGATGGAACTCAGGGTCTTGCACATGCTGGGCAAATGCTTTATCACTGAGCTACAACCTCAGCCCAAGTTGCATTTTGGGGGGTACTGGGGTTGAAGTCAGGGTGCTGTACCATTTAGCTATACCCCACACCCCTTTATAAAATTTTTTCATTTTGAGACCAGGTCTTGCTAAGTTGCCCAGGCTGGCCTCGAACTTGCCATCCTCCTGCCTCAGCCTCCTGAACGGCTGGGATTGGAGGCGTGGCCACCGTACCTAGTCCAAGCTGCATTTGATTACTATTTATACTCATTTCTCTTTCCCAAGGTGAGGAGGGTTGTAGCAGGGACTGTGTTTTATCTGTGCCTAGTGAAAAGTTGAGACTTGATAACTGTTTGAGGATGAAGAATGACAACCCAGCATCTGGTGGCCTGGGAGGGAGATGGACACGACCCCCAGGGAGACAGGTGATGAGGTCACAGACGGTGTGAGGATCAAGTTCTTGCATCCCCTCAGGACTGAAGTCATATTTTAAAACACCTTGAGTCCAAATCTTGCCTCTCGGGGCCCAGCTTGCAGCCCTCCTGGCTGGCCTCTGGAGGCCAGCCTCCCCTCTGTGCTGGGGATGTGACTCAGTGGTGGAGCACCCCTGGGTTGAAACCCCAGAACCAAAAAAAAAAAAAAATCCAGGGTACCCAAGAAACTCTGAAAGAGCTCTTCGAGTAAGTAGGAAATGTCCAAGCAATAAAAAGCCTCAGTGCTAAAGCTAACCTGCGTCCTGGTTTTCTCAGGGATTATAACAAGTTGAAGCTGGAGCTGTCCTCGAGCTGTCCTGGGGTGCGGTGGACCCAGTGCCGGATCCACCCATGTCCCTGGTACAGTATGAGTGGCAGCTGCCCTCGAGAAAAAAGGGGAAAGGGAAGCCAGCGCCCTTTTCCAGAGGCTCTGGTTTGGAGCCAGTCTCCTTCAGCATTACGCAACGGCCAGCATTGCCCAGCTCCTAGGGTGCCAAAGCCTTCCTCATGGGGACCTCAGGACAAGCCACAACCCCAACCTTGGGAGCCCCTGCCTGGTGGGAAGGCTGCTGCATTAAAGGAAGGGGAGGCAGTGTGAGCAGTGCCCAGCAAGGCCAGTGTGTGGCCACTCAGACTGGGAGGTTCCAGGCAGGCTTCCTGGAGGCGGGGTGCGGGGGCATGAGTGGGAAGGAAGTGTAGGACCAGGAGGGCAAGGGGACCCTGAATGTTGTTCCATGCACAGGGAACAGAATGTGCAAAAGCCTAAAGTAGAGAAGACAGTTTTGGACAAGATGATGTCTGTCCAAGATGATGATGTCCATGATGTCTGACTCATGGAGTACAAGAAAGAATAGCCAAAAGTGTTCTAGAGAGGTGGGGGAGGTGACCAAGACCACAGCACGAAAGGCCTTGCATGCTGGACTGTGAGGTTTAAACTAAGCTAAAGGCTCTGCAGAGCCCTAGAAGATCAGATTCACCCGCCATAAGATGGTTGCCCAGCGGACAATGGGTTGCAGGGATCAGCTCATGGGAGATGCATGAAGACACTGCTACAAAACCCCCCAAAAGAGTTCAAGTACAATGGAGATCAGAAAATATCCCCAGCTTATCAACTGGTAGCCTTTGGTGACTCAGTGAGAAGACAACAGCACCTCGACCAATAGGCTCCCCATTGATAGAACACCCCAACAACAGAATGAACATTGTTTAGGTGTCCAGGGAATAGTTGCCAAGGTGGACCTGGGTTATGAAACAAACCCCAGCAAATGCAAAAGAAGGGAAATCACATAGAATGTGTTCTCCAACCAAAATAGAATTAAACTACCAATGAATAACAAGAATATCAGGAAAATCTATGAACATTTGGAAACAAAACAATAGTCTACTAAATAATCTGTGGCACAAAGACAAAGCCTCAAGGGGAAAAATTGACATTGAACTAAATTAGAATAAAAGTACAGTGCAGGTATAGAATTTGTGGGACACAGTCAAAGCGGCACTGAGAGGAAAATTCATAGCACAAAAATGCATGCGTTAAAAGAGAGTCTCAGGTCAACAACCGAAGTCTCCTCCACCTTGACCTAGAAAAAGAAGAGCAAAATAAATCCAAATCAAGCAAAAGCAAAGAAATTATGAGAATAGGACAGGAATCAATGAAATTGAAGACAGAACAAAAAAATTTAAGGCAAGGAACTATTTCTTGGAGAGACCAATAAAATGGACAAATCTCTAGCAATGCTGGAAGGAAGGAGGGAGGGAAGGAAGGAAGGAAGGAAGGAGGGAAGGAAGGAAGGAAGGAAGGAAGGAAGGAAGGAAGGAAGGAAGGGAGGGAGGGAGGGAGGGAAGGGCGAGTCAATATCCATACCTGGTATCCATACCAGGAATGAAAAAGGACTGGGAGTGCCAGGCCCTGGAGACACCAAGAGGGTACTGACACTTCACTACAGAACACATACAAATGGCCAATAAGTCCCTGAAACGGTATCAGGAGTCATCAGGGGAATGCAAATCAAACCACAGTGAGGTTCAGCTTCACACCCATTAGAACAACTGTTTAAAAAGAAAAAAAAAAAAAAGCAAATTTGGTGTGAATATGGAGAAACTGCAAGAAGCCCTGTGCTCAGCTGGTGGGAGCGTAAAATGGTGCGGCCACTGTGACTTTCATATAATTAAATGCAGAATCGTCGTATGATCAGCAATCCTATTTCTGGGTCTACTGAAGGCAGGGGCTCAGGCATTGATCTGCACACTTGTATTCATGGTGCCATTATTTCTAGTAGCTGAAAGGTGGGAACAACCCCAATGTTCAACAGACAAACAGATAAGCCGGCCAGGGACCACTCCTGACCTGATGGTTCAGAAAAAGGAGATGAAAGAAAATTCTAGAAAAAACACATCAGTGGGACATGAATGTTTAGAAAAGGAAAAGATTATTATAGGGTTGGTTCATGAACACAGAGTTAATACAAAACTGGAAACCTCCTGACAAGAGGGACGGCAGAGTGGACTCAGAGGTAGTGAGACACGAGGCCACAGTGACAAAACCGGGGGCCAGCTGCCGGAGATCCCTGGCCCGGCCTGGTGCCTCCCCGAAAGCTGCCGTGGGGAGCTGCCAGCCAGGGGCAAACGTCCCAGAGCCAGTGGGGACCCCGAGGGAAGAGCAGCCGACACAGCCGACTGCCTTCATAAAGTGGAGGCTGCGGCTCAGAGGAGCAGCAGCCTGGCCACTGGGCAGACCACAGCTGGAATTCAGCAGTCAGTTCTGGGTGCCCCGCTTGATGGACAGGAGCCGAGAGTGCCTCGGGAGCCCCATCCAGGGCAGCGCCGTCCAGGAGGAAGCCGAGGGGTCTGGAGAGGGGTGAGGCCAGCTGTGCTTGGAGGGGAGTTGGCAGGGGACCTCGGCACAGCAGGGGGCATCTCCAGAGCTGCAGGGAGGAGAACAAATGGTGGTGACAACCTCAGTGATGGCAGCTGGCCCTGCCTCCAGGGAGGGTGAGGTTGGCCCTACCCTCACTGACTGATGAAGGAAGAGATGGACCTTTGTGGACACAGGCCGCTCCCCTGTCCTGCCCAAGTGGAGGCTCAGCTGAGTCAAGGAAGGCGCCCTGGGGCCAGGGTGAAGCCTGGAGTCCCCTGGGGCTGGGGACACATGGCCCCAGGAAGCACCACTGGGACTTGAATTGGGGGAGAAGCAGGCAGTGCAGGAAGAGGGCTCCTGAGCCACAGGGGACAGTGCCAGCCCTGAGGACCCCTGCTGGCCGGCGTGGGCCTCGGGGACCTGGTGGCGGGTGAGCTAGATGTTTGTTGGGCAGTGGAGTGGTGCCCGCCCCCCTCCTTGGCCTCCTCCCGGCATGGGCACAGTATGGGGACAATGTGGGGGATGCTGATACCCTTTTTTTTTGGAACCAGGGATTGAACTCAGGGACACTTGGCCACTGAGCCACATCCCCAGCCCTATTTTGTATTTTATTTAGAGACAGGGTCTCACTGAGTTGCTTAGGGCCTCGCTAAGTTGCTGAGGCTGGCTTTGAACTCGCGATCCTCCTGCCTCAGCCTCCAGAGTCGCTGGGATTACAGGCATGCGCCACCGCGCCTGGCTGCTGATACCCTTTTTTCCCGGTGCCGAGTCCTGCTTCCTCAGGGGTTGAAGTGTAACCCCGGAGAAGGACGCCAAGGCAAGTGCAGAGTAGAAAGTAAGAAACCTTATTGAGGAAAAGTAAAAGCAGGCTTCTCCCGGGTGGAAGAAGGGGATCCAAAGGCGGAATCCACGTGGTGAGTAAACTTTTTATAAGTTTTACTCTCCTGTTCCCTCCCCCCTCATTTCCTTCCTCCCTCTCTAGGCCCAGTTTTGCAGGTGAGTTGCAAAAGCGGAGAAGCAGATGGGCAGGGGAAGGGCCAAAGTGATAACAGGCAATGTCCCCAGACAGGTGTTAATTAGCAACTCTTTGCCTATAGTCCTCGCTAAGGGCAGGTAAATCTGGTAATCAGTGGGCTCCGGAGATCTCTGACATTCCATTCTCAAGGGCAGCCTCCGACTTCCAGATGCAGGTGGCTTTCATGTCCTCCCTTTTCTCGATTCGACCCGATTTCTTTATTTCTACACTAACTGCCTATCCAATTCTGGCTTCAATGCTGAGAGACCAACTAGGAAGCAGGACTGAGGGGGACAGAAGCTGCTTGCCACCCCCAGATCACAGGAAGTCGGGGCGGGACAGGCCCACACCTGGGGAAGAGAGCCTTTCAAAGCTCAGCTGATGAAGACATCTCACCTGAAAGAGCTCCATGTTTGGAGCTGTTGCCTGGAGAGAACGAGGACACTTGTGGGGGCACAGGCAGGGGTCCCGAGTGGGACTGACCCCCCTCAGGCAGCTGTGGCCCACAGTGTACCTGGTGGAATGTGGCGGTCACCTGATGTGGACACTTGAGGGCTGGGATGGGGACCAGTTTGGCGGACTGAAGTTAAAGATGGAGGGGTTCATATGACTAAAAGGTCCAGAAGGTCCCACATGGCTGGGCCCACGTGTGCAGACTGTCCCCTAGAACTGCTCCGTCCCTCGACTCTGCACTCCCCTGCAACAGCTTCCTGTCCAGCAGTCCCCACCCAGGTAGAGGCAGGGCCAGAGGCTCCCAGCCCACCCCCCAGCGATCCCAGGAGAAGAGAGCGCGCCTTTCCTCCCTTTCAGCCGCTGTCCCCACTGAGTCACCTGAGACCAGTGAGCCCACCGGAATAAGTCCTTTAACCAGGAGGCTGGAACTGGCCAAATGGCCAGGCCTGGGCAGGTGCCTGTTGGGCAGTGTCGGCCTCGCGGATGACCTGTGAGCCTCCACCTAAGCAGCTGTGACTCCCAAAGGCTCCCGCACCTCAGGCACCAGGCACCTAAGCAGCTGTGACTTCCAAAGGCTCCCGCACCTCAGGCACCAGGCTCCTCAGGAAGGACAGGAGACAGCCAAACGCCCAGCAGAAGGGGCAAGCTTGACTTCAGAAAGGCATTACCAGATTTTCTGCAGTCCCCACCTAATTACATTCTTATCAGACTTGATATTCAAATTAGTCAGGGTCCCCTGGGGTCACCTCCACCACCAGGAAGGAGCAATTACTCTGGAAATGCTGAATGATGAGGGCCCAGATATATGCAGGGATAATCCCTCTGTGCATAATTAAATACGGGGCCCCCTTGAAAATCGGTTTCACAAAGATGAGGCCAGAACTGCCTTGCTTTGGGCTAAACGCCATTTCAAAACTCCTGGCAATGGAACGAGTACAAAGTCCTCTTCAGAAAAGTCGCAAGGTTTAAGTGGAGCTGCAGGAAGGTTCCAGACCCTGCAAACAGATGCAGGCTCAGAGCGGGTTGAGACGGGGGTCTGTCGCAGGGCATCTGCCTGCGGGGCATGTGAGAGTCCAGCTCTGGTTCTGAAGGCAGACTGAGTCTCGGAAGCTGCTGTGAGGCTCTTTAGGGGGAAAGGGGCCACCTCTCCCGGAACCGTTTTGGGTCCATGCCGTTTAAACCCAAGTGAGCCCTTGGCTGGACACCTGAGTGGCAGGATCCATGATCCTGCAGACACAGGTGAGCTGGGCCCGAGCAGAGCGGGCAGGGAGCCCCTTGCAGCTGCGGGGTGGTCCTGGGAGCCCACACAAGACAGAGCACAGGGGCAAGCCTTCTCCGGACAGCTCTGGATTAACATGTCACTTGGCAAAACTGTTCCTAGTATAGTCAACCCAAGAAAACAGCTTCATTCCTGAACTGGTCTCCTAGATAGACCCATGGAAGCCCCTAAATGTTAACACCACCCTGTCCTGAAAATCCACCCCTGGTGTCAGAGCCCAGGTCTCCCTTTTGTAATGCCTTCCAAAGTTCCCGACTGCCACCTGCCCCATAGCCTCTCACGTGCACCCTTGAGCGAGCTGTCTAAAATCCAACTGGGGCATCCCTTCCTCTTCCGAAACACTTCCACAGCTCCTCACCTTTTCATTTCATTTAAATTTTTTTTTTTTGGCCCTGGGGACTGAACTCAGGGGTGCTTAACCACCAAGCCACATCCCCAGCACTTTTTACTTTTTGTTTTTTTATTTTTTTATTTTTATTTTATTTTATTTTATTTTATTTTATTTTGGAACTAGGGATTGAACCCAGGGGCACTCGGCCACTGAGCCACATCCCCAGCCCTATTTTGTATTTTATTTAGAGACAGGGTCTCACTGAGTTGCTTAGGGCCTCGCTAAGTTGCTGAGGCTGGCTTTGAACTCGCGATCCTCCTGACTCAGCCTCCCAAGTCGCTTGGATTACAGGCGTGCGCCACCGTGCCCGGCCTTTACTTTTTATTTTGAGACAGGGCTCACTGAGTTGCTGAGGCTGGCTTTGAACTTGCGACTCTCCTGCCTCAGCCCCTCAAGTTGCTGGATTACAGGCAGCACCACCACACCTGACCACCTTTCTACAATGAAGATGCAATTCACACGACATCAGTCATTTTAGAGGGAACGATTCCCAGCCACCACCTCCACCCAATTTCAAACCCCCGCACCTCTCCCCTTGCCTGTTCTGGGCAGTTCATCTAAATGGAGCCTCGTGGTCTGGCGTTTCCAGGGTTCACCCAGACTGTAACAGGCCAGCCCTCACTCCTTTTCAGGGCAGAAGTGCATTCCACCATGGGCACCACTCTCTGGGTCCACTCTGTCTCCACACTCCTTGGTGTGACCTGGGGGTGTCCTCACATCTCGGTCTCCACTTCTTTCCTGCCACGCCCTTCCCACGTGGAGCTCGTGGGTTTTCAGGCAGCTCCTGATGACCAGTTTTCAGCTCTCTGCCCTGCTGCAGCTGTTCCCTCAGCTCACATCCATCCGGTCCCCGCCACTCATCCCGTAGGACTCACGGAGATGCTCCCGGCCCCAGTCGGCGTGAGCCAGGGCCCTTGCCTGGTGCTCCCAGGGCTCCACACATACTTCTGTGGACCAAGAATAAAATCCACAGAGACCAGCAGTGCTGACAATGTGCTCCAAGGTTTTACAAAACGGGGGTCTCGTTTCAACCTTAAGGCTGCAGAGGGGGCTTTACGCCAGTGCTTCTCAGGAATGGTGACTGGTATTAGCAGAAGTCAAGCCGTCTTGTAAGAAAGGTGGGTGTTGTCTTGTCCTGTCTCCAGATGGCTTAGGGGAAGCAGGAGGGTTTACAAGCAGTGGCCAAAGCTAGCGAATGGCAGTTTGGCCTAAGTCAAAGGTCAACGTGCATCAGGTGCACAGGTAGAGGTGACCCGGTTCCAAGGTGCAGACTTACAATGGCCTCCCAAGTCCACTGCACGCGTCCTGAACCAAAGCTACAACCAAAGCCGTTGTGATTTTCTTCCTTGATACCTCTTCCCACTTCCCAAACTACCCTGGTTCCATGTCTGTGTCCCCAGCCTCTCTCTTCCACGGGACAAGACCGGGAGTCTCTGAGCAGGGCCTCCAGCCTGCTTCCTGCTGCACCCGGCTTGGTACCATTGCCTGGTGTCCAGCGGATGCTGAGCTGCCCTGAGAACCCCAGCCCCATTTATCCACTGGCAAAGAATGACATTTATCCCACTCTCTACCTCAGGCTTTGATCCTGGAACAGCACAGCACAATGTGGACAGGGAGGTGTCAAGGGAAATATTTGATTTTTTAGAAGAGTTTTGAAGAGGTCAAGATGGCATGTGAACCTGGGCTCTGGGTCCCTCAGGACAGAGCTCTTGCCATGACCTAGACTCTCCATGAGGCTTCCCCTGCTGTCTCTGCAGGGAACCCCAGGGGCAGGGACACCTCGTCAGCAACGTGGAAGACCAGGCGGTGGGGACTCCTGACCTGCCTGCCTACGCGTGCTCTCCTGCAAGGACTCCTGGGAGGTCAGTTCTCAGTCCTCGGCAGGGCCACTCCTGGTGGGATCTGATAGCCTTTGCTAGCAGGTGACTCAGCGTGAGGGCAGAACTTGCCAGAAAGGGAAGCGGTCTGGGTGCTCCCTTGGCCTCCAGGCCAGGGCCGGAGATGGGTCCCATCAGTCAGGCCTGCAGAAGGACCCAGTAAAACTGGACGTCTGAATTGTGGGTGAGCGCCTCAGTTTGGTAGCTCCAGAGCAGTGGCCAGGAGGTTGGCCTGTCCTGGGGACAGGGGCGTCACTGGGACCCAAGACTAGGCCTTGTACGTCCCTTCCCGTGGCTGGTTTTGGTTTGTATCCTTGATAATAAATCTCAGCCATAAGCCCGGCCCTTGCCTGAGTTCCGGGAGCTGTTGGGGTGAATCACGGAGCACGAGGGGGTGGTAGAAACTCCTGGATTCATAGACGGCTGGTCAGGAGCCTGGGTGGCCTGGGACCCCTGAGCTTGTGGCCGGCATCCAAAGTGAGGGCAGTCTTGTGGGGGACGGTGCCCTTCTCCTCTGATGTCTGCCCTCCTCTGGTTAGTGCCGGATGGCAGTGCCGATGGGCACATCTTTGGGTTAGGCCATTCCACAGGGGCACGGAGCGGGGTGGAGACTTGCTTGCCGTATGCCTGCTGGTCAGTGAGGTCCCGTCCACGGGCCCCTGGGGCAACCCTTCCTAAGATGCTCGAAGTAAAGCCCTGGGCAGGCTGCGGAGGGGAGAGGGATCTGAGCGGCCTGGGAGCCTCCCGACGGGGCTAAGACAGGGGAAGCCGTCACAGAAGCATTTGCCTTGAAGTGTTGGGTCCAGACGCAGAACCCAGGGACCCCGCCTCACCACCACCCTTCCTCACTCACCGCGCCCTGCAGTGTTTATCTGCAAGGGGATTCAGTGAGCAAGGGCTCCTGGCCCCCTGGTCCTCACAGAGGCTGCAGGAAGAGGGTGGGGCGGGGTGCACGGGCTTCCTGCTCACTCCAGGTTGACAGTGCGAGCTGGGGAAGTGTGTGGTTTGTGGGAAGTGGTGGGGAAGGGGTCAGAGGCCACTGGGGCTGCAGGGGGTGAGGAGGTCAGGCTGGAGGTGGGCACAGGAAGCCCCGGGAGGAGGACTCAGCATGGTCAAGGCATCACGGGGGCAAAGCTCTACTGAGGTTTGGGAGCACAGGAAGCTGGCTCTCAAACAACCCCAGAGTCAGGGGTGATCTCCACTTAACCCCAAGGTAGTGAGAGAGAGGAGGACTTCAAGGCTGGGTACTCAGCCCCCGCCTTCAGGGGGACTCGGCTGCTCAGGAGGAGGTCCTTCCTCTGCCACCCTTGATGGAAGCCCACCATCAGGCAAGATGGCGGGACATGTGAGCGAAGTACAGAACAGAACAGAGGGCGGGGCATCTCCTCAGCAGCACAAGAAGGTCACCACTGGGGTCCCCAAGTTCCTCTCCTGCTAACCACAATAGCAAAGCAGCAGCCAAGTTCTGGGAAGGAGACCCGGGAGGAGGAAATCTCAAATTAAACACCAGACCACGGGTGTCCAGTTCTGCAAGTCCCAGAAATCCAGCAGGACCCAGGAGGCTCTTGGGGCCTCAGGGTGAGGTTTGCAAGCTCCTCTTATTTGGGGGTGAACTCATCACCGCTGGGGACTGCTAATTCCTCATCAGCCCAGTCCAGCTGTGGGCACAAAGCTGGCCTGAGAGGACTCCCAGTTCCCTCCATCGGAGCCACATGGAAAGGATGGAAAACAACTTCAAAAGCTTTTTGGACTCCAAATTGCTCTTCCAAAATTTTTAGGAGTTAAGCAATTAATCTAAACACACATGGATTCAATTTCCTTGAAACTGAAATGGTTTTAAAACCACGGGAGCAGAGAGCTCAAGGACAGTCCTTCTGAGTCGTGTGACCCCCGGGACACTTGGGAGGAAACAGCAGGATGAGCAGACTGCCCCCCACCAAGTTTGGGGCCCCCTTCTTGGCAGGGGCTGGCGGCAGGGCGAGTCCACGTGGACTGACTTTGGAGGACACAGGCAGCGGCTGGCTTGCTCTGCAGAATGCTTTTCTCTCGGTTTCCTTGAGGCAAAATAAGAGGTTTCCAGGCAAATGTTCCCTTTCCCCTGGCAAAGTTTTAAAACTGGCCTCAAGGACTCACTGGGGACACAGGGTTTTAACAGAATCACTCTGAAGCCTTTGAATGACCTCCCCAAACAAAGGAAATCAGAGACATGACCCCATTTCTTTGCCACTCCTAGGGTCCGGTTGGAAAGCAGAAGGACAGCAGAAGAACCTGGGGCTGCCGGCTCCCTGGTCCCAGCGACTCCGGTGGAAGAAGGCGAGGGCTGGGCAGGGTGGACCCCGCCTCCCGTGGGAAGATGGGGAGATGAGAAGTTGAAATAGTAGACTTTGGACAGCTAAATGCATGGGGTGGAATTAAATATATATATAAAAGAAAATTATGAAGTATCTTGCAAAAGTTTGCCCTGCTCCTGCTGAGGGGGCGTGGCCCGGGCTGCCGGTCAGTACCACAGTGGCAGCCCCATCATCTCCCCCACCCCAGAAGCCTCCGGCAAGTCCCCCTGCACCTATCCAGCCCCCTCCCCACAACACTGAAGGTGGCATTGTAATATGCAAATTGGACGTCCCTCCAGCTGTCCTCTGCAGGGGCTCCCCACCCACCAGGGAGGAAGCTGCAGTCCTCACATGGCCAAGGCCCCCCCAGAGCTGCCCTCCCACCAAGCCGCACCCTCTCCCACTGCACCCCAGAACCCACCCCACTGCAACCACGTGAGCTCCCCCATCCAGGCAAGACCAACCTCAGAGCCTTCACACCTGCCTTAGATGCCCCTTGGCCAAGCCCCCTGTGGTGGCACCCTCGTGTCCTGTCTGTGCAGGACCCTCCCTGGCCAGACTCCCTAGGGTGCTCACTGAGCGCCATGCTCCTGCCCCACCCGGGCCCCCTCTGCTTCCTTTCTGCTTTATTTTCCTGCAGGAAAACTGTCCCCCTCTAAGACCCAGTGGCGTGTGTGTTTGCTGCTTCTGCCCATCTCCCTCCAGAACGTCCACCCCATGCGGGCAGCGATCTGCAACACGAGCTGCACCTCAGGCTGAGCACACGGCCCGGCCTTTATCTGGGCACACAGGACACCACAGTGGATGGGATGCAGGGACGGAAACACCAGCACAGGATCCAGCTCTGCGTATAATGAGAAATGCTCAGGTGGGAGTCCTGGGGTCTGCCCCTCAGGCCTCCCCAGGGCTGGGGTCAGAGCTCACCCCAGGTCCTCAGGATCCCTCCCCAACTTTGGTGCACACTCCATGGACAAGGCTTGGGTGGCCTGCTCAGAACTGCCCTCGGGTTGCAGGAGGCCACTTGGCAGGAGGACCAGAAGTGCCTGGGAATTTCTGTCTCCCTTACCCCATGACTGAGCAGGAGGTCGGCACCCCCAGTCCTGAGCCCTGACCGGAACTGCTCTCAGGTCTTCACCAAGCTTGCCTGGGCCTGGGCCTGGGCCAGGCAGCATGGGCGTGGCCTGAGGCCCTCCCACCCCCCCCACTCTGCTGCTCTGCTTTCCTCTGACCCCTTTGCGCAGATCTGGGGTCAGGGTCTGCTCCCAGGCACCCCAGCCTCACACCCTTCCCAGGGTCATGAAAATTAAAGTAAGATTTGGGGGCATATACACGAAGCCCCACCTCAGGCACCCACACATGGAGCCCTGACGAGGTTCCCAGGGGCATCATCCCCTCCATTTAAAAGACGGGAAAGCCGGGCATGGTGGTGCACAGTTGTAATCCCAGCGACTCGGGAGGCTGAGGCAGGAGGATCACGGGTTCAAAGCCAGCCTCAGCAACTTAGCGAGGCCCTAAGCAACTCAGTGAGACCCTGTCTCTAAATAAAATACAAAATAGGGCTGGGATGTGGCTCAGTGGTCGAGTGCCCCTGAGTTCAATCCCCGGTTCAAAAAAAAAAAAAAAGAAATGGGAAAGGAAGCCCCAGGTCCGGAGGTCAAGAGCAGAATCAGCGTTGAATTATACAAGTTTGTATTCCATGTTCCCAGTAAATCCCAGGCAGCTCTGGAACCCTCTGCATTGACTGGCATACCATGTAGCGGCTCCAGAAGGCGGAAACACTCACTCACCGCAGCCACGGGGCAGGTGTGCAGTTGTTAGCGGTGTGCACTGTGAAATGCGGTGGCGCTTATTACTGCACATTGCTTCGTATGAGAAGACAGGTGTGCTGTTCCTCTTCTGCAAACACATTCTCTAAAACCTGATTTCCCCTTTTCAGAATGAAAGAGACTTTCACGGGGCCACGGGGCCCTGTCCCATCCCTGAAGAATCTGCTCTCGGAGAAGGGAAAAAGTCAACCCCCACATTTTTAACTGATCGCTTGCTTGTGCCTGTTTGGTAAGATTTATTCTCTCATTAATCACTGCCCTCCCTTCATTCATGTTAAATAGAAAATTGATTAGGCAAGATCCCCATCATGGTTAAAAAAATAATTAGCTGCTACATCATGTTGCCTATCGTGAGACAGAAAGGAGTGATTAAATTAGGAATATTAAAACCCCATTAATCTGCACCCAACTTAAGCTCTGCTTGTTCATCTCGCGGTGGTGCTTATTATTTCTGACACTGAAAGATATTTGAATTACCAGCTGCAACAAGGTCACTCGCTGAAAGATGTCAGGTCGGCCATTAGTCAAAGGTGGAATAGGAGACCAGAAATGAGGGCTCCCATGTGCCCAAAAGACCCTCCCTCATGGATGGCATTCCAGAGTGAGCGACACCCCCACCTAGGTGGCCCGGGCACAGGCACCCCAGAGCTTCCGCACACACCTCTCTCCAGCACGCTCCATGGGTCACCTGTGACGTAAGGGGCCCTGGTGGTGTCTTCTGGTGGGCACCCCCTGTCCCAGCTCTGCCAGGTGGTGGCTCTTGAGGGCCATGTTGCCATGACAGCAATTACAATAAGATTGGCACATGAGGCTAGTGCACCCCCAGCCCCTGCTGAGCCGGCTCCATCTCTTCTCTCCTTTTCGTTGGTAGCCCTGCAAGGTGGCCACCTCCGCCTTTATCAATCCGAGGAGAGAGCCAAAGGCCAGGTCCCGAAACTTCGCTAAGGTCACACGTCGGGCAAATGGCAGAACTAGCATTCAGCCCCCAATCTCTTGGCTCCAAGGGGTCACCCTTAGCCTCACTCTAGATGCTTCTGAAGCCTGTCGACTTGGAATCCACGGGGCCTCTGCAAGAGGAGGCTGACGGCAAAAGCAAGTGATGTGCTTGGGGAATCAGCCCTGCTTTTCCTGATTTCAGCCATCAAATTCCGCAGGCACCGAGAGCCACTGCTACTGCAGGGTGGGGCTGGGTGAGAGGCGAGCTGCTCCCCAGAGCCTGCTGAGCCAGAAGTGCTGCTACCCGGACACTCAGGACAAGTCATCACCAGGGATGAAAACTCACCTTCTCCTTTTTCTTTAGAGTAAACATTTAGGGGCTGGGGGTGCAACTCAGTGGAAGGGCATTTGCCTGACACGCATGAGGCCCTGGGTTCAATCCCTGGGAAGCCTCGGCTCGTCTCTGCCTTCAGCAGTATTTAAATTGATCTCCCCTTCCCCTTTGGTAGTGCTTGTGGCTCTGTTAAATGAACCCCGATCGCACCCCGACACATCCACTTCTCTGTCCCTGGAGGGAGACAGGCAAGGCCGCTCCTCCTGGCTGCCCTGTTTGGACTGTCCTCACCCACGTCCTGTCTGCTGGGTCTGAGGGGGGCCGTCTTGAGGGTCTGTGTTTGGGTGTGACTCAGGGACTGGACGAGACCAAGGAGGTATCTCCCAGGACAGCTGTAAGTGGCCACATCGAAGAATGAATGTGGTCTTGTGGGGGGAGGGACGCACTGGTCAGAGGGCAGGATCCAGGTCAGAGGGTCAGGCCTGAGCATGGAGGGAGGCGGCGCAGGGCCTCCAAGCAAGCTCTCCACAGGGTCTTTCCCCAGATGAATGACATCAAGTAGCGGGAGTCAGGAGGTCAGGACTAGTTCAGGATGGACAGGAAGAGTTGTCCAAGGTCAAGGGTACAGAGCCAGGAGTATGGGGATGGGAGGCGGAGGTTGGCCTTTCTTTCTCCCCAGGTCAAGGCCATGGGGCTCCGAGGTGCAGGACTCCCTGGTGCAGAGCTGAACAGCATGGTGCCCTTCCCACCCAGCTGCACAGGATCTCGTCTTCCTCGTTCCCTGGAGTGCTCTGCTCCCTGAGGACCCATCCCTCACAGGGCCACCCTCAACCTCCCTGAGCAAGGAAATATTTCATGTGGACAGAACCCAGATTTCCAGGTCCTTTGTGCCATGTGGCCCTCTGAGCAGGCCCTGCCTCCACCTGCCGCCACCTCTCCACCCCATCAGCAGGACCTGCTCCCCAGTGCGTGAGTCTCAGCTCACCCCAGGGGAGACACATGCCCCTCAGTGCTGAGTCGGCCCTGCTGCACAGCTGGTGGCTGATGGGCTGCTTAGAAGTGGGCTAGAGTTACTTAGGGGCCAAGAGTTCAGGCTCCACAGAAAGGATTTCCTCCGTAAGGGACGCCTGGGACGTCCCAGTGGTGGTTCCCATTACAGCGTTCTCTGCCTTGGTTGGAAGCTTACCATATGCATCCATGAGAGACAGGCCCAGGAGAGGCCCTTGGGCTTGGGCACCACCTTCACCTGCTGACCACAGGCCAGTTGGTCCAGGAATCCTGAGCTAAGCAGCTGGCAGCCTGGAGCCTGTTGTCCCTTCCCAACTGGCAGAGGGAAGGTCCCCCTGCCCCTCAATTACACAGGTGTGACCCTGGCCCCAGGAGCACTCAGCTGGATTACTGGGGAAATGTCCTCCTGTTCAGAGTTGGCCTGGCACAGCCTGGGCCTCCCACAGGCCTCCAGGGGACACTGCCATTCCACACGCAGGAACAAGGGGCAGCCTGGATGGACCGTCGCGTGGCCATCATTTTGCAGAATGCAGGGCACTCATGTGAGCTTGCACGCTCCGGCTGAGATCCCGAGCAGGCTCAGGCCTCAGGCTTCTTGGAAATCTGTTGTTCAGGCCGAGGACCCAAATTTAGGTCCCTGATCTCCAGCACAAATATGGGGCCAGGGGAGCATTTAAAATGGTCTGCTGGGGCCGGGGTGCAGCTCGGGGGCAGGTCACTTGCCCAGCACGCACACCGCCCAATTCTGTGCTGCAATAAACAGATAAAATGGTCTTTTGACAGTTTGATTAGCATAAAATACAAAGTAGTTCATCATGACTTCTAGACATATTGCAAGACTAAGAGAATTAACTTCTGCACCTTAAAGAGTCTTTGTAATCCGCCAGACCTGGGCAGCGCACAGTGAGGAGCACTCGGGAGTGCAAGGCTGGCCCTGGATTGCCCAGCCCACCACACTGCAGGATCACCAGGAAGCCAGAGAGGAGAGGGTGAAGAGGCAAGGGTGGGCCTCAGAGAAGAACCCGCCCCCACCTGGGGGTCCTGGAGCCCCCCAGAACAGAAGTGAAGTGCAGCGATTTGCAGCCCGCGCTGGCTGGTGGTCTTTCAGGAGGGTTGAGAGTTGAATGCTTCCATTTCCTCAGCAGAGAGGGCCATCTGGGTGGCAGGGCAGCCTAGGTTTGCATTGGAGAGGAGAAGGGAGGGTTAGCTGTCATTTTAAAGTGGTGGCGTGGGGGTGCAGGTGAGGGAGAGAGGACCCATCACAATGGTCTGCGGAGCTGGGAGACTGGGAACTGGCCTTCTGCTGAGCAAGCCCAGCACAGGGCCTGTCCAGAGGGGCTCAGGACCTGTCCAGAGGGGCTCAGGACAGAGAAAGTCTGATGCCACCTGAAAGTGATGGCCGCCCAGGGACCTCCTGTGAGAGAGCACCCAGCCTGGCTGGGGAGGCTCAGAGGAAGGCACAAATGGAGGCAGAGCTGCGGATGCTGCGTGGAAATCCAGCCCTCCAAGGAGGAGACCGAGGAAGGCCCAAAGCCAGCAACCTCAGGCAAGCCCAGCAGGTACAGGATGGCAGCCTGCTCTTGAGGTCAGGGGACCTGGCTCTCCAGCCCCGCTCTGTGGGGTGCTAGCCATGTGGCCTCAGACCCTTCCTACAATCTCAGGGCTCAGTCTCCACATCTGGGGGATGCACTGATGATTCTTCCTCCACAGGGCCATTGTGAGGAGCAAGTGACTGTGGCATCCAGTAGGTGCTCAATAAATGCTCCATGAGCCTGGGTTGCCCCCACACCTCCGCATCCTTTATACAGCAGGGGTATTCACAGGCTCAAATGGGGGCTTTCTATTCTATTAAATTCAAATTTTTATCAGAAAATTTCACAAAGGTTAAGTCAGGCCCCTTTAAGAATAAGATTCCAAAAGAAAAGGAGAAAGACAGTGACTAGAACTTGGCCTCAGGGTTAGGAAAGTCTGGGAGGCTTAAGAGGGTTGAAAGAGGTCACTTGCCAGGAAATGCTTCTGCATCCTGATCTCCAGAACCTGTGAGGTGGTCTTATTTAGAAGAAGGGCCTTTGCAGCTGCGATCACATTGGGGACCTTGAGATGGCATCTCCCCAGGTCTAATGGACCTAGACGACTTCGCAATTGTCGTTCTAAGAAAAATCTGATGGAACTGCGAAAGAGCCACACCCGGAAGCCCTGACCACAGAGGAGCGATGTGGCCACAGGAGGAGGCAGAAAAAGGAGGGCCTCCTGGGTGGCCAGGGACCATGGCCCTGCAACACCTGGTTCAGCAGGCGAACAGAGGAATAGATGTGTGAGCGTCTAAGTCACCGGATTCATGGTGACTTGATACAGCAGCCCAGGAAACTCAGAAAGGAGGAAAGGACTCCGGCTCCCAGGCTGCTGGGCGAGGGCCAGAGGGATAGGCAGTGAGCCCGGGGACAGGGCTCTGCTCTGGGTCTCTGCTGCCTGCCCAGCCCCTCCCAGGGTCACGGCAGCCCGGCCACATCTCTGCCCAGGGCACCCCTCACCTCCAGGGCCTCGGGACTTGTGACCTCATCACCAGGTGGGCCAGAGGAACCCCACCCAGAAGACACAGATGAAAGCAGGTCTGTCTGTCCTTCTAGGAGCCTTCACGTCCCCGTCTGTGGTGGAGCCTCAGGCCGTGCTGGCTCCGTGATTCCAGAAGAGATAGAGCTCATAGCAGAAATGGGGCAGGTGGTGGGTGCAGATCCTCCAGCCTCAGCCGCAGACAGGGTGGCTGCCTGCTGGCCCGGAGGAAATAAGAGGAAAATAAGACCTGACCTGCTCGCTGGGACACCAACGGGGAGACCGGGAGAAGGTTTCTGTGTTTGGCCTGCCAGGCACCCTGACCACTCTCCGCAACAGGAATTCCTCTGTCCTGCTCAGGCCACCTGCTCAGTTGGGGCTGGCCTCTCTTAGTCTCCCCCTCCGCCAAATTGCCTAAGACCAGGCCCTGGGAGTGGGTAGTCAGGGTAGGAGGTGACTCCAGGAAGCTGGAGTGGGGATCCGCTGTGCTCGTGGGCAGGTGCCCTTTGTGAGCAGCAGGGGCTCAGTGCCACTGGGACCCTCTGCGAAACCTGGAGAATCTACCAGAGTTGTCCCTCCCAGTCACAGCAGGTCACTTTGCCCTGAGCTTGGGAAAAAGCCCCAAGTAAGAACTCAGGGGGGCAGGCAGGACCCACCTACCCAGCAGCACCTGATTTCAGGTGTACCAGGAGGATCTGAGCCAGAGAGTCTGCGTTAGCCGCCAACTGCCTCTCTGAACATCGGGCACCTTCAGTGATTGATACAGGCCTCTCCAGTGACCCACTGAGAAAGAATAGCTGTCTTTCAAATGACCCTAAAGTTGCTAAGACCAAGGTATGGAGCTCCCAGCATTTATCTCAGAAAGAGGTCCTCCCAGAAGGAAGCAAACAGAGCCAGCAGATCAGTGAGACCCACAATCGTCAGCACCAGGATCCAGCCATACCTGAAGCCACTGGAGCCAATGAACTTTCCTCTGAGCTTGGGACCAGAAGACTCCAGGTTAACCCAAGCCCCTGCCCTGTGCTGGGGCATCACTTCATTTCATCCCCTCTGCAAGGACTGCGTGGAGCCAGGGCCAGAGTCAGGTTTGGTCTCCTTCAAAAGCTCAAGATCATTTTTCTCTCTGAATCTGAGTCGAACACAAAGTGGCTGTTAGGAGAGCAGCGTGGCTACGGCCTTCACCTAAGGGGTCCCTTCCTAAAGTCTTAGTTTCCTCGAGCGACTCCTGGTGACTGTTTATTTAGATCTCTTTTATTTTGGTGAAACAATTCTGATTTAAGCCGGGTGCGGTGGCGCACGCCTGTAATCCAAGCAACTTGGGAGGCTGAGTCAGGAGGATCGCGAGTTCAAAGCCAGCCTCAGCAACTTAGCGAGGCCCTAAGCAACTCAGTGAGACCCTGTCTCTAAATAAAATACAAAATAGGGCTGGGGATGTGGCTCAGTGGCCGAGTGTCCCTGGGTTCAATCCCCGGTTCCAAAAAAAAAAATTTCTGATTTAGAAAACCAAGATCAAGCGCAATGTGCCCTGAGGTGTTAGTCTTCCTCGCTGATGCAGACTTGGCATAGCAGGCTCTAACCCACACCACCACATACGCCCCAGGTTCCTCTGGGGACCAGGCTGATGGCCTCAACCTTCATTCAGAGATGGACCACACTGTGCTGTAAAAAGCAAAGGCCTGGTGGCCAGAACAGGCGCGCCCTGCCCGGCAGAGGGAGGTTGTCCGGGCTGGTTCCATCCTAGACGGAGGCTCAGCCCACTCTGCTCCAGGGGTGGCCCACAGAAGTCAGCCCTGCACAGGGCGAGCAAAGCAGCTTGTCCCAGAGCCATGTGCATAGCCCGCCCATCACCCCATCCTCTCCCAGAGGAAAGCTCTGGCCTGCTCTTGGGGCCGCCAGGAGCAAAACAGAACCTAGGCTCGTGGTGAAAACCAAGCAGCACTTTATTCTAATTGTGAGGAAGTCTAAAAATGTTTAATGAGGTACAGAAGAAAGAGCCCAGATGAGGGCTGGGAAGCCAGGGCTGGAGACCCCAGCTCCACCCTGCACCCTCACCTCGCCCTCGGGCCTCCCGCCTCTTGTCCAGGCAGGGGCTGTCTCTGAGCAATGTCAGGGGGAAATGCTGCCAGAACAGACTGGATCTCCCAGGTGGGCCACCGGGCAGCACAGGTGTTAAGAGGATGGTGACTGTGAGCCCTTCCCCTGCAGCCCCGTCCCCATCCTGGGCCTCAGGTCTGCTTCTCTCGGGCTCCCTTGCATGCATCTCTGGTGGCATGTGTCTCGGCTCATGCTCAGAGTTCTCCGTGGCTCTCTCCTGTTCCCAAAATCTGCCTCAGCCCAGCCCTGTCAGGGGTGGCCAAGCCTCTGCAGCCCAGGCCTCACCTGCAGGCCAGACCATGCTGGGCGAAGCACCTCACCCAGGGCTGTGGGAGTCCGGGAGTGAGGCCGTGGCTTGAGCCGGACAGAGTGTAGACAGGGGCTCCCCAGCTGGGGCCCCAAGGGCAGTGGGGATGTCATGTCTACTCTGTCACCAGGGAGGGCCCCCAAGGCTTCAGGGAACACTTGCTGGCTGCCTCAGCTCACGGAGGCTGCTTCAGATTGGGGATCCTGATTGCAGGGCCCCCTGGGGGACCCAGCAGCTCCCTCTGGGTGAGCGCGCAGGAAGAGGCGGGGAGGGAGGCCGCGAGGCCCCTGGATGGGGCTTTGCAGTAGAGCACCTGCTGCCAAGGGCTCACACTCGGTGACCTCGGCACCCGGACCTGCGATCCACCTGGGCGGGGAACACCAGATCCCAGGACGTGGAGGGGCCGAGGGAAGCAAGGCTGGGAGGCAGGAAGGCTGCGAGCAGTGGGGGAGGCTTGGAGGGCAGATCCTGCCCCAGCCCCGCTGCTGCCATCCCGGGCAGCCAGGGGAAGATGGAAAACACCGCAGCTCTGAGTTGCACGGCCTCCGCCGCTGCTCACCTGTGCCAGGCCAGGTCCCGCAGCAGCAGGCATCTCACAGCGAGGGAGGGGCAGGCAGGGGAGCTGGGGGCGGCCGCAGCGCTCTTGAGGAAGCCCACTTTCCCCCAGCGCCCAGGCCCCAGCCAGCCACGTGTGGCCGCACTTCCTGTTCGCTTTGGAGGAAGAGGAGAGAGAAGTTTCTAGACTCACGCGATTGATGCATTTCAAAACCAAAACACGGGCCGGGGTCATAGCTCAGTGTAAGGCGCTCGCCCAGCCTGTGTGAGGCACGGGGTTCTCAGGACAAATGAACGACATGAAGGTCCCTCAACAACTAAAAAGAATAAAAAATAAACCACAAAGCAAATCAAAACCCCCCTGCCTTCGCCTTCGCTTGTCCCCGCTGATCGGAGGGACACAGCTGGCTCATCAGGCAGCCACACTGGAGCCACGGGCCCACCCTAGAGAGTGAGAAGGATAATCACACACATTGTCGTCCCCACAGAGCTTGGGGCTTGTGGTCCCTGTGGTGGGTCACGCTGCGTCCTCAGGCTGCTGAGTAGGGTTGGGCTGTCCCCACCCCACTCCTTCTGTTCCATGGGGGCTGCCTGCTCAGCCCCAGGGGAGCAGCTGATTTGCAGGTGACAAGTTCAGCAGGAGCAGGTGACTGTGACGCAGACTCCCGCACACAGAGGTGTTGATGGGATGCCAGGAAGGGGACAGCGGGCCCTCCTCACTTTCTCTACTATAGGGAAGGGGCAGGCTGCAGAGGGCGAGGGTATTGGTGCAGGGAGGGAGTCCCGCCAGAGAAGCCAAGGTGACAGGGGACATGTACTGTCTTTTTCTTTGTTTTTTGGTACTGGGGATTGAACCCAGGGACACTCGGCCACTGAGCCACATCCCCAGCCCTATTTTGTATTTTATTTAGAGACAGGGTCTCACTGAGTTGCTTAGGGCCTCGCTAAGTTGCTGAGGCTGGCTTTGAACTCGCGAGCCTCCTACCTCAGCCTCCCAAGTGCTGGGATTACAGGCGTGCGACCCCGCGCCCGGCGACAAGTACTATCTTTAAGCAGAGCCAGAGCCAGAGCCCAATCAGGCTCCTTCCAGAAATAGGTGCCAAGGCAGCACAGGGGGCTGGGAGTGACGTGCCAGGCTGTTCATTTTGGGGGGAAAGAGCAGGATGCTCAGGCTGCAAAACACAGAGCGCGGGACTCGGCTGCGACCCAGGCCCTGCCCCGCCAGGCTCCCGGTGGGGCCTCTGCCCGGTGGGGTCAGAGAATCTGTTTCTGGGTTTGTCCTGAGACAGTTGGGGGCTCACTGGAGGGTCCTCTTCTGAGGTCCCAGCTGTGCCTGGTCCACTGTACCCTGAAATGAAATGGCCAGTTCTTTGCATCGGGAGAGGCGCTGAAGGCTCGTCCACTCCAGCCACTCTGAGCAGACTCCAGGGTGTTGTACCCAAAGAAAATGAGATCGTCCAAGCCGATCACGTAAAGCCAAAAGGAGCCTTCATTTTAGCTGGCCAGCGACGATCGCCCTTACACCTAAAAGCAGGGGGCCAGGAAATCTCACCTTAGTTCCTGTGTTGCCAGCATTTATGGGGTGGGGGAAGGGATTAGGGCGGGGCTATAGGGCAGGGGAAGGGATTGGGGTGGGGCTGACTCTCTCCTGATGGCCCTGGAGAATCTTTTTGGGGGTATAACAAGGGTCTCCCTCGGGAACCCTGCAACTCCAGCTCTTCTGCACCGGATTCCTCACTGCACAGACCCGCGCCATGCTGGGAGGAGAGGACCGGCCCCTCATCGGAGTGCACCCAACACCCTCCGTGCTACCTGTGCTCTTCTCAGGCACCGGCCCTGTTCTGTAGATGCCTGGGTTCGGGTGGGGAAGCACACCCCCCACGTTCAGCCCCGTTGGAGTTTCCCACAATGCAGGAGACGAGAGCTGCCCAGGGCCCAGTGCCTCTCCCGCGGGCCCTCCGTCCTCCCCAGAGCAGACTCTGCCCGCTCCCAGCCTTGGTGCTGGGTTTCTGAGCTCCTCCTCTCCCAGCCCGCTTGCTGACACCCATCCAGAAGGATGCTCAGGAAATTGCCTCTGGCAGGAGAGGACATCTCTGTCCTGGAGCTCAGGGGCTCGGCTGCTGTTGCAATCTGCCTGCGAGTGTCTTCGATGCAGAGAGGACAGTGGGGCGCAGCGCTCCCTGAAGACCAGCCCGAACCACATGCAAGGAAAACCATCTTATAGATTGATTTTTACCTTAAAAACTAGAACAGACACACAGGCCCAAGGTGGAGACGCAGCCTGGACGGCATTTCTTCTGTCTGGCCTTTGCCGTGTGGAACCAGGAGATGTGCAGGGGAGGAATCTGGGGCAGGGGCATCAGCCACACTCCAAAGGAGAAGGAAGGCACGGGGCACTCCTCTAAGCTCCAGGAGAGGGCGAGATGCCCAAGCCAAAGCTGCAAGGAGAACGAGGGTCTGACTATGAGTGGGTGTGAGGCCCAGAGACGGGCAGCACCCCAGGGAGGAAGTGGGCAAGCAGAGTGGAAGGAAGCCAGATGTGTGGTCAGCACCCTAAAACAGGACCCAGCCTGCCATGAAATGCTGTGTGGCTTTGTTAAGCCATTTGGCTTCTCTGGGCTTTGTTTTCCTCTGTCCAAAATGACGGCTGGACTCACTCTACTGCTTTCTTTCCAGCTCTGAAGTCTATCATTGTACGACTAGGAACTATGGAAAATAAGAATATTTAGAGAAGAACACATGATGACCACCTGCTTATTCATTCAAATCTTGCTCTCCTGTGGGATCTCTTGATTAGGAATATCTGTTTAGGTGATACAGCTGGTCACGATGAAGAGCCCAACTTTTAAATGGTTTGGTTATTACGATCTTCGATCTAGTGATTCCCCCTCTAGGTGTCTCTCTGAATAAAGGGTCAGACAAAGACTCATGTAGAGTCAGGTCAGTTCCCTTGCAAGCAAAGAAAAAAAAGATGAAACAGGAACAAGAAAGAGGAAACGATGAAATAAAGTGTGAAATGGCCATTGAAATGTTTTCAATGATGTTTTAAAACATTGCAGGGCTGGGGTTGTGGCTCAGGGGTAGAGCACTTGCCTAGCATGTGTGAGGCACTGGGTTCGATTCTCAGCACCACATATAAATAAATGAATAAAATAAAGGTCTATCAACAACTAAATTAAAAAAAAAAATTGCAAACACAAACCCTGCTGAGAGCACCATGTTCTTAGAGACTGGATCCAGGCTCAGAATCCTGCTTAACACAGTGCTCCAAACCACCACCGGCCATCGATTTCAGAGGAAATCCACCAGGACCTCAGGCTGGCCACCCTTCAGCAACAAAGGTCAGCGGTTAAGGTCAGGGTGAAAAGAGGAAGCTACGTGGACACTCTGTAGCCCAGAGAGGCAGGAGCAGGGCGGAACCAGGTCCAGGAGGCTGTGATCATTTCTCTCAGATCAACGACTACAGTGGAGGTCACAGGTGTCTGCAAAATTCCAGCTCGGGAGGATAAGATGGCGCAGAGCATCCGGCGGAGGGTGAGGGCCTGAGAAGGTCAAGCAGAGGGAGGTGCAGGGCAGGACGGTCATTCCCAGGATGAGGCTGGTGGACATTCACTTCAGGCCCTGTGCCTGGCCTCCAGAGACAGCAGCAGAATCTGTTCTTTTGAGATGATCACAAAAGTTAGGTTTTCCTTATTTCCCCAGAGGGCTAAGAGAACAAGGAAAGGAGCTGGTGTGGACAATGGACAGAGCCCCTCCTTGCCACTTAGGGTGCCCTTGGGGCTGGCAGAGGAGGAATGGACCGTCCCCCTGGGAGTCCCGAGAAGGAGGCTGGGAACCAGGATGTGCCTCCTGCCTGCTGGTGGAGCTGACGCTCTGGGGCAGGGAGAGTCAGAGGATGAGCCAGGGAGATGGACGGGCCACCCAGAGTCAGGCGAGGCAACCCTGCTGCCCGGGACACCTGGGCCCACCGCCTGTACCTGAGTCGAAGGGACGCCCCCCGGGGCCGCCAGTCCCTTCCCCCCAACACTCTCCACTGTCCCTGTGGGCCTGTTCGATTCCAGGGATGGACTTCTCTAGATGAGCCCCTTTATTAACCCCAGGCTGGGAGGGGCATGGGCGGACACAAGGGTCTTCCTGGCATCTTCATTTCTTCTCCCCAGACTCCATAAATCCATTCCAAGCTGGTGACATTTGCAGAGTGTATTTTCGCGGGTCTCCATAATCCCCTCAGAATATTGAGGCTGCGCTACTTTATCTTTGGTTACATTAACTTCAATTTTCCTTATGAGTAAGTATTTGGCAAAAAATTAATATAGTGAAGTTGAAAAGAATCTTATGATAGGAAAAAGACTCATCTCGTCTCGGGCCGCTCAGATCCCGGAGTACACCGGGGTTAATGTAATTAACTTACGATTTGAGCCCGGGTTGTGTACATACACTGAATCTCCCCGCTGGAAACGAGATTAGATTTTATTACTCTATATATCCTGGTTATCTTCCCGGCGCCTCCTAGTATTACTTCCCACAATGACTTCAAGGCGCCGCGCTGTAATGGAAACGCAGAACCATCTGGTCCTGAGCCCATGCAGTTTATTTAAGGATTTAATTAAATGCTCTAAATGGAGAGCTTCTCCGAATTAACATTTTAAATGTGACTTATTGCAGGTTTAATATTGTCTTAATGCCAACCTGGGAAACTCCATCGCCAAGTTGTTGACGTTCAAATTGAATTCATTTGGGTGGCTCCGGGGGGACCCATTAATTAATCTAAACAACTAATGGGGATTGGTTCTGACTTTTGATGAAGATTATTTACTGAGACAATTTGCAATGAATAAAGAGTCACAGTAGGCAAATGCTTAATTGAATTCAAAAAAAAGTCTCATTGTGTTTAATATCAGGGATGCATCGTGTGAGTGAGCTTTGAAAGAGCATGAAGGGGCGATTGCTTCAATCTTCTTAGCTGTGCGCTCATAACAAAGCGAACGGGTAATTACATTTTCCTGGGTAATTTGCTGCTTGCAAAAGGAGAACAGGTCTGCCTGGCTAATTACTTCCTTGGAAAGAAAATTCGGAAAGCACAAACTTTGCCCTTGGACCGCATGAGGCCCCACTGGCTGCCCAAAGGCGAGAGGCTGGGACAGCTCCTAGTCACATGCTGAAATCCCAGTGCCACCCGCTGCTGCCTCCGCCCCCTCCTCCATCCGGAGTCCACCTGCCTGAGAAAGCTCTTCCCCCTGCTCCCCAAAGCCCCCACCCCACCATGGCACTGCTACCAGACTCCCAAGGGTCCTCCGTGACATTCTGGATGGATTCGGTGAGGAGTCACCTTGGCCATTCACCCTTCCGTTTTCACCTTTGGGGTCCATGCAGGTGAGATCTCTGCTCCCAGGAAGATGGACGGTCTAGAGACTGAAAATCTGCAGGATCAGGGCAGCCCTGGCGAGGCTGGGTGTTTGCTTTCTGCCCTCCCAGCCTCCTGTGGCTTGCGACATCCTGGCCTCAGCAGCTGGAACCTCCTGCATCCTGTCCCTCCTTTGGGGTCAGGGCAGCCTCCCCAGGTCCCAAAGCTCACCGAGCCTCCTCCCTGTTCTGCGTCCTGGGCCTTTACCTGCTTTCTCGAGTGTGGCTCGGGGCCAGCACCATCAACCTCGCCTGGGATCTTGGGAATGCAGGTTTCCGGGCTCCGGGCCAACATGCTCATGGAATGTGCCCTTCCTCAAGCCTCCCGGATGATTCCTGTGCACATCGACCTCAGATGCACTGACCCTGGTGGGTGACCACGCCACCCTGTTTGCTCTCACTCGCCTGCAGGCAGCTCCCTGGGCTCAGGCCTGCAGCCCCTGGGCTGGGAGGAGCCGACCGAAATGCCTGTGGCCACTGGGGCCTCTCTCCCCATGCCGCCTGCCTGGTGGGGACCTTGGGAGCTGCCTCCATTACATCAGGGACTATAGAAACCTAACCCTGCCACGGGCAGGAAGCACCTGCTCCCCCAGGACCCCTGAGAGCCCAGGGCAGGGGACACCCCATAAGTACAGGATGACTTGACAGATGGGCCTTGGCATCCGCCGCTCAAAGGAGGTAAATGGCTGTGGGTGGCCGTTCCAGAGGTGACTGAGCTCAAGGGAGAGGACTTGGTGTCCCCAGGAGAGGTCATCCTGTCCCCCATCCTGCCATCCAGATCTCTTCCTCCCAGTGCAGATTCATTAACATTTTCATGGAAAGCACTTCTGGGTTAGGGTTAGACCTCCCCAACCAGCCAGGGACAGAGGGGATGGAGCCGCAGAGGGCTCCGGGTGGCCAGGCAGCTCAGCCCCAGACGGAGCTGCCTTCAGGTATTTACCTCTTGTTTCAGCCCACCGGTGACTCCACTGAGAGGAAAAGAATCGAAGGATGTAAAGAAACTCAAGCACTAAAGAGTCAAGTTGGTGTCACAGCAAGGAAAACAATCAGCAGGGTAAGAGGCAACGGACGGATGGAGTGGGAGAAGACAGCACGTATCTGATAAGGGATAATATCCATAATATATAAAGAGCATTGGTAACTCAATAGCATCAAAACAAATAATAAACTAAAAAGTGGGCAAAGAACTTGAACAGACACTTCCCTGAAGAAGACAGACAACTGGGCAACAGCCAAGTGAAAAGGTATTCAATATCATTAACCATCAGGACGTGCAAAGCAAACCCACGTGAGCTATGGCCTCCCAGCTGTCGGGGTCACAATTAGAGAACAATAGCAATAATGTGGGCTGCTGAGGACGTGGGAAAGTGGAACCTTGCACACTGTCGGTGGGGATGTAAAATGGTGCAGCCGCTCTGGATGGAAAGCTGTCTGGGCTTCCTCAAAGAATTAAAAGTAGAACTACCATGTGATCCAGCGATCTCCCTTCCACTGTTCATCCACAAAAACTGCAATCAGGATCTCAAAGAGATCTCTGCACTCTCCTGTTCACTGCACATGGTTCACGATAGCCAAGAGGTGGAAGCCGCCTCACCGTCCACTGATGGATGAATGGATAAGTGAATATTCCATCATACTGATGGAGTATTACTCACCCTTGAAAAAGAAGAAACCCCTGCCATATGGGACTACATGGGTGAGCCTGGAGGACATTAAGGTAAGTGAAATAATGCAGTTACAGAGCGAAAATGTTGCCTGGCTCTTCAGAGTGAAGTAGCTCACGTGATCAGCCTCACAGAAGCAGAGAGGAGAGAGCAGTGGCCAGGGGCCGGGGAAGCAGAAAATGGGGAACTGCTATTTAGAGTGTAAAAAGCATCAGTTATGAAGGATGGAAACGTTTTAGAGCCCTGCCGTGCAGCCCATCTTTTAAAAAATCCTCTGCTGAGCGGGGCGCGGTGGCGCACGCCTGTAATCCCAGCAGCTCAGGGGGCTGAGGCAGGAGGATCGGGAGTTCAAAGCCAGCCTCTGCAACTTAGCGAGGCCCTATCTTTAAATAAAATATTTTTTAAAGGGCTGGGGATGTGGCTCAGTGGTTGAGCGCCCCTGGGTTCAATCCCTGGTACAAAAGAAAAAATCCTTTGAAACCTAACTGCCCCCCATCCTCCCCCACCCTCCCCCCCATGGTGTCAGGGGCGGGGCCTTGGGGAGGTGGTTAGACCAGGTGTGCTCTACCCTGGAGCCCTGGATCAGGGTCCTTATGAAAAGGCTGAGGGAGCTCGTTCTCCCCTTCTGCAGCGTGAGGGCACAGAAGGTGACCCCCAGGAGGGACGGGACCACCAGACACAGAAGCCACCTGCGACTGGATCTTGGGTCAGCTGCCCAGCCTACAGTGTTGGTCACAGCAGCCCCAGGGACTCAGGCAGAGGGCTGGACACAAAATAAAGCAAAACCAAACGCGCACACAAAGGCGGTGGCCACGGGATTGCGCGGTGCTCACTGCCCCGGCTGTGGCAGGAGGTGCCCGTGGAGGATGCGGGGGACGGCTCAGGTGGGCAGGCTGCTCAGTGCTGGCACTTCCCGTGTGCCCACTCGGTCACCCTAGGCTGCCAGAGATGCCTTTTATGTCACACACTCTTTAGGGCACCCCCGTCCTCCACCCACCAGATGCCAAGGAGCCTTCCCTGCCCAGGCCTGACCACCAAGAATTCTCTGGGCCTGGCCGCGTTGGCATTGCTCCCAACGTTTGTCCTACAAATGTAAAAAGCTTTGACCAAAGCACTCAACTGGAGTTAAGGCACTTGCAACCAACGATGCTCTGCGAGCCCACGGGGAAGCCATTCCAGCTGTCGGCACTTGGTGGACACGGGTCGGGAATACTGCTGCTCCTGGGGCCGGCGCACCTGACCCCAGCCCCGTCCACGCCCCCCACTGGCCAGGCTGAAGGGCCCGTCCTCTGCCAGCCTGCTGTCGGCAGCTGGGCCCTAAGGCATGAACTGATTTCAAAGGCCAGGTGCAAAGCCAGGTATGGCGGCAGGCACCTGTGGGCCCAGCGATGCGGAGGCTGAGGCAGGAGGATCACTCGAGTCCAGGAGTCTGAGGTCAGCTTGGGCAGCTCCGTGAGATCCTGTCTTCAAAGAACAAACAAATAAATAAATAAAGCAATAACACAAAGCCAGGGGTGAGCTAGGTGCTGTGGGGCACCCCTGTGATCCCAGCCACCTGGGAGGCCAAGCAATAGGATGGCGGTCGGAGGCCGGCCTGGGCAACTCGGCAAGACCCCAGCTCAAAATAAACTAGAAGGAGTGGGCGAGGGAGTGCAGCACCCCTGAGTTCCATCCCCAGTGCTGCGAGAAAGAAGAAATCAAGTGCGGGGCGCCCGGAGGGCTGACCCCCTGCCGGTCCACCTTCCTGGGTGATGGTCCACTGTTCTCAGAACGTGGGAACAGCAAGAGCTTCGTCAGGGTCTAACTCCTCAGCCTTCCTGAGTTCCCTCTCAGTTCCTACCTGTTTCAGTCAGCTTGCTCGCTGCTGTGACTAGATGATCAGCACAATGGTCCAGGAGGAAGGGTTTATTTGAGGGCTCACGGTTTCAGAAGTCCTAGGCCACAGAAGGCCAGCTCTAGTCCTTGGGGCTCAAGGTCAGGCAGGACATGGTGGCAGAAGAGTGTGGCAGAGGAAGGCAGTTGGCACCATCAGGAAGCAGAAGTCTCCACTCTCCAGAAACAAAATACATACCCCAAGCCGGGCGCGGTGGCGCACGCCTGTAATCCAAGAGACTTGGGAGGCTGAGTCAGGAGGATCACGAGTTCAAAGCCAGCCTCAGAAACTTAGCGAGGCCCTAAGCAACTCAGTGAGACCCTGTCTCTAAATAAAATACAAAATAGGGCTGGGGATGTGGCTCAGTGGCCGAGTGTCCCTGGGTTCAATCCCCAGTACCAAAAAAAAATAAAAATAAAGATAAAAAAATAAAATAAACAACTCAGGATCTGAGCCATATACTGGCTGACGAGTCCACTAAAACTAAAACTGAAACAGATCCCCGTCTAAACGAAGGTGTCCAAGGTTTATTACAGAGTGGAAAGAACAAGTGTGGAAATTGTGAACACAGTGTGGCCCTAATTGTGCAAAAAAGAAAACAGAAGACGCACGTGTGAAGTTGTGTGTGCACAATCTCCGGCACAGTCTGGAACCTGCCGGTCCTGGTGGCCTGAGAGAAAGACCTGGGGTGCAGGGCTGCAGAGGGGGAGTCCCTACTCCACACTCAGCGCACTCCCGGCTCTTTCTCCTCACATGAGTGTCGCTTTATTTTTAAACAACTAAGAACTAAACCTCCAGGTAACTGCAATCAGCATGGCAGGCCTCATCACTTAACCTCCAGAAGTCCAGGGGATCCCGTTGCTGTCTACACAAGAACCAACTTTGTCAAGTGGAACGAGTCCTCCCGGGAGGTGACCCGTATCTTCCCAGTGCACAGTGACCTGCTCGGGCCAGTAGCCTCTTGAAATGCAGACAGGCTAGGAAAGTAAATTCCAAATAGGATTGGAGGAGTGAGTCCATCCTCCCGGGGGTGTGGGGAGCGGGGGGAGCCCCACTATTTCCCTCCCCACCACCAACTCACTGCAGAAAGGGACTCACCACACATCACCCTGAAATGATCCGGTTTGTAAAACCTTTAAAAATCCGATGCGATTTGTGAACAGGCAAACACGTCCACTCACTAAGTGTGACCACGGGACAACGGTGGACCCTCGTAGGTAGAGCTCACCAGCCAGAGACGGGCTGTTCTTTGGAGGAGCGTGTGTGGGCCCCAGGCCCAGAAGCACCCCACTTCCCATCCTACCAGGTCGAGGTGGCCTCTGTGGCACTTGTGGGACACCCCCACCCCCCCAGAGGCCCGCCTCCCCCGCACTCCAGGCAAACGCTTTAACTGATGTGCGGGAATGTTGGAAAGCAGGAAGTTCCTTGCACTGTCTGCGACAGGCATGCCATCCATCCAGGCCCTGGGGGCGCCCAGGACACAGAGAAGGAGGACGGCGAAAAATGAAACCAGCATGCCTGCTACTGCTGCTGGGTGGCCAGCCAGCACCAACCTCCTGCACCCTGGGACCCCCACCCCCACCCCACCCAGGTCCTGAGCAAATCCAATCACCGACCCCCCCATCAAGAAGCAAGTCCACCAAAAACTGAGGCCTGGGAGGCTGAGAAGACAGGGAGGACCAGCCTCTAACAAGGGTCCAGGGGCCAAGAGGAACCTGGCCTCAGTGCCCTGTGTCCACCCACCCCCGAGGGGAAGCCCCTGCAGCGGTGCCTCCTCAGGACCCCCAGAGCCTCACCACCCCACAGCCTCCTGGGGCCCGAGGACGGGCAGCTTGGGCAGCCCGGTGTGGGGGCTTCTCCCCCTCCTCTCTAGCTCCTCCTCGAGGGCTCGAGCTGCGGGCGGGGGAGAGACATGATGAACAGTTTGCAGAAGCCGGCTTCACCCTTGGCCCGTGATTCTTAGCAAACCTTTGATAAGACTCCCAAAGAGAAAACCTTCAACAGGGGGCACTCGGCTGCAGGGTCCTCAGGGGGGCTGGGGAGCCAGCGTCCATCAGAGCTCAACCTGGCTCTGCCATCAGGCAGCGCTAGGCAGGCAGAGGTCCCCTGGATACAGCAGGGCTGTGCTGGAAAGTGTCAGGACCGGGGTCCTCCGGGAACCCCCTCCACAAGCCTCAGAAGCCAGCCTCCCAGTTCTCTCGGTCAGACATCGTCACTGCGGAGTGCTGGTTGGGACTTGGGATTTCGTTCTCCAGGTGTGGACAAATGAAAAGAAAAGAAGGAGGGTGACTAGGGAAAGCGGCAGGACAGGTCAGCACGAGCAGAAGGTCACGGGCCTGGAGGAAGCACAGGGGCTGGGAGATCTTTAGGGCGCTTCGGCACCTCCACGCCACGCAAGAGGCAGGATCTCTGGGAAAGAGAAATCAAGACTCGAAGGGGAAGACCAAAGGGATCTCGGCTCTTGTGATGCTGGCGATTCTGAGAGACCCAGGCCTGGGGCAGGTGCCCCCTAGAGCCTCGCAGGAGCCGCCCTGCCTCACCTGGACATCAGACTCTGGCCCCCAGGACACTGCCACTGCTCTAAGCTCCTGGCTCGTGGTGCTTGACCCCAGCAGCCCAGGAGGCAAAGGCAAAGGATCATGTGAGGAAGACCAGTGCGCTGAGGTCAGGAGCCTGAGCACCGGCCACTGGTCATTCTGGGGCTCCTGGGCTCCACATTCCCCCCTTCCTGCTGGGCAGGGTGACCCTGCGGTACTCCCCACCCCACCCTTCCCTCCTGGCATTTTTGTGGTTTTCCTGAGCATGGGGGTGACACCGAAGTCCATTTGGAAATAGCAAAAAAATGATAAATACAAATAACAGAGAAATCCAGAGCTGGCAGGAGCAGGGGCGAGGGAAAGCTGGGTCTCCTAACCTGAGCTGAGTGGTCGCCTGAGAAACACCGGCTGTGTCACCGGGAAGGCAAAGGTGATGGACTTGGCCAGAGCCTTGTTGGATCTGAGAACAGAGAGGGAGCAAGTTCAAATCACCAGAGAGGCTTCAAAAACAAAACAGAACCCCCGACCCAGCAGCAAGTCACCCCGCGAGCGTCCACCTTAGGGTCTGGGCGGCAAGTTCATCACCCAAATGGGTGCGGCAGCAGGCTCCTCCCCTGGACCAGCAAGCCGGTGGCAGCCCCGCCCTCCTGCCAGTCACCTCTGATAAGAACCGAAAAGAAATAAACAGGACTGTCCACGCCAGCACCCTCACAACCAGTGCCCACACCCGGTGCCCACGCACCCTAAAAGTTGCTCTGAACGGGCAGACCTGCCCCAGCCTGCCATTCACTGGCCCCTTTGGGTCGGTCCACTCTGAAGCCAACACCAGAGCTACAGGGTCACATTGTCCCGGGACAATGGAGTCCACAGTCTCAGACCCAGCACCCCTGGCGACCCCGGGCCTGCCTTGTGTTCTCCTCCCCCGTGATCTCCAGCTCTCTGTGGCACAAACACAGCTTGAAGTCCTTAGAAGGACATCATTCCAAGCCAGGTGTGGTGGTGCACGCCTGTAATCCAAGCGACTTGGGAGGCTGAGTCAGGAGGATCGTGAGTTCAAAGCCAGCCTCAGCAACTTAGTGAGGCCCTAAGCAATTCAGTGAGACCCTGTCTCTAAATAAAATACAAAATAGGGCTGGGGATGTGGCTCAGTGGCCGAGTGTCCTGAGTTCAATCCCTGGTTCCAAAAAAAAAAAAAGAAAAGTATATCATTCCAGAACTGGAAGATGCAGGTGGGGGTCCTGCCGCTTGGAGAGAGCAGGAATCCTCTGTGTGGGGCTGGGCTGAGCCCACCCGTGTCCCACAGCGGGTCCCCAGCAGGGCCCAGCAAAGTTCTCAGAGCCCCCCACCCACCCAGCCTGCAGAAAGTGTAGCCAAAGTCCTCACCCAGCAAAGGCAGCAAGCTCCATGAAACGAAAGGACCAGGGACACAGAGCTCAGGAGGGACAAGAGGAGAGGGCTTGGGATCTGGAGCAAGACAGAGGAGAAGCAGAAAGGAAAAGGGCAGAAATAAAACCACTGAGGACAGGCGGTCTAGGAAGCAGCACGGAGACAGCCCAGCAGGCAGGAGCAGGAGAGGAGAAGCCCTCAACCAGGCGACCTGCTAAAGCCCTTGGCTTGGTTCTCCAACCCAGCAGATCGTGGAACCCCGTGTTGCACAAAATGCTCCGAACAGTCCAGCATGCTTGGGCGGCACAGGACAGGAGGTTTGGGGCAGTGCTGTTCCAGGTCCGCGGTGCTGTCCAGGGGAGATGGCCCCTCCCAGGACCAGGGACAACCTCTGAGGGTAGTTTTGGTCATCAAGACAGAGAAGGCATCCAGGCTGAGGGACCAGGGATGCGAACCCCCCACCACACATGGGACAGACCCTACAACATCCTGCAACGTGGGATTCTCCAGTCCCATGTCAACTGGGCAACGGTTGAGGCCCCCCTGCTTCGGGGGGGGGGGCATTGGCATTTCTGCGGCTCAGCGAATCCGAGTGTTCTCTCTGCAGCAGTGGCCTGGGGACCCCCTGTCAGTGGGGACAGCAGTGATGGCAGTGAGGGGAAGGGAGGAGAGCTGACAGGGCCTGGGAGCCCTGGGGCAAGTCCACCTGGCGTCAAAGAAGAGGCACTACAGGTTAAGAGGTGTCCTCGGAGCGGGCGGGAGGCCGGGCCGAGCAGGTCTGGGGACTAAGGGCTTCTCTCTCCCAGAGGTGCAGAGGAGTGGGTTCCAAAACAGGGAGAGGAACAGCAGAACCCTCAGGCCACCGGGACCCCAGCTGGGCCCTGCTTCCCAGGCGGAGAGGGAGGGTCCTGCCAGCAGAGCTCTCTCCCGCCAGAAAGCACAGCCCACCGGCTGCCCTCCACCTGAGAGGGTCCTCAATACCCAGCGGCTCTGGCTCCCTGAGGGTGGCCGCATCTGGTGGCTCCGTTCTAGGACAGGGCAAGAAACCTCACACCACTCCCGCTTCACTCCACTTCCACCCCACCTGCTGCGGCTCACCCAGGGGAGGTGATCTTGCCTCTCTCCGTGTCCCTGAAAGTCACCGAGGACACTGACTTCCATCCCCCCCAGCCGCCCGGCTTCTCCTCCAGCATCGGCTCCAGCGCCAGGCATCCAAGACATCAGCGGCTCCCCTCTGCCCCTGGGAGCTGGGGTCCACCTGGGTGTTCAACTCACAAGCTGCCACTTCCGTTCCTGAAAGGGACGAGGCAGCTTCCGCACACAGACTGACTACGATACGTCCACATTCTAAACTTTTATGCAGCTACATATAAAAAAAAGAAAAATAGGGCTGGGGAGACGGCTCAGTGGGCTGGGGAGACGGCTCAGTGGGCTGGGGAGACGGCTCAGTGGGCTGGGGAGATAGCTCAGTTGGTAGAGTGCTTGCCTTGCATGCACAAGGCCCTGGGTTCAATCCCCAGCACCGCAAAAATAGATAGATAAATAAATAAATAAATAAATAAATAAATAAATAAATAGATGTGTGCTGAGGGCGGTTTAAGGAAAAGACTGCTGGACGATGGTGTCCGCGGAAGAGAGCAGGATGTGGGATGACCCCAAGTCTGTAAGGAAGAGCACAGGGAACGTGCTCGCTTCCTGCTGCTCTTCTCTATTCCCCATCTGAATGCTTATTTCTGGCATAACATGCAATTGAAAGTTTGCTTCAAAAAGGAACTGCAGGTCCTCCCTCTTCAGGCCCAGAGCAAAGACGTTCTAATGAGTGACACCCCCACGCCCCAAGCCACCAGGCTCCCCCCCACCCTTGTCACAAAGAACCCACCCAAATTGTCCCACAAAGGACACTTTCAGGCACTTGGAGCTATAGAGTGTTTCTCTGTCACCAGGCCAGAGGTACAAAGAAGGACTTTAAAGTACAAACCCATCTCGGCCGCTCGGCAAGTGGCACCCTTTCAACCAGATGTGTTCTGTCCCCCAAACTCTGACACCTGCTGAACCTTCCAGAACCCAGCTGGCCCTGCAAGATGCTTCCCAGACCCAGAAGCATATTTTAGGACCTGAAACCAGAGTTCAATGGGACGGGTAGGGACGAGTCTGGTTGTCCCAGTTCATGGGCATGTCTGAGAGCGGCCGCCTGGCTCAGAGGGGTGCCTGCCCGGACAAGAGGGGAAAACCCGCTGGGAGCCACCACTGGCCAGCCCCAGATCTGGCCTGGTGAGCAGAGAAACCTGTGTGCCATGTCCCTTCTGCCTTCACTAGACATCAGAGCGTGACAGAGGGGCAGGCAGGCGGGATGGCACCCGAGGCAGGCGGGAGGGCAGGAGGTCCCTCTCCAAGGCGGCCTTCCCAGCTGCCGTCATTCACCAGCCATTATCCACACCCACAGCTCTGGGGCCAGATGCAGCAGACCCGGCAGGTCACATCGTCCTACCCGGTCGGGCCCTGTGCAAAGGAGCGGTTCTCACGTGGCCACAGCTCGGGGTCACCAGGGGCACTTGATGAAGCACAAGCCACCGAGCCCTCCTGCAGTTTCTGACTCATGAGGTCTGCAGTGGGGCTCCCAAGTTCGCATTTCTAACAAGTCCCCAGGCATGGCTGCCATTGCTGCTCAGGGGACCCCACTTTGAGGATCACTGAAAAAACAACAGGGAGAAAAAAGCAAGGCTGAAAACCATCGGCTCCTCCTCCCAGTGAGAAGAGAGACGCAATGCCAGGGACAGTGGGACATGGGCACAGCCCGGAGGGCTACCAGCCTTACTGCCTGCTGGACATGGGGCCGCCTGCCTGGGCTCGTGTGAGCAGCTCAGCAGAAGGCGAATGGCTCCCCCAGAAACCTGGTGTCCTGGTGGAGGGGAAGGAGCAGGCGTCATCCCACCCTTTGTTTCTGGGGGCATCCATGCCCGGGATGGAGCGGCCTTCCAGCCAGCCCCTGGGAAGCCAGGTCTGGGGGGCTCGTTGGAATTCAGCTTGCTTACGAACACCTGGAGGTTTGGAGATCGTGCTGAGGCTGGGAGCTGGGGATTTTGCTTGGGAGTTTATCACAGCTCAGTGGGTGTAGGTAAAGAGGTGGATGCGTCTGGTGGGGGAGGCGGCGGGATCAGCGAAGATTAGTAAATTATTCACACATCTCTTTCCACCAGAATGCCGGCTCGCCTTCCACCCGAGAATGCTTATCGACACCCTGAGATTTTTTTCTCCATCCATTTTTAAAGAAGGCAAAAGGAAAGAATATAATAACGCTTAATTAAGAAATTAAGCCATCTCCTTCCTAAATATTCAACTCTGCCTCCGTCGCCTCCAGGAGGGGGGAGGAGAGCGTCCAAGCACTGCAGGAAAATGGTTCTCATCATCCACAAAATCCGATGCCCAAAATAGCCCCACGGTTGCCCTGGCAACCAGCACGGGCTCCCCTCCCCCTCCCCCTTCCTTTGCATATTGCCGCATATTTCTATCATCTCTTTCCAGGCCCAGTTCATAAACAGGACGGCATAATAAAGAGCGTTATCGCCAGTGACTTACAGCCCAGCTGCGCCCGGCGAGATAGGAAGTGGCAAGCGAATGCGATTTCATGCAGTGAGGGCGACGGATTGATTGGGTGCCCTTCAAATGTGATGCCCCTTCTTCAAGTCAGTCCAAATTCAGAAATGAAGTTGGTCTCGCCCTTTTCCTGGATGCCGTGGACGACACGCAGGGATAATGCCCGGGAGTCTCATTAGGGCTGGAGGACCCTGCCCGAGCCGGGATCCTGGGAGGAGGATCCTGGGAGGCCTCCCTCCTCCCCTTGTCAGAGGGCCAAGGCTGGGATTCGGGCTTTTTGAATTAATTATCCTCTCTTCCCAAGGAGTCCAGTCCCTGTGGCCAGGCCAGGGGCCGTGGGGGTGGGGTGGGCGCCGCTGCTGATGGTCGCCCCCCGCCGTTCACAGCCTCCCGTGCAGGGAGGTCTTGTGTGGGGGGGGGGGCGGTGTTGACTCTGGGGGCTTGGTCTTTGCTGGCTTATGTCAGCATGGAGGGCCCTCAGCACGACCCTGGAGAGCCACTTCTATCCAGAGAGCTTTCTCTGAGCCTGGGAGAGGGAACGGCTCCTCTCTGTCCCCCAGGTTTGCACAAGTCCTTCATGAATCCACTCCCCTGGTCCCCGTTCCAGATGCGGTCAGAGCTGTGGTTTGTGCTTAAAAATTTGCAATGGCTGCTCGTGGGGGAGGGTGGACCTGTCCGGAAGAGGGAGGGGGTCCCTGGCTGGGGGCTCCCACCACCTCCTGAGGCAGGGACAATCTTTCCTACCCCTCCAGGAGCCTGCTGAACTAGCCGGCCCCCCTGGAGTGCAGGGACCACACACCGGGCGCCCTGGCTCACCAGATCTGGTGGACTCCCCAGGCCAGGGGACCCTGCTCTGCCTCCACCACCTCTCCCATGTGTGTCCCTCCTCTGTCATGGTCAGCCAAACAAGGGTGTCCCCCTGAGCCCAGGTCTTCAGTAGCTATCCTCCAACTCAGGGGAGTATGGGTGGAGGACAGAAGAGTCCCCTGGCACAGAAGAGTTTGAGGAGGCTGTGGTGTGGTGGGGGCTCAGGTGCCAGGTGGGTCAGGGGCCGCAGGGGGCAGTGGTTGGGCAACCACAGCCTCCTGGCCTGTCTGGCACGGTGCACAGAAGGCCAGCACATCCTTTAGTGGCGGAAGAGGCTCAGATGTGGACAGACGCCCTTCCCAAGCCCTCAGGTGGAGCCGCCCACTGTTCCGTCCAGGAAGACTCCCTCACCACACCTGGGGCTGTCCCCAGGCTACGTCCAGGAGAGGGAGCCAGATAAAGCCCAGCTGGCCCTCCAGGGGCCTGCAGGAGGGTGACATGCCACCGTCCTGGTGCCTTCCCCTGCCAACCTCACCAGCACAAGTTCCAGGTCACCTCCAGGTTGCAGGGCCAGGAGGCTTGGACAGGAGGCTGTGGGGGCGTGGGGTTGGCAGTGGAGGCCACTTCCTGCCACCTGGCTTCTCAGCTCTTCTGTCCATTCCCAAGGCAGCTCCCAGGGAGAGTTTGGCTCCCACCCATGTTGTCCCCCAAAACTCTCTTCCTGAGCCGGAGGCGGCCAGATGGAAGCACCAGCCCCCCCCCCCCCCCCCCCCACCGCCGCCCCGAGTCGCCCTCTGGGAGCTCTGTGCCCAGGCCCCACCTGGATTTTATACGTATGTCCCGCAGTGGACGTCACTGTCTTGAACGGCATTCAGTACACCCAGGGCCGTGCACTGCTCTACCTGTTTCCAGAATGTTCCTTGTCACCCAAAGGACCTGCTTCTGTTTCACTGTGAGTGTCCCCCAAAGGCCCATGTGCTGCATGGTCCCAGGGGGATTCCATTGGGGGGTCACTGTTGGACCTAAAGGTAGAAAGGCCTGGCGGGAAATCTTGAGGTCACTGGGGACATGGTGTTGAAGAGGATCATGGACCCCAGCCCCTTCCTCCTCCTCTTTTGCATCCTGGTCATGAGGTAAGCAGTTTGACCCACCACATACTCCCCACCATTGCTCATGGGCCATGGGTCCACCCTGTCCTAGACTGGAACCTCTACAACCAAAAGTCAGAATAAACCTTTTTCTCTTCATAAGTTAATTGTCTCAGATATTTTGTTATAGTGATGAAAAGCTAATATAGAAACCCTGTGCTAAGCGAGCAGTTGCTCCCCAGACTCCCCTGTCTACCTTCCATACCTATGGCTTTCTCTGTTTTGGATACTTCACACACATGGAATCATCCACACATGGCCAGTTTCTTTCACTTAGCATAATGCTTTGAGGTTCGTCCACACTCTATCATGGCCTCCTACTTTGTTTCTTTTCATGGCTAAAGAGTATTCCATTACATTTGCATACCACCATTTGTTATCCACCTACCCAGACATGTGGGTTCTTTCCAGCTTTGGGCTCTGATGAACAATTTTGCCCTGAATATTCAGGGACTAGGGTTTTTTTAATTCTTTGGTGTAGGTACCATGAAGTGGAATTGCTGGGTCACAACAGTAATTCGACATTTAAATTTCTGAGGAACCACTAGAGAGTTTTCCATATACCACGCACCACTTGACACTCCCACCATGTCCTGGAGGTCATCTGTCTGGGTTCTGCCCATCCCAGTGGGTGTGAGGCGACACCTCCTGTGGTTCCAATTTGCGTTTCCCTAACCACTAAGGAAGCCGAGTGTCTTTCCATGTTTGTTGGCCCCTCCCTGCACGTGATCAGGGTTATTTTTTAAATGTTTTCATTAGTGCATTCGAGTTACACATGAATGACAGTGGGGTTCCTGCTGACCTGATCACACGCGTGTGGAACACGGTCTGCTCCCGTTAGTCCCCAGTGCTTCCCCTTTCCCTCTGCTCCTCCTTCTGCCTGTGTGCCTTTCTCTACTCCCCTGGTCTTCTTTTGGTTTATTTAATTTTTTAATCAGTGCCTTATAGGTAGACATACAGGTGGAGCTCGCTGTGGTCCGTTCATGTACATGCACAGCACGATTTTGTCCATTTGGTTCTGAGGGTCCTGCCTGTTTCCATCCTGCCTCCCCCCCCTCAGTCCCCTTCCTCTACTTCACTCACCTCCCCTGAGTGAGGTCTACCTGGATATGGATCTCCAGCCTTTCCGGAGCTCCATTTAGTGAGGTCTTCATGGAGTCTACCATCACTCCTCCCCTTTGCTTTGCTCTCACTTTCCCATATGAGAGAACATCTCAGCCCTGGACTTCTGAGTCGTGCTTAGCATGATGTTCTCATCCTATATCTAGAAGATCCAAAAACGCCACCAGAAGACAACTGATAAACAAATTCAGCACAGTAGCAGGACCAAGATCAACATGCACGAATCAATAGTTTCCCTATAGTCCAATACTCAACTGAGAAAGAAATCAAAAACTATCTGGCTCACAATAATCTCAAAAACAAAACAAACAATAAAAAAAACCCAACAACTCAGGATAAATCCAACCAAGGAGGTGAAAGACCTCTACAATGAAAGCCATAGACCAGTGAAAGAAGAAATCGAAGACCTCAGAAGATGGAAAGGCCTCCCATGTTCATGGACAGGCAGAATCAACACGGTTAAATTGGCCACGCCACCAAAAGTGCCATGCAGATTCCATGCAATCCCCATCAAAATACCAGTTACACTCTTCACAGAACTAGAAAAAGCAGCTCTGAAATCCATTTGGAAAAATAAGAGACCTAGAATGGCTGAAGCAATCCTGAGCGAGAGGAGCAACACTGAAGGCGTCGCAATGCCAGACCTCAGATCTTACTTCAGCGCCATCGTTAACAAACGCCACAAGGTGTTGGCACCAAAGCAGACATGAAACCAGTGGACTAGGGTGGAAGACACAGACACAAAACACAGAGTCACGGTCGTCTGACACTCGACACAGGTGCCAAAAATAAGTATTGGAGGAAAAAGTAGCCTTTTAACAAATGGAGCTCCAGAAAAGCTGGAGATCCATATCTAGAAGCATGACACTAGGTCCCCATCCCTCCACCTGCACAGAATCCAAATTGAAATGGATCAAAGACCTGGGAATCAGAAGCCTTGCAACTGCTAGAAGAAGCCCACGCTCCAACATATGGGTGCAGCACCCATTTCCTCCACAAGACCCTAAAGCTCAAGAAATCAATACAGGGATCTGAGAGCGGGACAGCTTCAAGTTTAGAAACCTGCAGAGCGAAGGAGGCCATGAGGGGCGTGGGGAGCCCTGGGAAGGGAGGAGAGCTGGGCCTGTTCCCCTCCCACAGGGGCTTAGTACAGGATTCATGAGGAACTCTAAAAGCTTGGTTTATTTTCCCGTTCCTCCGAGAACAAGTGTGAGACATCAACAAAGATTTTCATTCACAGGACCAAGAACTGCCAACCGGGCCCTGGGACACATGTGGCTTGGGATAGCATCCCTCAGAGAGAGGGTTTCCACCTCTGTCCTCAGACTTCCCTGGTTGTAGAAGACCAAAAGTTCTCACAATACTTAGCCTTCAATTCTCCACCCTTCCAGGGAGAACACCTCAAGTCTTCCTCTAGGGACGGGCTGGGGGCACATCCGCACCCACTGCCACCCACTTTCTCCTTGCCAAAGGAAAGACGGGGAGGGGGTTTCTTCTCGATCTTTGCATGCAGAAGGGGGTTCCTATTTGTCTTTCTCATCTTGAGGACCTTTCCAAGAAAAGCAAAACAAATCAATTTTACAGACAAGGAGGGTCTTTGTAGGACAAAAATCCACCATGATTTTTTCCCTCTCCAAACACCTCTACGCCCTGACACCATCAAACATCTCTATGGGCCATCAGATGATCAGGGCTCATGATCTATGGGGCCGTTAAGTGGAGGGAAATCTCTGCCCCTCCCCACCCCACGTGCCTTCCTGCTCTGGCGTTTGTCACCGCGGGGCAGACACCCGCTTCCTCTCTGTCATTCTGCAAGGTGATAAACATGCCTGCCCGCGGCTCTGTCTCATCCATCTGCGAGTTTGAGGGTCACCATCCCTGTCCTGGAGAAGAGCCTGCAGGGGGCAGGGACCTCCTCGCCCCAGCTCAGGGGTCTCCTCACCCCAGTTCCCCTGAAGGTGTGGCCGTTGCTCAAGATTCCACCTCGTGTTGGAGGGGTGCTGAGCAAGGAGCTGGGGTCCCTACACTGAGCTGGTTGCCACGCCTAAAACTGAAGCCCCTAAAACTGTCCCTAAATGGTCCCCTAAAACTGAAGCCCCTAAAACTGTCCCTAAATGGTCCCCGAAAACTGAAGCCTACTGCAGGCACTGTCTCTCCTCACAGCTGTGGCGCTCCAGAGACCCTCTCCAGAACTCCTCTGTGCGGGGGCATTGTGAGGGGGGTGCAGGGTGCTGGGGGGCATGAGGAGGAGGAGAGGGCACCGTGGCTGACTGACCCCTTGGTCCATCCCTGGGGACCGGCCTGAGCCCAGTACAACACTGGGTACCAGGGAAGAGGACAGTCAGGGACGGACGCTGTGCCAGACTCCCAGGAAGCAAGTCGTGTACAAGACCCTAGAGGGTGGCGGGGTGGCGGGGTGGCGGGGTGCCTGGTGAGGTCGCGAGCTTCCCCTGCAGGCTCTGGTCTGATCAGCCAGCTGTGGAGAGACTGCATGAGGAGGCTGGAGCAGAGGAGGTGGAGTCGCAGCTGAGGACACTCTGCGACCTCAGAAGCCGAGCTGCCCGACACGGGATCACTCCAGCCATCCTGAAGCCGCAGGCTGCATCGTGCCCCGCACACACCGGCGGGACCCAGGGCTTCCTCTTCCATCCGAGGCCACAGCCATCTACAAGAGCAGCACCACCAGAGTCCCCACAGCACAGGTGGAGGTGCTGAGGACACACCCGGGTCTAACCATTCGCCTGAAGTCACTGGAATCATGGACGTCTGAGTCGAGATTTGAACTCAACACCCTCTGCCCTGCTGTGTGAGTCTGCATCTTTCAAAGGGAGATGAGAAAGCATGGAGCAAAGAAGGCGGAATGAGGTCACTGCATGGCCACCTCAGACTCCTGGGCAGGTGTTGCCCAGCTGGGGTTGTACTCCCAAACCGGGAGGAAGGACGCTGCCTGGCCTGTGGAGGAGTCTCTAGATCATTTCTCTGGAGAAGGAGCCGCAGCCCAGCTCAGCCTGGCACCCGCAGGAGGACCTCGATCCTGCTCAGGGCGGATGGAGCACCCAGAGCGGCTACCTGGATGGAGGGAGGGACCCCCTCCCGGCCAGCACACCAGAGGCATGGGCAGTCCCTGCTGGAGGTGACGGTATTTTCCCTCTCTAGGGGAAAAGGAGAGCCTCGAAGGGCCCCAGGCTGTGGGCCTGCTTCTGTGAGATGCTCACAGGGGGGAGATGAGCAGGTGCTGGCCCTGGAGCCTGCAATCCAACAAGCAGCCCCACAGAGCAGAAGCATCATCGAAGTCGCAGGCGGGGGCCACACTCCCTCAGGACCCGGTTACCAATGCCATGCCAGAGAGCAGCGTCTCCCTGGTCAGGGGACCGGGAAGGTCCTCATGAAGGAGGGACGGTTGCAGAGGGCCTTTAGGAACAGGGTGGGAAAGTACTGCCGGGGGAAGGCCCGCCAGGCCAGGGCAGGCGTGGGCAAACTCGGCTGTCTGGGCTCACTGGGAGACCTCTAGATGCTGGGGAGGAAATGGGTGCAAATGACAAGGAGAGGCCACAGGGAAGCCCAGGCCCCGAGGCCAAGGCCAAGGCCAGGGGCGGCGCTTCCTTCACCTCTCCCTGCCTGGGTGAGCTGGGCATGGCTTCCTGGTGGGAGCATCGGCTCTTCCTGATCACCTACCGCCTTTGGAGCAGGAAGCAGGGAGGCCTCTGCTTGTCTTCTGAAGCCCTGGGGCTGAGGTTAGATGGCAGGGCCAGTGTCATGCTGCTCTGCCCCAGGGAAGTGCTGCCCCATGAGCCTCAGTACCTCTTTGCTGACTCTGGTCCCCAGATCTTGGCCTGTGTCACCTCCCCAGGGTACACATACTCACCCCAGCCACTGCACATGCCCAGCCCTGAGCCGTCACCAGCCTCCTGCTCTAGCCTGATCGGTTTCTGCCTCACTGCAGCCCATTCCCTGAGCCGCAGGTACGGGGGGGTGTGGGAACCGGCTCAGCCCAGCGTGAGACAGCCCACCTCACAGCCCATCCTGACTCCAGGTTGAGCAGAGTGCTCTTGAAATTGGCCACAATTGGGCAGGTGTGATGGCACACACCTGTAATCCCAGTGGCTCAGGAGGCTGAGGCAGGAGGATCGCGAGTTCAAAGCCAGCCTCAGCAACTTAGCGAGGCCCTAAGCAACTCAGTGAGACCCTGTCTCTAAATAAAATACAAAATGGGGCTGGGGATGTGGCTCAGTGGCCGAGTGTCCCTGAGTTCAATCCCTGGTTCCAAAACAAGAAGAAAGTGGCCACAGTGGGAGCACCTCCATCATGGGTGTGAGCAAACGCTGCAGTCAGGCCCCACCCAGCGTCCAGCTGTCAGACACTCACCAACCCAGCACTGCGCCCACAGTGCTGCCTCCATCGCGTCTGCAGTCCCCTGTGTGCCCTGCTCTGGGAGGGCGGAGCTGCCACAGTGGCGGAGCAAGGGACAGCTGAAGAGCAGAGAGCCCTGCCGTGGTGTGAACCTGGGTCGTGCCCCCAGAGCTCGGGCTTTAGAGACTTGGAGGTGCTGTGGGCCTGGCGGGAGGTCCTCAGGTAGCCCCCAGGGGACTGTGGAGCCTCAGTCTCCCTGTTGCTGGTCAGTGCACTGGGCATTCCCTCCAATGGGCACTGCCACCATGGTGGGCCCCCTCACCAGAGGCCCAAAGCAAGGGCCACCTGACCACTAAATCAGGAAGCTCAAGAAGCCTCCTTGTCTCCCTAAGAAGCCGCCTTGAGTGTTTCCTCAAAGCTGCGTGAAGCTGACGCTCGCAGACCTCAGGCTGGGTCACTGAGGACGCTTTCTAATCGGCCTTCATCAAGGGTTTCTGCGAGACGCACCCGCCCGTGCTCTTCATATTGGCCTCTCGGGTTCTGTCTGATACGACCACATGATCCCGGGAGAGAGAGGGTGCCAGGTGTCGCTGGCTGTGCCGCTTCACACTTCTGCCCTCTCCACAGAGGGAGGATGGAGTGCTGCGCGGTGCCCCTCCTCCTCCTCTTCCTCCTCCTCCTCCAGGGAACCTCTCACAGCCCCGCGCCCAGACCTGCCCTGGCCCTAACAAAACCCAGCTCCCTGGGGAAGGCTGGCTCCCAGGCAGGTGGCCTCAGCACTGCACCTGGACAATCGAAGCCAGGCCATCACATCCCACCCCTCAGATCCAAGAGGACGGACGGTGTCACCAGGAGCCAGTTAACTGTCCCTGGGACCCAGTGCCTCTGGCGTTCCAGCAGAGCAGTTTCTGCAGCCTCTTCCAGCTGGCCGTTCCATGAGGTGGTGACTGATAGCCACATGCCCTTGGGAAGCCACTGGCCACTGGCAGCGGCCTCATAAGGACTTCTCGGCTCTCCGTGATCCATATGTAAAACACTTGGAAAGAACAAATAAGTCCCACACAAACAGCAAACGGAGAGGCGAGTCTCATCAGCAGAGGCCCATCAATCTTTATATGTTTTATGAATCTCACTTACGTTTCTCGTCCGACTCGCGCATAAAACTTCTTGAGATTTATACAAGCCAACTGCATCCGTCATTCCCTTCCCGCGTGGGCTCTATATCTTGATGACCTTTTAGAAACCGATGACGGGTTTTCTGTTGTTATCCATAATTGGAAAGCACTGGAGATAAGAAAATTTATGGCACTCAATGATCTACCTGAGCAAAGCCGTAAAGAACAGCAGGCCTCTCAGAGAGGGCGGAGGGGACGGTGCTCGGGACGGTGCTCGCCCCGGTACCAAGCCTCATCTCCAACAGCTGGCTCCCGAAACCCGAGGCTGTGTCTCCCTGGAGGCCGCGCCGGCCTCTGTGGTTCAGAGCAGGTCTGGGAACAGCCTTCTCTGCCATGAAGGTCAAGGAGGTGCTGTCCTCCCCTGCCCAAGAGCATGCCCACCTTCACACTGACCGGGGCTGCGCTTCAGTGGAGTCAGATGGGCAAGGATACATGGGTCCCCTGCTGGCTTACTGAGGGCCTACTGTGTGCCAGGTGCTGTCAGCAGGCCGGGGATACTGCCGGGATGAGAATAAATGGAATTCCCACCACCATGCTGATTATAAGCTCTTGGACCTGCGTTAGAGTCCTAGGTTCCAGCCACAGAAAGGAGCCAGAAATGACCTTGAGTGGCCAGGAAAGGACCCATCAGTCCTCCTCCCAGTGACTGGCCTTGTGGAAACTGACTACCCACCACTCAGGGACGATGAGCTGATTTCATGGTGTCATCCTGAGGAGCCAAGGAAAGCCAAGGAAAGCATGCATGGGTTAACCAGCAAAATTAAGCACCACTGGTGTACCTGGGAGCTTTAACTCCTGAGCACACCTTCTAGGTCTGGAAGGAGCACACAGTTGGTGGTTCATGGCCACCTGGGGGCAAACAATGTGTCCCTGAGCTAGAGCATTGAACGGCTTGGACTCTCACCACCAAGGAGGAGGAGGAGGAGGAGGAGGAGGAGAGGGAGGACAGGGAAGGGAGGGAGAGGGGTGCCTTGCTCCTGGAACTCCACATGCCCAGGGCAGAGCCTGAGGGGATCCCGTCAAGAGCTCTGCCTCTGCCTGGCAGTGCCATCAAGAACAAGCACCTCCCTCCTCTGGGCCTACAATCTCCGTAAGAGGAGAGGGTAGCCAGCGAGGCACCCAGGACAGCAGCAGAGGGAAGAGGTCCTGGAGACCAAGATCCATCAGCGGGCAACAGGGGGAGTCCACCACTCAGCCAGGACCCTGGCTCCCTCCTCCACCCTGGCCACCAGGGGTCCATGCCAGAGAGCACACCGCGTGGACGGGTGACTCCTGATGGGTGGGCTTGCCCGCCCACATCTGGGAGCATCACAGGCTTCTCATGCCACAAATGAGCAGGTGGGCAGAATGAGTTGATTGATGGCTTGTGGTACCGAGCTGGCCAATGGGCCCCAGGTACTGCCCCAGAGCCATTCCAGAGGCTTCCTCTGGGTTCCTGGAGGAGCCCAGAGGCCTGTGGGCCCCACCAAGTGGTGTGTGTGCATATTCACAGTAGGGGCCCCTGCCCCGAGGGACACAACCCCCCAAGCCAGAGGGGTTGCTGCTCCCCCCCAGGGAGATTCCTGGTTTCCTCTGGATGGAAATACGGCCAGAAGGACCCAAACTCCCACCTGGTCTCCATGCCCCCTGGCAGGGCACAGCATGAAGGCACTATGTCCGTCCTAGGCATGGAAGAAATGATTTTGGAAGGAAACGGTGTTCTCCCTGTGCAGGGAAGAGTGCCTGAGACCTCAGTGCTCAGCAAGGCCTCTGGGAGGGCCTGGCCTGGCTGGCATCTGGGTGTGTAGATTTCAGGAGGGGTGCTCCAGTCCTTGCTGACGGGGGCTCACTGTGCCCAGGCCCTGTGCCAACAGTGGCTTTCCATCCCCTGCTTTCCATCTAGAATCGGGTGCATGCTCCGTGCCAAGCCCTTGATCTTATCATCTCAACCGGTCTTCCCACGGTCCTGGGGGGTGGGAGCTGCTGTCTCCCCATTTTACAGAAGGGGAAAGTGGGACCCAGGGAGCCCAGTGTTGGACAGGGCTGGAATCCTGGCTGGCTGGTTGCAGAGGACTTAGAGATGTCAGAGGCAGCGTGGGCAGAAGCCTGTGACCAGAACCCAGTGGGGACCCAGTTTCTCTGCTGCCAACACCCAGAGGAAGGAAATTCTGAAGCACACATGGGTTGACCCTTGGAAACACGATGTCAAGGGGCACAAGCCAGTCTCAATAGGACAAATGGTGCATGACCTCACTCATAGGCTGTCCCTAGAGCAACCAAATCATAGAGATGGGAAGGAGAGGTTCCCAAGGGCGGGGGGAGGAGGGGAGTTAGTGTTTGACGAGGACAGTTTAGGAAGATGGAAATGTTTTGGAGATAGGTGGTGGTGACGTTGGTACACATTGCGAATGTACCCGATGCCACTGAACTAGCCATCTAAAAATGATTACAATGGCGAGTTTTATGTTGTGTATATTTTACTATGATAAAAACAAAAACAAAAAACCTCAGGAATTGGGAGTGTGGCTTGGTGAGAGCACTTGCCTGGCATGCCCAAGGCCCTGGCCTTGATCCCCAGCACAAAATTTTTTTTAATTCAATTAACAATATTTTTTCATCACATTAGGTTAACTCCCCCCGCCCCCCATGCCATTCCCTGACACTTGGAAGGAGATCCCAGCTCCTGCTGCTGGGGGCTCAAAGCCCTACAGCCTGGCCTGGTCCTGTTGCCATCTCCCCTCTGCCACCCACGTCACCCCAGAGACCTCTTCTGTCCCTTGAACATGCCAAGCTTGAGTCTGCACTTGCTGTCCCTCCATCTGGAAATTTTCTTTATTCCATTCTTCAGAGTGCTGGCTCCTCCTTACCATTTAAATTTCCTTTCAAATGTCACTTGCTCAGAGAGGCCCTGCCTGACCACCCTATACAAAGTGGCCCCTGTCCCTGCCAGTTCTAGCCATCGCCCTATTTTAGCTCTGCGCAGAGCGCACACGCCCACCCTTTTACTGCTGTCGGTTTCTTTTCTGTGTTTTGACCAGATTGTCCAAAAGAAGAGGAATCTAGCCCTGTGGACAGTGTGGCACATGGTAGGTGTTTAAAGGACTTGGGAAGGAGGACGGGAGGAAAGAAGGTGCGCGGGCCTCCCGCAGGCCCCCAGGAAGCCGACTTGTAGAAGAATCAGAGAGAGAGCTGCCGCGCACCCCCACACAGCCCCCCAATCCTGCAGCAGCTCTGGAGCTGGGGGCCCCTGGAGCTGCCCCAGATGAGACAAGTCAACCAGGCTTCACCCACCGTGTCTGCCAGGCATGGGGAAGGCAGGCGGCTGGCAGAGGCGGGTGACTTTGGGGACGTTAGTTTCTCCAGCCCAAGGCAAGTTCAGGAGACTCTGCAGAGAGCTGAGCCGGAGGAGAGCTTCCTAGACCTGGGGGGAGGGGCCTGGGGATCACCCCCCACCAGGGTGGGGGCGCTGCAAAAGCTTTCTCCCCGAGGCAGGAAAAGCAGGGGGGGGGGGGGGGGAGAGGGCAGACCGCAGGAGGGTCGCTTTCCCCGGCGGGCCCCGAGCCGCTGCTCCAGAGGACCCAGATCTGGGCCTGAGCCTCCGAGAATGCCGGCATGCGGCTCCCCTCCACCCCCGGAGCCATTTTCCCCTGGAACGCCCTAAACAGCTCGCGGATCCGCCACCACAGCAGACGCCGCAGGCTCTTCTAGGGGACGCCTCGCCCCCTCGCCTCCCGGGGCCTCTCCCGGTCCCTGGTCCCGGCCCGCCTGGGGGCGGGGTCTGTGCGGAGCGGTGGCGGGGATGCGCGGCAGCTCCTGGGGCTCTTGGCCTTCCCGCGGGGCGTGCGCGCGCGTGCGCGTGTCAGCGGGATGCTGCGGAGCAATTCGGTTTCCAAGGCGACCGTGTGGAGGTGCGAGCGCAGGCGCTGGGCGGGTGAGCGACGTCTGCGGTGCGGCCAATCGCTGTCCGCCTGGAGCGGCCGCGCGGGAGCGGGAGAGGCCGGGACCCGCCGCCGCTCGGCGCTGTCCAGCGGGACGAGGGTGGCGCGGGGTGCGCGGTTACCCGGGAAAGGCGACGGCGCCCTCGCACCACCTCCCTCGCTCCCTGCCCGGGCGGGGCAGCAGGCAGGCGGGCAGCAGGCCACCCCGGCCCACTCCACCGCTAATTATTTTCCATGATGAACATGTTATTATGTCTTTCACTCGAAATAATCAATTTGGAATCACCACTTTGATGAGTTAATGGGCACTTGGTGGGTGTCATTTGAGAATCTCTCTGCAAAGTGCGCTTCTATTTTTAACAGCGGCTGGCTGAGCAGGGTTCATGGAGGACTCTGAAGTGTGCCTGTGCCAGGCGCCTCCGGCTCCCAGGGCTCGCCTCGCGCAGGGGCCCTCTCTCCCGCCTCTCTTCCTTCTCCCTCTCTCCCCTTCCCTCTCCTTCTCCTCCCAGGCCCCTCTTTCCTCTGCCTTCCACCTGCGGGGGATCTGGGGCGCAGGAGGCCTGAGTGCGCAGGTTACTCCTCCAGCTTCACAGGGCAGTGGGCCGTTGCATGGACACGGTGCCAGGACATCAACGCCTCTGCGTGATCCAAGTCACACTTGGCCCCGGGGGGAGTCACACTGGTTGGTTAAGCCCCCGGCATGTGTTGGCCACAGAATGTTGCAAACATCCCCAAATGGTGATTGTGATTATTAATCCCATTTTACAGAGGAGGAAACTGAGGCTTTGGAGCTTGAAACCAGAGCACCTGACCCCAGTGGAAGTCTGCATGATCTATCCCAGCAGTCCAACCAAAGGTCCATGAAATAAGAAGCAGGAAGGATTTCTATTCATAAAATTCTTTAAACCACAAAGGTGGACCTGAGAATGCAGCAGTTTCTGGCATTTCTGCAAAGAAGTGATCTAAAAGCTGTCACTCCAGCTCGGCACCTAAGCACTGAGTCAGCTGTATGGAGGGGAAGGAGCAGGCAGACCCTTGTCATGGCCTCCTTGCAACTGGGGCTTGTCCGTGTGCTGTGATGGGAGCTCTCTGGCATGGAGGGATGGACCGGGCTGGCCACAGGGCTGGCAAGGGGCAGCCTGCAGACAGGTGCCTTTTACAGAAGAGGATCTGGGACACTCTCAGCAGGGAAGACTGAACCCCACATAAGCTCTCTGGAGTCAGAGTTGGTTTCCATCTTTGGCTTCCCTCGACCCTCCCCTATGTGGTCCTTGGATCCAGGCCACCTTTACACTGGTGTGAATGGATGCTGCACCCAGCCCATGGCCAGCGCACACCAGCCTTGGCACCAGTGACCACACCCCTGTTCCTCTGACCCCTCCCTCCCAGTACGTGGCCCCCTCTGTCCTTAGGTAGACAGAAACCTGCTGGTTGTCTGCTTGGCACCTGTGCCCTCTTCCCAGCAGCCTCCATTTCTCAAGGCAGGGGTCCACATGGGCCTCAGGAGCCTGACCCAGGTCCAGGGATGGAGCACCCTACCTGGGCTAAGCCAATCAGTGAATTTCCCATCTTCTTGCCATAATGATTGGTTCAAAGGAGGCACTCTGGCCAATCCAGACCAGTCAATGTGAAGCTCAGTGCCTTCACTTGGAGCATTGGAACAAAGGGGCCTCTATTTCTTACTGGACATGACCAGAAATGCCCCAAGGAGCCTCCAGCAGCCACCTAGACCTGCTGAAGGCGCGCGCGCGCACACACACACACACACACACACACTGCCTTGGTCCTCACACAGTAGAGGACTACTTTGGTTCCCACACACACAGGCCCCCCGTGGGGAAAGAGAACAGCAGGCGACCTCCTTTCAGCCTGTTCTTCAAAAGCTGGGCAAGACCTGCCTTTTCCATCAGAGAACAGTGGGAAGCTGAGCGGCCAAAGCAGAGAGGCCTCCTGGGCAGCCAGCTCCTGTGGTAGCCAGATGCTCTGGCTCAGCAAGGAGAAGCTGTGGGCTGCCCCTGTCCTTGGCAGATCCCAGCTTCTGGATGGGTCCAGGGGCAGGGAACTAAGCTCTCTTTATTCCGCACCTCATTTCCATGTCCTGTGGCCAGGCTCCAAGGAGAGGCATGGAAATTCTTCCAGAGTCCACTCTCCGAGGGGCCTGAGCCTGAAGCCTGCACAGCTCACATGGTCGTAGTCAAGGCCTTGCTGGTCACTGAGGAGTTCATGGGGTTTGTAGAACCCATCACGGCCAAGAACAGAGAAGCCAGCAGGGCCTTTCCAGGAACAGAGGTGCTGTGCGGGGCTGGAGGGGACCCTTAGACTTGGAGGAAAGTACCTGTCAGTGTTGGAATTTGAGTAGCTCCTGCCCCTTCAGTGGGTGGAGTCCTGCAGATGTTGATGAGCACCCTCCTTTACTCTGCAACCAAGGTCACCTAGAGATTGAAGATAAGGGAAGTGGCCAGCTTCCCCTCCCCATTTCCTTCCATATCACATTCTTCAGAGCCCTGATCTCACTACGAGCTTTCCTGGCGCTGATCAGCGTTTCACCCAGCACTGTGCCCCCTGGATGAGAGAAGAGCTCTCCACCTCTAGATGCCTTCAGCCTCGGCCCCTGTGGTCAATGACAGCCTCGCTCAGGTTCAAAGGAAGGGCCAGGGGAGCCATAAGGAGGACCCCAGCGGAATTCAAAGAAGCACAAAAGCCTCAGGAACACATCAGCTCAGGAGGAAGAGGGCACCCACCAGGCGATGGCAGGAAGCCACAGGGCACTTGGGAGGCGCTGCCTGGGGACATCAGCCCCCATCTCTAAACAGGTCACACCCTGCCAACATCCTGAACAGGTCAGGTAAATGAGAGAGCTATTGACCTGGGTCAATAGCTTCTTCCAATGGGTGCTTGGAAGATCCAGCACCACAATGTGAATAAACAATTTTACAGAGAACCAGGTGTCCCCGATATTCACGAGTGACACCTTCACACCTCACCTGGTCCTGGGTCATGTTCCTTGCCTGGTTGCGTACCCACAAGGAAAAGCAGAAAGTCCTCTGCTGGGTCAAGTACACACCTTACTGCCGGATACAATGCACCTCCTGCTTATGAAAAACTATCTCAGACCTGAATTTGGACTCAGACCCAGTTTCCTAACATGTTTGTAAGAATATTCTGGAGGAGGAGATTCGTGGGTCTTGAACTCACTTTTCTGAAGAAACAAACTGTGCACTACCTTTCAAGGCTGTGGCACCCACTGATTGACACAGGGAGGCTGCAAATGAAACCAGCAAATCAAACCAAGAAGCAAACGAGTCTGAGGCGGGCGATCCTCAGATGCGGGTAAGGAACCAGCCTCCAGGGGAGCAGAGGTGGCGGAACTCCCTTCCGCTCCCAGGGTCTACCTGTCTTTGGTGGTCATTTCCACCAGTGATCTCCATGACAATGTGGAAACACACAGTTCAGGGGCAGGCTTTCCAATCACATGATCACTAGGTATTAAGCCAGAATTTTCCAAGTGAATGAAGTGTGGTCAATTTGTTTTCTACAAAGACCCAACAGCATTCTGCTGGGGAAAGGGCAAGAGGCAGAGCCGGACCAGGGGACTCACCAAAGCAGAGTCTCAGCGCATACCCGACAGAAATGGGCTCACGACAAAACACAGGCCTAAATGTAGGACCCGAAGTCTAGAATTTCCAGAAGACACAGGAGAGCATTTTGGACAAAGGACGATTTCTTAGACACAAACCATGTAGTAGAATCCATTAAAGAAGAGCAATGAGGAATGGGACTTCTTCAAAACTGAAAGTGTCCACTCCTCGAGAGACATCATTGAGATAACAAAAAGAAGAGCTGGGGCTGGACTCAGTGGTTGAGCGCCCCTGAGTTCAATCCCCGGTACCCCCCTCCCCCCAAAAAAAACCACAGTGAGCAAGCCCACAGCCTGCCAGAATGACCACAGTGCTTTGCTTTGTTTCATCTGACGTTAGCACGTGTCGGCAGGGTGTGGAGCACTCCTGTGTTGCCGGCACTTAGGAAACCGTTGGGAAGTTTTTTATAGTTACATGCAATCCATGCTAGAAACGTGTGTTCCTACAAATGTTGGAATATGAATGTTTCTAGCAGCTTTATTGACCATAATCAAAAACCAGAAACTTTCCAAAGGTGCTTTAATGGGTAAATAGAGAAGCAAACTGTCCATCACACCAGGGGCTCCTGCTTGGCTGTGCGCAGGCATGAGTCCTGAAGCAGGCAGGCGTGCCAGACACCAAGCCAGCCGTCTCTAGTAGCCCATTTGTAGGATGTGCTGGAAAAGCAAAGCTATAGGGAAGATAAGATGAAGAGTTTCCCTTTTAACCACAGAGAAACGCCAGGGAAGATTTTGGGAGGAGCAAATGGACGGTTCCATGTCTTGGCTGCAGTACTGGCTGCATGACTACAGGCTATGAAAACCCTCTGGACTATGCCCTGGAAGGTTTATTTTACAGCATGCAAAGCATACCGCCACGGCAGACCAAAAGAAGAGTCGATCAGATCGGTCAGATCAAAACGTGAATCTGTGGGGCTGGGGAGCACTTGCGGAGCATGCACCAGCCCTGGGTTCATCCCCAGCACTGCAAACACTAAAAAAAATAAATGAATAGATTTGCCTTAGCAATGGAACATTTATTATCTACAAATGGGACAGGTTGGCCAAGGCAGGGTGCTAATGCCAAATCCGATCATTGATGTCAGCTGGGCTCAGGTTGTTTTGAAACAGCTTATTCTTTAGTTCTAAGGTGTGAACTTCCTGTAACAGCCCGCAGCCTTTCCTTTCCCCTCGTAGACCAGGTGACGGCAGGTGGAAGCTCTGGCAGGTTGGGTCTGCGGCTCTCACGCCCCGCCCCCCACTCTCCTGCAGCCCCTGCCGGTTCTGCCCGCAGGCTTTGGGGTCATCGCTGACTCTGGTCATTGAGAAAGGGAAGACCCTTTGGGGTCATCCATCAGGGTGAAAAGTACCTCCAGGTACCTACTGTGACAGCTTAGGTGAAAAGATGGAGGGGGAGAAAAAGGACCAAGCAGAGGGGCCCTGGGACCAAAAAGGGCGGAGCCGGGCCGCTTAGGGGCAGGGTGGGGCCACCTGAGAGGCGCCCGTGTGCCGCTCTGCATCATGGGAGCAGGAAGGCGTGGGCTGAGGTCTGACCTCCACGAGCCAGTCCTCCTGCTGGGGGTCACCCAGGCTCGTGGACAAGTGCCCTAGTGACCCTTTGACTGCAAGCTGAAAGGGGTCACCAGCTTTTTGACCTCCGTTTGTTTTGACTGGAGGCAAACAAATCCTCCCGTCGGTTTAAGGAACCATCTGCTGAGCCCCTGCCTCCGGCCTCCGAAAAGCACTCCTTCCTCCCACTTAGACTAATGGACTCGCCCCCTGTGCCTGTGGGGTTGCTGGGAGCCCTGCAGAAGGCAGTGCCCTGAGGCTGCTGTTCCTGCTTGGGGCTGTCCCCCATCACGGTGGTGTCTATATCTGTCCTCCAAATGCTGGGGTCGAACTGATTGACCAGAGGCACTGTCCCCTGGAGGACACACCTCCACCCTCCAGCTCCATGTCCAGCTCCCTGCCCAGGCCTCCCCAGTAAGTCAGGTGCAGGATGGAAACCCATGGTGAGCTGCCAGCTGCCCCCGCCCCTCACACTGGCTCAGGAGCGACAGGCAGAAGCCCTCCGGGGAACAGAATGCGGACCCAACCTGGGCAGAGGGAGGGTCTTTCCCAGTGTGGCTGGTCTATGCATCTCCCACAGCCTGGGGGTCAGGGGTACTTCAGGAAGCCCAGCATCCTGCTGAGGTCCAGCGTCCTGGGTTCCGGAGGTGCCTCCCACCCTTTTGCTTATTGAGGCAACTGCAGGCAGGGGTTGTTTCCGTTTCACTGATCAGGACTCTGAAGCTCAAGGAGGTGAAGTTGTTGGCCCAGAATCATGTGGTCAGCTAGGGGAGAGCCAGGCCCCGAGCCCAGACAGGTTCCTGAAAACGTGCTCCAGCGGGAGGGCTTCCCGAGGAGTCGTGCCTTGTGAGCCAGCCAGCAACCTCCAGAAGCCTTGGCAGGGCTCTGCCCAGGCCGCCAGTCAGCCCTGCGCGCAGCTTTGGGAAGCAGACGCCCCATCCCTAAAGAACCACGCTCCCCGGGTGGCTGCAAACCATACCTGATTCTCAGCCAAGACGAGAGCCTTAGTCCCAGGAGCCTCTGGACACATGTGCTGGGCCCGTCCAACCACCTTCCCTTGAAATCAGTCAGCTGGTCTCCATTTCCTCATGGACCCCAGGATCCCAAAGCCCACCTGAGGAGGGGACAGGAGGGTCAGAGGAGGAGCTGATGTCACATAGATCTGCACAGTAAGGGGCTGATTCTGGGCTGGGCAGTCAGCCTGCAAAGGGGGAGGCTGGCAGAGACCAGAGGATGACCACCCCAGGACCTGCTGTTGCCAGGGCAGCCAGTGGGCGGGGCCTGCGCTGCTGCTCACCTGGAAAGGGGTGGGCCAGGGGAGCGGGCTCACAGGTGCTGGCAGCCAGCGGGGGGCTGCAGGTGGATCCTGCCCGGTAGGGATTGGATGGTTCGCATCTGAATTCATGCCTGCCCTCCAGTATCTGGCAGAGTTTTGCTTGGTAGGCAGAGGCCTGGGGTCACCCGGTCACAGGTCACAGGTGCTCCTCCGGCAGCCAGTACAAAGCTGATGTCCCATCCTGGAGCAGGAAGCACACAGGCCACACCGCAGCCCCACCGGGGCCATTTCTTCCTTGGGCCAAGATTTGACCAACCTGTCACCAGTGAGCAAGCCAGGCCTCCTCCACGCACCAAGCAGGCTGCTCCTGCCGCACCCCAGCCCCCGCAGGTGTGGAAACAAGTGGAAGGCTCAAGACAAGGAAAGAAACAGCAAGAGGCACCTTCCAGAAAGCCAGCAAGATCACCAGGCACCCTGGGCTGGACTCACCGGGAGTGAGGGCCCTGCCACGCCTCCCAGCCCAGCCCGGGAGACGCCTCACAGCAGCTTCGCACCCTACCTGCCTCTCAGGAAGGAAACATCCAGAGCAGTTACCCCCGCTTTCCAGTGAAGCCCTGCAGCTGGGTGGGCCCCACTTCCCTCCAGTCCAGTTAACATCAGCTTTGGGGAGGGCAGAGGGTCTGATGCCATCACTGCCCCCTCCTCTGCCAGCAGCCCCAGTGTTCCCCACTCAGTCCTGTCCCCCACCTCTGCCATTGCACAAGCCCAAGGACACCCACCTCCAGCCAAATCCCAGTCCTCCCAGGCTTCAGGAGAGGATTCCTGCATCTAGGGCCCAACCTCCTTCCTCCACGCAGGCCTCCCGGAGCAGCCTAGGAGGTGTGGTCTCAGCCTCCTGTGCCAAGTCGCCGTGTCTGGAAGCCGTGACATCACACGGCCCTCCACACCTACAGGCCACAGGTCCCAGGGCGCCGTGGCTCTCAGGGAGGAGGCGTTGCCCATCCTGGGTCTACCCCCGAGCCCTCATCAGGCAGCCTGCTGGTCATTCTGAGGGCTGGGTTGGACCACTGGCCAGTGTCCCCAGGATGCTGCCATCATGTTCGAGGGGCACCCTGCCTTTCTACTGCCACCTTAACAAGTCTCCCCGATGCAGTGTCTTAAACTTTGATCCAGAGTTTTCTGCTGAGCTCCAGTGCCCGTCTCTCTGTGCAGAAGGCCAGGTGTCTACAGGGCTGCCTTCCCTTCCCAGGCTCTGGGGAGTCTGTCTCCTGGCCTGTTCCAGTTTCCACGGGCCAACATCTGCCTTCACTCCAGGTCCCCTCCTCCATTGTCAAAGCCAGCCAGGTTGCACCCCTCGGCCCCCTCTGCCACCACGGCGTCTGTCTCTAACCACCCGAGGGTCTTGATTGGATGAGGAGACAGAGTGATCTCCACGCAGCTGATCCTGTCCACCTGTTGAAGAGGATTCCTTGCTGCAGGACTGCTCAGGGCCTTTGCTGTGCTGACGAGCCTGTGAACCACGGAGAGAGCCGTTGAGTGTGCGGCATTTTGCAGACGGCACACGTGGGACCCCAGGACCCCTTGGTGCTTTTGCCATCACGGCGCCTCCCTCAGAGCTCTGCAGGTCGCCAGGTTAGGAAGCACACTCCAGAGCCTCCCTTCCCCTTCCTTCCCGCCTCCTGGACTTCCCAGGACCCGCAGACCTCGCCTGAAGGCACACAGCCTCTGAGCCCTGGCGAGCCACGGCCAGCAACCGTGGAAACAGCCCCCGGAAGCTTTGGTTCTAGGCAGACGTGGCCTGGCAGTGGCAGAGAGCCGTCTGCCTTGTGTCTCAGGGCCCGCCTGTCCCAGGTGAGCCAGACTCTGGGAACAAGCCGAGGTCCTGATTCCTCTGCACCAAGGACTGTGCACCAGCACCTCAGGGTCCTGGGGAGTAAGCGTCTGCTGAGTCCCTGGCCCTCCAGGGTCCTCCCAGCACACCTCGGGCCTGCCCTGAAGGCTCCCAGCAGGGCTTCCTCACTGGCTTCAGACACACTTCCCCTATGGATCAGCAGGGCCGGCACTTGGGGACACTCTTATGCCCACACCTAAACAGTAAAGCCAGTTTCCGGCCACAGGGTGCGAGGGGCTGTTCCACCTCTGAAACACCAGGCTTTTGTGCCAAACCAACCACCACCAGCCTGGGGAGGCTCTTCAGGGCTCCTTCCTGGGTCTTCACAGCCAGATTCTCCTGTCTGTGGGACACCAGGGGAGATGCTCGAGAACGTTCCAGAAGCCTGGCCACCCTCATGTGGGCCCAGGACCACTGGGACTGTCTCTAGTACAACTGACACCCTGCCCTCTGAGCTCTTGATTGGCTGGTGCAGGGGACCGTCACCAGCCCAGAGAGCCCCCAGGCCCCTGCATGGTGGCTTTGGCTAACGACTACCTGAGCAGGCCCAGGACTTGCAGCATTGCGTCCACACACCTGGGGACGGGCTTGGTGGAAGGCAAGTGCCTGTGCTCTGACCTTGCCTTCTGTCACAAAGACAGGGAGCACATCGTGACTAGGGTCCTATAGGGGAGTCACAGTTTCCAGCCAACAGGGTCCATGGGGGGTCTTCTCATTGAGGCCAGCCATCAGCCAAGGGTCAAGTTCACTGATAGATGAAATCTCCCTCCCTCCCCACAGAGGCCCTGGGCAAGACATGTCCTACTGGCCAGGAGTTCAAATTCACACTCGAGAAAGAATGACTGAAGTGGCCTCTAGAGTGACCTCCTCCAGGGCCCAGGCCAGCCACACCTGTGTGGGGATGACCTCATCCTGTCCTGCTGGCCCAGGCCAGCCACACCTGTGTGGGGATGACCTCGTCGTGTCCTGCTGGCAGGGACAGGCTTGCTGCAGTTCTGCACAAATGAAAACCGAACTTCGAGCACCCTGGCATTCGCAGGAGCGCCTTACCCTGCCTGGCACGGCTTCCTCCCAGCTTCCTGCATCGCAAAACCCAGGACACAAACTCCCCGGCGGGGGGCTCTGGCCCACGCTGCACCCTGACTCTGCCCCAGAGCCCTGTGAACGTGGACATCGCTTTGCATCCCCAAGGGCTCCTCTCCTCTCCTCTAAGTTGAGTGGGTCAGACTAGACAGTTTCCAGGGTCTCTTCCGGCTTGAGGACTGGCTTTCCTTCCTGACACCACCAACCCACATCCAGAGGAGAATAATGTGCGTTTCCAAAGAGACCCTCTCATCCCAGCATCCTTGGATTCAGTTCCTTTCTACCTGCATCTCAAGGCTTCCAGGAAGGAATTATTTAATCTCATTGTACGGCATTGAGATGATTAGCTACACTGGCCATTGAAGAAATTCAAGCCCATAAATAATAATGATGATTATAAAAATAACAGGCATGTTCTCCTCCCTCCCCATGTCAAAGTGCTGGCTTTCTTTTCTTTCTTCTTCTTCTTTTTTTTTTAATGCCACTCCGTGCCAGAGACCTTCAGAAGAGGAATTAATTAATATCCCTTGCTGTGGACTAATTCTCGTTCCAACATGTGGCTGTCATTTCGCTGTCATCAGAGCTGATTTACAACAGGGTTTAATTAAATTCTCTGTACATTATTCAGCATTCTCCAAAGACAACACCACCAAGGCCCAGGGTATTTAAAATGTCACCTGCTGAGACATATCACCTTTCCCTAAATAAATATGACAGTGATCAAACTTTGGCTAATTACAGTGACTTAGTTATTTGTTTGTATGTTTTAATATTTAATTGCTTTCATGTTCATCCAATTACTGAGCAACAGCAAATAGAAATTAACTTTTTTTATCAGCGTGTTCCCAGCCCAGCTAATAAGCACTCCAAAGCCTCGGTACAATGGGAACTGCCCAGGCTGAGAGGATTGCAGACATGTTCTCAGCTCAGTGGACGGAGTGATTAAATTAAGGAAGAGCCCTTCCGGTCCCAGCTGTGGGGAGCTGCAGCGGGCTGCCAGGATCCTGGAATTCAAGGGAGAGCC
>JAJEJO010002572.1:0-44335 GCA_020662805.1 Glaucomys volans
CCCTGCCCCATCTGTTCCTCCTCCTCTGGGGTCTGCTCAGCAATGACTTCTGCATCTCCATCTGTCCCTCTGCACAGTGACCATCCTGCCTCTGGGACAGATGTTCAAACTCCAACTCCAAACCACCAACTGCAGACAAACTCCCGGCTACCTCAGCTTAAGTCCCTCCAAAAGCAGAGCCTGGGACCAGGCTTGGGAGCGGGCACAAAGCTAAGAATCTCCCGTGGATCAAACTGTGTCCCCAAAAGATCATGCTCAAGGTCTCTCCCCTCATACCTCAGAGTGGGACCTTATTTGGGAAGAGGGTCTTTGCTGATGTAATCAGGTTGAGATGAGATCATGCTGTATTTGTATTTTGTGCACACGCGCACACACACACACACACACACACACACAAGGGCATGTGGCTTGGTGGTTAAGTGCCCCTGGGCTCAATCTCCAGTGAAGCAGGAGGAGGATTTAGATACAGACGCACTGAGGGGAGTCCAGGAAGGCCCAGGTGGAGGGAGGTGTCTGAAGCTGAGGAGGGCGGGCAGGCAGGCAGCCCCAGGGGAGAGGCAGGAGGACACTCCCCGGAGCCTCAGAAGGAAGCAGTCCCGCCCACATCTCGCTCTTGGAGTCTGGCCTCTAGAATCCTGAGACAATGAGCGGCTGTGGTTTTAAGCCCCCCAGTCTGTGGGGATTTGTGACCGTAGCCACAGAAACCAAAGGCAGGGTCCACCTCCGAGAGGCTTCAGAAGGAAACCAGGCTGTGGACACTTCGGATGAGTTCTTTCCGCAGCACCGTCCAGGGGGAGAAGGCAGGACTTGGAGTCAGCCCCCTGCAGACCTCAGCTCAGTCCCCTCGGTGAGGGCAAGTGCCCTGTGGGCTCCTTGGTGACCAAGTGGTGGTCTCAACCCCACCTCCCACCATCCTCTGTAATAATCAGGGCTCCGGGCACACTGCTCGGACTTCACCAATGCACTCCGCCCCTCCAGGACGAGTCCGCTGGCCCGATCAGATGGGCTAGTCCTGGGGAGGCATGGAGAACTGACCGCCACCCTGCAGGGCTTCCCTGAGGGGGAGGCGGGGACCACAGAAAGCTGGTAACCCTCCACCAGGCGGCAGAGGCCAGGCCTACTAGAGTGCCAGCCTCACGGCCAGGTGCCTCTCTCCTGCCCCTCTCCTCCCGCAGAGCCCCACCTCCCCTGGGCCAGGGTCTTGTCACTCCCTCTTGTCACCAGCTGCTTCTTAACTCTGTCCCAAGAACCCCTTCATCCACTCCACCATTCATTCCACAAACCCATCTGAGGCCCGGGCTGTGGCTGACACTGCTGTCCCCAAGGGACAAAGACGCTGTCCCTGGCTGCAGGAAGTTTGCCCAGCGCTCCTCCAAGCGCTGGGCGTGATGTGAGACTGAAGCCATGCTGGCTTCCCCCTTCTCCTCCCTGCCGTCCCCCAGGGATCCTGTGCACCTAGGTCCCTCCAACTGGGGTCCCCATGGGCAGGAAGTGAGGGGCTGCCAGAGACCCAAGACAGTCCCTCAACCAGGGTCACCGCTGTACTTAGCAAAGGGAGGGGCTGAGTGAGTCATTGGACTGGTAAACTGTCTAACACGTCCCTTGTTCTACTGAGACCCGAAGAAGGGCGCTGTGAAGCAGGATGCAGAAGTCTCATGAGGTTTAAAGACAAGCCCCATCGCTCACTAGTCCCTCCCCTGCAAGGCCAGACCCACGGGGACCCACTCTGCTCTCTTCCCGCAAGAACACCCAGCCAAGCAGTGTGGGAAGGTCCTGGCCCATGCAAACATGCACCTCCCTGGGGACCCACGGCCACTTCTTCGCCTGGTGACAGGCAGAGCAGAGACAGAGCAGAGGCAGAGCTCCGGGGGTCCCGGAGGCAGCAGCGGCTCTTCCTGTGGACACAGCAATCCATCACTCTTCCCCCTATTCTGTCAGGCCCTGGCAACCTCCCCTAGGTGCCACAAAAATACACTTAACCTTTGAAGGGCCGGGGCCACCCAGAAGGGAGAGCTCAGGATCCTCACCCCGAGGACGGCCCCGCCTCCCTGTTGCTCCCCGACTCTGGGGTCACGGAGGGGAGAAAGTTTGAAACAAGAAGGATGAGCTTGCTGTGAACCTAGCACCATCCATCAGACTGACGGAGCACTGCTGCCAAGAATCCAGGGGGCTTCCAAGGAGGAGAGAGGCCAGCAGAGACGTCAGCGTGAGCAACTGGGCCTATCTGGTGTGACTTCCCAGGGGGCCACTGCCATGGTGGCCCTGATGACAGGGACCTCTCCCCATCAACCTGGCAAGCAGGCTGGGGGTCACCCCAACCCTCGCCATTCCCTCGCGCCCACATTCCCTTGTCAGAGTCATGCTCCAGGCATGGCAAGGATGGAAGGAGAAATACAAGATAGTGTCTGACCCCAGGGGAGACCCATGGGGGCAGAGGGAAAGCTGCTTGCAAGAAATCATTTCAGGGCTGGGGATGTAGCTCAGTTGGTAGAGTGCTTGCCTTGCAAGCATGAGGCCCTGGGTTCAATCCCCAGCACCACAAAAAAAAAAAAAAAAAGAAAGAAAGAAATCATTTCAGCAGAATGGAAGTAATGCTGGGATGGAACCAAAGAAATCATTAAGGGAGGAGTGGAGGACAGCAGCTGAAGAGGAGACAGTCAGAGGTGACATTTGGTTGGGGTCTTACTGCATAAGTAGGAGTTTTCCGGGCAAACCAAGGGAACCGGAATCAACCAGCTAGAACATAGTGGCCAAGGCTGAAGTCCTGGTGGCCCTGGAGGGTCGGTGAGACCAGCCCTAAGCAATGGAACAGCACTAGACACTGGGCCTAGAAGTGGATACGGTGCCTCCTGCTGGCAGCCAGCTCAGGGAGGGCCTCTGGTGTGGAGGAGGCCTCTGCCCATGTCCACGCCCTCCCCTGGGGGCCGCAGCCAAGGGCCTGTGGGTGGAGGGGTCAGGGCTGGCCATCACTGCCTAGCAGCACGGCTCTGAGGGCGACCTACTCCAGCCCCTTCCCTGCTGTTCTCCAGGACCGACCATCCTGCAGGCTCTGCCTGCCTCCTGGGAAACCGACCTGCTCCACAACCAGGGTGAAGGTAAGGCTGTCATTCGGAAACCACGGCCAGTGCGCCAGCTCGGGAACAGAGGTCCCCACCCCCTGGAAACATACCTGCTCCCGTTTCACACGCAGACTCGTTCTGCTTCTAACAGTCCCTCCACAGAGGACGGAGGAGTCCGCAACCTCCCAGGGGGCACTGGGAGTTCTGGGTCCTCCACTCCCTGTGGTCCTAAGCCAGGACCCTGCACAGGAAGGACAGTGCCCTGGGCTGGAGAAGGTGTGTCCCGCAGAAGTGGGATTGCCAAGGTGAGCCAACCTGGCAAAGCCACGTTGCTACTGAGAAGTGCAAGGACACTCCCAGGATCCCGAGGGAAGGCACCAAGACAGGGGCACTCAGAGCATCTCAAAACCACGCCTGAAAGAGCACCGGGGCTGCTGACAGGCCGACAGCTGGGATTCCAGCCCACAGCCTGCGGCCCACTTCACACTGCCGGCTCCAGCCAGGGCCAGCCGCGTCCCCTGAGGCAGCAGATGAAGGAACCATGGCTCAGGGCGGGAGACTGAGGTCCCAAGCAGGACTCGCCTCCTGCTCTTCCTCTCCCCCCAGGTCCCTGGCAGAGGAGCTCAGGTTGGACACAGATTAATCAGCTGCAAGGTACCTGAGTCCTCAGTCACACTCACCCTCCCAAGCCCATTTCCCCACCGTCCACTCGCATGGCGCGCCTCTGGGCGAGCACTGTCCTAATGCCAGCGTTGACTGCTGGGGACAGGCCTGTTCGCTCGCTTATTATGGGGAAGCGTGGTTGCCAGGGATTTGTTGAGTAAGGCGCCCTGGCATTTCCTTCCCTTGTTTTGCTCTGCCTGACTACCTTCATGTGCAGCTTAGAGAGGGAAGCATTCTGTCCCTCTGGTTTTCTAATGCGACATGTGACAATGGCTTACAGATTCTTGTCCCTGCAGGGATGACCTGTTCCCATGACAATGTGCAGGTGAGCAAGCATTTTCCACTCTCGCCTCCTACTCCTTGCCAGACCTCAGGGACTGAAGGCCAGAGGCTGGCGAAGTCTCAGGGAGGGGAGGGACCAGGTGGAGCCCCACCCCTGGGCTCTTCCCTGGGCACAGAGCAGTTTGGGAACTACAGCCCAGCAGCTGCCTCACGACTGGGCTGAGGCAGGGGGAGCCCCTCCAGGGGCAGCTCTGAGCTGAGGGGCTCTTAGGGGCTGGCTGGGAGCTGAGGGAGTCTTATCTCAGGTGGTTTAAATAGCCAACAGTCACCCGGAAACCTTAGAGCCAGGCCAAGAGGAAGCCTGGAAAATACTGGGAACAAGGCAGAAGGGTCACAGAGACCAATGCAGGCTGGGGTGCAGGGGCTTAGAGTGGGATAAGACAGGGAGAGCCCTTGGGGTGACAGGCAGGCAGAGCTGCAGGCGTGGGCACGGCATCCCCATGTCACTGTGGGGGGCACTGCAGCCCTGAGCAAGTGAGGGACAGCAGGGGAAACCCAGGCCTGGCCCTCATCCAGCCGAGCTCCTGTCCACCCACAGGCCAGGTTCCCACGCAGAGGGACTAGCCCAGGAGGGCCAGCAGGAAGGGCAGCTGGAGGGCAGGGGCCAGGTCCACCCTGTTCCCATGGACACGCTGGGGCCAGCCCAGGAGGATGTGGAGGGCAGGGTTGGACATCAGCAAGGCTCGCTTAGCTAGCCTCATGGAGGTGTTTCTCGAAGGTCCCTTCTTGGCCGCCACCAGCTGCAGCCCTTCTAGAGTCTGGGTGTGGGGCCCGTCCCAGGGGTTCCTAGGCACACTCACCTCTGAGAACCAGAGGTGGCCAGCATGGGCCTCGGGGTCAGATCCCAGTTCAAGTTCTCCACCAGGCTCTGGGTACCAATCTGTCCTGCCCGCTGGCCTGAACCTCAGTTTCCTTAACATACACGAGAAAGCGAAGCAATCAAGGCCGCCTCGGAGGCTGCCGCGACAACTCTGAAAAGCAGGGTGCTCATGGGAGCGTAGGCCGGGTGGCACAAAGGCTTTATGTTTCCCCTTAAAACTAGTGACAATCCAGTCCTGCCACACAGGAGCCACCTCCTCTTTGTGATGCCAGAGCAGATTGGCATTTGGAGGTCCACTGGCAGCCGGTGACTCCAGCTCAAAGGAGCCTGGGGACCGGAAGGTGAAGAAACAAGATTCCACCAAACCCAGAAACCGTCTGGGTATCCCTGCCCTCCTCCTTCCATCTCGCTCTTCATCCCACCTCTAAAGGTGGCCGGTGGGGACAAAGAGAACCATTGCAGGTCCTCCCCACTGCTCCTTGGGCCTGTTCAGGACCATCCCCTTCGGTCCATCTGGTCCACCCCAGCAGCCCACCCCTCCTCGCCCTGAGAGCCCCCAGCCTCCCCCTCTTGCTGAGATGTCCTCCTTCCCAGCCCTCCACCTGCAGCTCCTAGTGGCCAAGGGGATTTAGCAGATGGCACACGGAGTCCCATCTTGCTCCTTGGTCCCCACCACTAGCCCACTCTGGGTACGAGGGCAGACTCAGTGACCTTCATTATGGATTACAGCACAAAAACACAATAAAACAAAATGAATGTTTTCTCAGCAAAAATCCATTAGATGAGTTACTGTTGTAATTTAATAATGGGATGGAAAACTACAGCCAATTACCAAAGTATATAATTAAAGTAAATCTATTTTAAAGTCCGTTATTGCTTAGCGTATCTCAGACCTCACGCTCTCATCTGTCCCCACTCCCATCACGTCCTCCTTCCCTTTTTCTGAGTTTGAGGAGGGGGATGGCGGCAGTGGATTCCTCTGGGGCTCTGGATGCTCCCACATCTTTCCTCTTTCCAAAGGAGGACAGCGTGCCCGGCCTGGCCGGGCACGGGAAGAGCAACCCTGCTGCCGACAACTCCTGGGTCCCCCCCCTGCTAGATCCTTGGGAGGTGGGGGTTGACTTTAGACCAAAATGCAGAGTCGACCAGAGTGGGGAGGGGCGATGAAGGGGAACAAGGAGGTGTGTGCCCTGAGAAATCCCCTAATGAAGGACAGATGCCACTGACCCTCTGGACCTCAGATTAGCTAACAACCATCCACTTCAAAATGGTGCTATTGTTAGGGGTAACAGAAAGCCAAGGCTCAGAGAGGGCACCCAGGTGGTACAGCAATAAATGGCAGAGCTGGGATCTGATCTCAAGCACTGGCACAAGACCAGGTACCCCCAGAAAGTGCTGGGATTCCTCTCTGTTGGAGGTCACAGGATGGCTGAAATTAGCCATGCCTGTCACTGGTGGGTTCAAAGGATGGAAGAGCAGAGGCACATCCCTGTGACCCAGCCAGTGGGGAGGCTGAGGCAGGAGGATCACAAGATCAAGGCCAGCCTCCGCAACTTCGTAAGGCCCTGCCTCAAAATTAAAAATAAAAAGGGGGCTGGGGAAATAGCTCAGTTGGTAGAGTGTTTCCCTCACACGCACAAGGCCCTGGGTTCAATCCCCAGCCCCGCAGAAAATTAAATTAAATTAAATTAAATTTAAATTTAAATAAGAAGGGCTAGGGATGTGGCTCAGTGGCTAAGTGCCCCTGGATTCAATCCCTGGTACAAAGAAGGAAAGAGAGAAAGCAGAGGCAAAATGCACGGTCTTGCTCCATGGTTTTCTTCTCCTTCTGGAATGGGGTCGTGAGGAATGTCAGGAGCCCAGCAGTTGCATATTCAAACCAAGCCTGGGAGCCTTCAACGGACAGATTTTCCCCAACTGTGTCCCCCTTCAGGAAGGGGGTGAATTGCCTTCATCAGAAGGCCCAAGGTACACCCCAGGGGACTCACTAAGGTCCCCAGGTCCCAAACTGGGCCTCACCTGCCATTGGAAAGGGACCACAGCCCCGCCAGCCAGGGACAAGAGTGACTGGCCAAGCTTGTGACCACCTGAAGAGGTCTCAGTGAAGGAGTTTATGCAGTTCATTTGAACTCAGGGTGATGAGTCCCCGTGTTCCAGAGCCCTCAGCCTAGGCTCAGGGATCTGCATAAAGTGACCCAAATAGAGATAAAGCCACATGGCCACTTTGTGAGCCCACCAAGCTCTTGGCTTTCTAGAGAAGACCTCCAAGACAAGCAAGAGAAGCTCCTGGGCCACTGACAGGTTGTCCAGGCAGAGCTGGACCTCAGGAGATCTGATGTCACTAGAACCATTGTCCCACCTCAGCCAGGTGGAGGGCCTGTCCTCCTCCTCCTCATGCAGCACAGGGCCCTGTTTCTCCAAAAGAGAGAGTGTGGGAGCCCCAGCACCCTGGAGGAGGAGGGAGAGGGCAGCGAGAAGAGCAGCTTCGACAGGCTGGGCATCCATGCAAATGAGATGCAAAGCGGTATGCAAATCAGAGCTTCCGATTCAGAACCTCCCAAAGGCATCTGGTGACTGAGCCACAGCAGCCCTCCCGGCACGCTGAAGGCTCCTGCCCCTTTTCAGCCCAGCGTACATCAAGGACAGGAAGCACCAGCGAGGGAGCAGATGAGCAGGGCCTTGGAAAGGGCAGGGCCAGGTCCACTGCAGACCCACTGCAGGTGAGAGAGTTCTTGGAATGCCGGAGTCTAATGCCACACTTCCTGGGACTCAGAGCTGTCACCTCCTCTGCAGCCCTCCTTTCCAGATCTAAGTGGTGCACCCCAAGCCCCAGGGTGCCCCAACACTCAGTGACTGCAGACACGATGCCCGGCCTCTCTTCAGCTGCAGGGCGCAGTGCAGCACCTGGGTGTGAATTGCGCGTGGAGTTCTCCACCAGAACGTCCATCCTGGGATGTTTCCTGCAAGCGTCAAGTGGGTCAAGTGGGCGCATGCCCTGCCGCCCGGCCACGACTCGGCCTCACAAACTACCCTCAGGGCAGGGCAGGGGAGCTTCTTGGCCCCCTCTGGGCCTCCATCCCAGGTCAGGGCCACCTGGAACCTGCCTAGAAGACACTTCCAAGAGCTGCAGGGCTCAGGAGTGGAGAAGGAGCCAACACTGGCGGCCATGTTCACAGGGAGGGGAAGGGGAGAAGAAGCAGAGAAGACAGAAAAAAGATTTCGGACAGCCCCTTCTCAGGACTGGGAAGGTGAGGCCCACAGAGGGGGGGACTCTGGAGGCAAAGGAAAGCAGACAGGGGACGAAAACCTGGAAGAGGGCATGGGGGAGAGGCCCAAAGCAACCCCTGACGGCATGCTCTGGCGGCCCTGCCCACCGACCCAGCCAGTCTGAAAGGCCTCGGCCCTGGGCGGCTGGGCTGCTCACCTCCCTATGGCTCCCAGGTGAGGACTGCCCCAGTGAGCAGGACCCGGGACAGGAGACAAGCCCTGGGCAAGAACAGGATGGTCCTCCACCTAAAGGGATGTCCCGCCACCGAGGGCGCCTCGCATGCACCATGCCCCTCTGGATAGCGTTGGAAGTAGCAGGACGCTGTGGACCCATGCGTCCCCCAAGTCCACATGTGGAAGCCCAGTCCCACAGTGTGGCGGTGTTTAGGGACAGGATTTTAGGACGCAATGAAGGAAGCTGAGGTCTTAAGGGTGGGACCCATGATCGGACAAGAGTCCTCACTAGAAGAGACACCAGAGAGTTTGTTCCTGCCTCGCCGCCACGTGAGCACTCAGCAGGAGGAGGACTTCGGCCAGGCAGGAAGAGAGCCCTCACCAGAACCAGCCGTGCAGGCTCACTCAGACTTCCGGCTCCAGAAAATGCCTGACTCCTTTGAAACCGCCGTTACGGCAGTCAGGCAGACTAAGCCACTCAGCTAAGGGCACGTTTAGAGCCAAGTAGCACGGATATGGAAATGAGGGCTGTCCCGGAGGCCTCCAGAAAGGGAAGATATAAACAAGAGTCCGATCTGCACAGGACCAGGACACGAGATGTCCTGTGTGCTGCCAAGAGCATGTGTCTTCCCTTTCCCCGCCATGTGCCCACAGCTCGGTCCTGGCTCTGCTGTGGTCTGCCTGGGCCAGTAGCTGCCAATCAGCCTGCAGGGACACTCCCCAAGATGAGCGTTCTTGGCCTGCACATGAGACTTCCTGCCCTGGACATCTCCGAGCTGTAAAAGTCAGAGTAAGAACCAGCAAAGGAAGTCTGAACCACACACAATGAAAGCAAGCCTCAAGTGCACGCCCACCAAGGCAGCTTCTGGAAATCCCACCATAATTGTACGTACCATTATGAGCAGGCAGGCTGCAGATGCCCATTAGAGTGGGATGTGGGGTTTTAATCCAGCTGGTCACACTGACTGTGCGACCCTGGACCTCCTCCTTAACCTCTCTGAACTTCTGTTTCCATCTGTCGAGAAAACCACAGTTTCCTTTCATCACTATGGAACTAAAACTGTGATTTACTGAGATCCACAGACCAGGTAGGTACTCAGCTCAGTACTCTCTCACACAGTTTTATTTATTTGTTCTGTGAGGACAGCGAGGCACCATCCCCACTTCCATTTCACACGTGGCAGTTAGATCATTCATCCATGATCTCACAGCTAAGACAGGGTGGAGCTGCAATCACCCAGGCCTTTTGGCTCCAGACCCCACCTCTCAGTTGCTGTCCCCTGGTACCATCCTTGCTACTAAAACACCTGGAACAGCATCAGGTACAGAGAGGCCTCTGTAGGTGGCCGAGGGCTCACCCCATGCTTACCATTGCAGATGGCACTGTGTTTCAAAGCAACCAACCAGCTGGACATGCGGGTAATCCCAGCAACTCACCAAGGTGAGGAAGGAGGATCACAGGTTCAAGGCCAGCCGGGTGACTTAGAGAGACCCTCAGCAACTTAATGAGACTCTGACTCAAAGTGAAAAAAGAAAAGAACTGGGGATATGGAGTGCTCCTGGGTTCTATCCTCAAGACCACAGAAAGAAAAAGAAAAAAAAAAGGAAAGAAATGACCAGGGTAACCGACAAATAGCAGATCCCCAGGCAATCAGCCCTAGATATTCAGCTCTGTGAGCCAAAAGAATAAAAGCTTTACTTGGACTGTATCCCCAGCACGGAGCTGTGCATAGACCACTAGGTGTCCAGGCAACATCTGCCAGATGAAACAGATGGATTGATTGACGGCAGGAGGGTGGCTGATGGGACTGGCTTCCACCCAAATGGTTATTTGCAGGATGCCCGGGGATGGGGAGATGGCATGGGGCTGTCGCCAGGCCTCAGGGAGGTGTGCACTGCTGGCCTTTCCCTGGGCTGTCTTCTCATCCCAACAGCTGAGGAAGTGAACGAGCCATCTGGAGAGCCAGAAAAGCCCCCTGAGCCTCACTGGTCTGTGTACCACCGCAATAGGAAAGGCAGTGAGCTCAGGTTCTGGAGGGCAGGTAGCCGTGCAATCCGCCCCTGGAGCCCAGGCCAACTTCCACACCACAGCCCTGAGCGCTTGGAAAGAAAGAAAAGGCTTTTGTTCTGAGAGTTGTCTTTTGCAGGCAGGAAGTGCACTCAGCAGCCTGGGATGGTAATGCTTCCCTAACACAAGGCTGGCCAGGGACAACGTCTTAATGAAGACTTTTATGATAGGAATGTAATTGTAAAAAAAAAAAAAAATGATTAAAAAATTGGTTTCAAGGCTTTGCAATCCAAGAGTTCATTTGTTTCCTCATTCATGCACTAAATAAGCCCCTAATTAATCTTGCACCTTGGAGAAAGGGGACTAGATTGCCGTTTTCTTCATAAGGACGCACTTTACATTTTGGGAAGTATGAAGAGGCTCTTGAGCATTTTCCTTCAGTATCTTATAAGCATTTTCACGAGACTTCATTAGGCTGCAGAGGCTGCTAATTGCATTACCATATTTTTAAGCCTCATAGGTGTGAGTCAGGTTCATCATTCTCCAAATTCTCCCATCAATCTGCCTGTTTGACATGTCAGTGATGGGTCGCTTCCAGGAGGAAGGGAAGAAGAGGGGGCAAGGCCAGGCTGACTTCTCCAAAGTCACCTTGGGGCTGGGAGCAGGGCTGGGGGTGGGGCTCATGGTGGAGTGCTTGCCTAGCAAGGTTCCATCCCCAGACCTGCATGCAAAAGTCATTGTGATGCCATCATTCCTAGAGAGGAAAAACCTCCAATATTCCAGACAAGGAAAGAAAATCAAAATGAGCCTGTGTGCGCATGTACATGTTTATGTACAGACAGAAAAATCTGTGTGCATGTATGTGTTTAGGTAGACATGTATGTATATGAATATCTATATATGCAGCCTCATACATATAAATACCAGGTATACACGTACATGTCTCTACATGTGTGCCTAGATACAAATGCATGCACGTGTAGGAATAGCTGTATGTATATTTGGATATACATGAATATCTATACTTACGTGTGTTTAGACAGATACAAATATGTATGTGCTTATGTAAGTATTCATGCATATGTATGACTCTGCACATATGTGTGCATAGACATGAATATGCATATATATTATGTGCAGACTGATTTAAACATAAGCATGTATGTGTGTGGATAGCTACGAATGCATGTGCAGATATGAATACTAAGCGTGTCCATGAGCATATAAGTATGTGCATGTAAATATTCATGAATGCAGTTGTCCCTTGGTATCTCCATGGGGATTGGTTCCAGGAGCCCCAAATGACACCAAGATCTGCAAATGCTCACGTCCCTGTGTCAAATGAGGCAGCTTGTGCATGCGACGATGCACGCCCTCCTGCACACTTTTCATCATCTTTACGTCACTTCCAATACCTAGTGCGATGCAAATGCCGTGTCAATCCTCCTGTACGAGACTGCTTACGAAATGACAGTCTGAGTGTGTTGAACGTGCAGATCGGGGACCCACGCTGTGGAGGGCTGCGTGTGTTTTGTGCACATGTGTGGACAGGCGTGTGTGTGTGCATATGGATCTATGTACACATACATCCGTAGACAGATGTGACTGCCTACGTGTGTGCATCTGTACTGAGTGAGGATGCTGTTGTTATTCGGATTTTTCCTTCTTCTTTTTTTTTTTTTTTGCGGTGCTGGGGATTGAACCCATGGCCTTGTGCTTGCGAGGCAAGCACTCTACCAACTGAGCTATATTCCCAGCCCCCAGATTTTTCCTTCTTTAAAAAACATTTCGATGGGAAACTCGTCCCAGACCTGGGCAGCCATGCCCCGCTGGGCAGCAAAGGCCAGCACTCCTCCAAGGGCTTCACAGACATTGGCCCCTCTCCAAGGGTTCACCAGTTTCCCCTTGTTTAACAGGGAGGAAGTAGCTTCTCAGAAACATGAGCCAGAGTCCCCAGGTGAGGTCCACATGTGGAGCATGGTGGCAGATGGGGACACTTCTGCCGAGAAGTCCAAAGCCCATACCCAGCTCTGTGCCCCCAAATGGGCACTTTTACCCCTCTGATCATCTGTTCCCATCCAGCAAATGGAGTGATGGTATCTGCCCTGCAGAGATAAAAAGAGATAAAGTGAGATTTTGTGAAGCAAGATCCCTGGCCTGGCCACCAGCTGCTCTTGGGGACATAGTCCTGACCATGACCATCTCACAGCAGCTGGCCTCCCTAGCCCAAGGCAGAGCCCCACATCTTAAATAGGCCCCCTGACCAATGCCACTAGGAGACAGGACAGAGACTGATGCACTTCAGACTTGAAGGCCCCCCATGCTGGGGATGTGGCTCAGTGCTTGCCTAAAATGTACTAAGCCCTGGGCTCAAGAAAGAAAAGAAATAAAGAGAGAGACCCAGCCAGTCTCTGCTCCTGACCCGCCTCCCAGAGTCTAAACGGACATCACACGGGGTCTGTTTCAGCTGCACAGAGGACTTCGTTCCCCTTCTGCCTCATCATTGGTCTCTGTCATCTTTTTTCCTTTAAGAGGAAAGAGATCTAAAGGTCCTGGGGCCCACCACCTCTTCTCCTCAAGAACCCCTGCTAACTTTCCTCACCGCCCCCCGCCCGTCCCAAATCCACCACCCTCAACTGTGGGCTCCAGGCGCGCCCTGACACGGCAGAGCTAGCCTTGGGGGCAGCAGGAAAAGAAGACTCACAGGTTTCTCCAGGCTGGGACCTCCCATTCCTGGGGAATACGGGCCCCTAGCCCCACACTGCTGAAGGCCACCTGGTCTTTGTTAAAAGAGACTTCTTGACCCCACATTACCAACCAAGGGCCACCTGTTCTGTCAAAGAGGCAAGGGAACATCAGGTGGCCAGGGGAGACTTCAGGACAGGACCAGTGGTTTTGTCCTGCTTGTGGCTGCTCCCCAGGAAGCCCCGATGTTGTGAGCATGTCCCAGCAAGCTGGTCACTTGATGGGTTGGCTGAAGGGTGCCAGCTATCAGGGGCTTGACGCTCTGGGGATCTGACTGATCTCCCTCCTCTGCTGGATTGGCAGTATTTGGGATTGGTGAGAGGGTGATTCTGCCTTCTATTTGGGATACACGTGTCCCTGGTCAGATAAGGGGAACCTGGCATGCGCATGCAGTTAGGAACTTGCCTCTGCAGGTCCTGGGCGGCAGGGCGGGGTATGGTTTCAAGCTCAGGTTTTGGAGTTGGGCAGATATGCTCCACTGCTGGTTTGGCCTCTTGCCACCAGGGTGGCCTTGAGTAAGACACTTACCCTCCAGCAACCTGCAAAGTGCCTTCACTTGCAGAGTGCAGCCAACACCTCTCGGTTCCAGGCAGAGGGACCCAGGCAGAAGCACACGCATTGGCCCTGAGCAGAGGAGTGTGTTGGAAGAACAGCAAGTGGTCAGTGGGCTCAGACAGAGGGGGATGCTGGGGCTAGTGCTCTCGGGTGGGCGGTCCATCACTGACATGTACACCCTGCAGCAAAGGAGCCTGGCAGCGACACCCCCTTCCCACCCAGAGGGCCTCAGGGAGAGCTGTGTCTCCTCCCCAGGGGGCTTTCCAGCTGGCAAATACCATGCTGACCCCTGGAAAGGCCGGGCACCGAGATCCACAAGCTACCCACATCCTGAGCCTCATCCCATCTCAGAACTCAGGCCCTGGCATTTACACAACCCAGCGCAGCCGAAAACTGTTCTCTCTTCTACCAGGAAGCACTCTTTGTTCTGATTTATCTTCTGGCTGATCTCTCCAGAAGTGCAGGCCAAAAGAATACGAGGCGGCTGAGAATCATTTTCTATTCCAGGCCGTTCTCTCTCCCTCCCTCTCTCTCTTTCATTTGTACAGGCGCACACACACACACACACACACACACACACACACACACAGAGCAGCCATAAATGAAAAGCAAGGACTGAAGATTCAAAACAACACTCTTATTTCCACACCTTTCCACACCATCTCAATGTCCTTTATTGCCAAAGTTGAGTGTGTGTGTGTGTGTGTGTGTGTGTGTTTAAATGGGGTTGGCGGTGTAGCTCAGTGGTAGAGTGCTTGCCAAGTGTGCACAAGGTCATGGGCTCAGTCCTCAGCACCACAAAAATAAATAACTGACATGCAAACCAACAAAACAGTCCAAAAATCTGGTGATGCAGCTCCGTGCGTGGAATACCCACATGCAAACATCTGCCGCTGCCAATGCAGGCGGCCAGGCATGTCCTCGAGGTGGAGCGGCTTCGCCCCATGGAACAGACACCCAGGCCCAGCTACTTAGCCCAAGACACCTGTGAGTTAGCTGGAGGGACAAGTGACGCCGGCAGTGTCCCACTTTGAAGTCCTCAGCACTGTTTCCTAGCACGTGACACTCTGCCTTGTCTTAGCTCCCCCAGCCGAGGGCAGGGACTGAGCCTCATGGTTCTGTCCCTGGAACCGGGGTCTCCATGCAGCCCATGCCCAGTCAACTCTGCCGGTCAAACATCTTCCAAAGGCCTAGATGGAAATCAGGGCATCCAGAAGGGTCATCTCCTGCCTCATGCCTTGTCACCTGTACCTAGAAGCCCGGCCTCACCTGGAGATGAAATGCCTAACTCCCACTTCACCTGGATTCCTCCAGGTGGTAAAATTTCAAAACAGAGAAGTGGGGAATCAGCACGGTGGCCCGCCTAGGTTCTGAGTATAATTTGTAAAGCATTTGCCCTCCAACATCACGGTTGTTTCATAAAATGCAAGGTGTTCTAGTGTCAAAAGGTAGAAAGGACATGGTCCCAGGACAAACGACAGTTCTTGACTTGGTGGTGCCGGGGCCAGAGTCCAGGGCCTCCCTCATGCTGGGCAAACACTCTGCCACTGGGCTGCACCCCTTCCCAGGAGAGCAGCTCCTTGGAGCAGTCAGCCTGCTGCAGAGACACTCGCCGCTCAGCCTTGGGTCTGTCCTTTGCTCTGATCATGTCCCAACATCAGCACTGAGCCAGTGAGTCAGCAGCACCTGTCCAGGGACACAGTCCAGCGGGAGGGCAGGATGATGGGAGGAGGGAGGAGGGAGGAGGGAGGAGGGAGGAGGGAGGGGCCCCAGGCTGCAGGTGACAGGCTGGAAGCTGAGACCTGGGAAAGGAGTCCTGGCCATGCCCACCATGGAGGGCGCTGGGCTCCAGAGCTGGAGGGGGCACCCAGGAGCAGGATCCACCTGGGGAGCTGGCAGAGAACCTGCCAGGCTGAAGACCCCCTCTGGACCCTGAGAGCCAGTGCCCAGGCTGTCCCCAGTCACATCACTAATGCCCTGTCATTGTCCTCATCTCCCATGACTGCTTCCCGTCAAACTCAAGGGTGCTCAGGCTGTGGGGATGCCAAAGGCCACAATCAGGGTGTCACCTGTCCTGCCCTCCCTCCTGCCCTGCCAGCCCCTTCACATCCCACAGTGTGAAAGCACCAGCCAGGATGCCCAAGGGGCCTCCCACCTCCCTCCCACTAGCCCCCATCTCCCCACCTCCCAGCCTGTCCCTCTGCTCGCCTGGCTCACAGCCTCAAGGCCCTTTCCTGAGCCAGGAACACACAGCGGGACTCATCCCCGTGCTTCCTCCACCACGAGGCGGCGACCTGGCAGGGAAGAGGAGTCTGCCTTTCCTCTGCAGCCTCCACCCCACCCCCTCTCCTGTCCCTCCTGCCTGCCTGTTGGGTTGTGTTCTCTGCAAGAAGCCAGGGAGATGTTCAAGCATGACTATCAGTTAGTCCCAGGGGTCTCGGCTCTGGCTGCACCAATTAACTGTGAGAATCACCTGGGACCTTAACTGCTGGTGCCCTGGCCCCACCCTGGAGACCCTGACCTAACAGACCTGGGGAGGCGCCTGGTCTCCCCTGGTTTTAAAGGGCTCCCATGGGTGCTGGTGCCCAGCTCAGGCACCAGAAGCCAAGAGGCGCCCACACCAGGCTACAGACGACCTCCCGCCCGGCCTGGCACGGCACTGAAGGGAACTCCGGGTTTCAGACGGTTTAGAGCAGAGAGGGTGATACTCAGGCTTGAGACGGCACATGCTGCCCCCGAAGAACAAGTCTGCCCTTCCGCTCCCACTCCAGGGTCTCCCCACCCCTAGACTCAAGCAGGGGCAGGACCCAAAGCCCATGCCATGGCTGTGGCTGGGGGTGTCGCTCAGTGATGGAGCACCAAGGTTCCCATCCCCAGCACCACACACACACACACACACACACACACACACACACACCAGTTCCCTGAAGGGCCAGCCCAAGGTCTTGATGGGCGTCTGGGGACTGGACACTCCCAGTAGCATCCATTCCTTGTGCCAGATGCAAGGACTCAAGGAGCCATGAAAGGCACCAGACTTTTCCCTGCCCGGGCACGGCACCAACGTGGACTTGCTGCATGGCCCCACAGGGTCAGGTCCCTCAGGAGGTCTTAGAACTCATTGTCCCTCCCGCTGGCCCTTCACTGCCTCTTTGGCTCCTCTTTCTCTGTTGCCCCATGTCCCCAGCTGCCTCTGCTGTGTCCCAGCACTTGGTACAGAGGAATGCTGCCGGAGGAGGCTCAGTAAGGACTTGTGGGATGATGACGTGAACACCTGCACACAGGTGACTGGCACCACCCACCTGGCCGCCCCCACCAGATGCTTTGCCCCCTCTCCATGCTCCCCCACTGTCCAGGGCAGGGCCATCCTTCCAGAGGGGCTCACATCACCCTCTTATCCTCTTTGCAGCTGCCCCAGCCTCCACTCCACTCTCCGAATTGGGTCCCCGCTGACCCACTGATAAACGTGCACAAGTCATGATTTGCCATTTCCCCAATGATCCGTGTCAGGGCATAAATCTGAACCTTATTTCCCCCACTCTGCGCTTGCTCTCCAGCAGTCTGCTTCCAGGTTCCTGGGGAGCTGAGGAAGGAAGGGGACCCAGGGAGTGTGGTTCACTTGATGGTCACCTGCCATGGGGACCTCTCTTTATGCACCTGTCTCCTCATCTGTAAACTGGGAGAACACCGTACCTCCCTGACGGCTGTTCATGGGGAGGAGTGAGTGAGTCGCTAGGTGTAAAACTCAGGGCAGAGCCTGTTCTTTGTGTTACCATCATCATTGTCACCACCGTTATTTTTTTTTTCCTGTGTGCACATAATTTCATGCTGTAGCCAGTGAGAGTTGTCAAATTGCTCAGTAGGTCACTTCTCTCCTTTCATAAAAATCTCTCCATGGCTCCCCAGTGCCCTCTGGCAAAGGCCTTCAAGATCTGGTCCTACTGACTTTGACAACCTCATTCTGCACCACACTCCCACCCAGCCAGCAGCCCCAATGAATAGGGACAGAGGGGGGTCAATGGATCAGCACAGAGCTGGTCCTGAGGACGGCACATCCTAAATCCATTCAGTGTGGCAGTGTGCGTTTGCAGCGACTGATCAGTATCTGTGTCAGATGGCATCCTCTGGTTTCAGGGCCAAATGCAAATGATGAATTCTGAAATTAACAGCAACCAAGATGACTTCCCAGATACAGGGAGCGCCTTCTCTCCGCAGCAGATGCTGCTGGACAGTGTCCACCGCATGTCCCTGCCTGCGTGGGTGTGTTATGATCTCCTTCGACATTGTTATTTTTAGAGGATAAGATAGCAGTGTTGGCTCTACTCAGAATGATCAGTCAGCAGTAGTAGCTACCTGTACTTGGTATTCGCTGCGGAAGTGGAATAACCTTCTGAGACTTGTGAAACCAACCTGAGTTGGGGGGTGGGGACAAGAAAACCCTCACGGGAGCCAAGGAGTAAGACACCCTGATTGAGTCTGCGGGCGGAGCTCATACTCCAAGGTTAAGCATGCGTGGTTTTTCTTTCTTTCTTTTTGCAAATTGTGTTTTTGTGTGTTTCGTGATGACTGATGTGATATATTCTTGGCTTTCAGAGCAAGAAAACTCATCAGGGTTTCATTCATTATGTTTATGCCAATAGAAAGAAATCTCAGCGTTCGTGGAGAAGGCTGCCCGCCCTCCCAGTGCCGTCTGGGAATCTGCAGGTCACATCCCCGGCAGAGGAGCGCAGCAGATACGGGGTAAGATACACTTTGCCCTTATTGATCACGAAGCTTCTTCATTACTTCGGTGGGCTGCAGATCAATAAGCTCACAGAAACGTAATAGATTTTTTTAAGAAAATCAATTAAACAGCTTTTTTTTTTTTTTTTTTTTTTCAGAATTGAGTTTGCAGGGCTCCTGTCACTGGTGTGCCTTTCCCTCCATGAGCTGCTAAACAAAAAGGAGGGCCCAGGCCTCCTTGAGAAGTTCCCAGCTGCGACCAGCAGGGGTGGAGTTTGGGGAAGAAGAGAGGACCTGGGAGGAGAGCAGAGAGCCCCAGGCGCCGCCTTGCTGGAGACTCTGGTTACCTGGCCCGTACCCTGTCCTGTGGGTGAAATCTGGCTGCGGGCCTCTTCTCGTCCTCAGAACACTGGAACCGAAACTTCCTGGAAAGCTCAGATTGATGGCTGCGTTTCCCCATTCTGAAAGCAGAAGGAAGCTCGACAGGCGTAGCGATGAAATATGGCCAGGCTGTGGCCGTCCAGATTTGCCACGGCGCCCGGGGCGGCTCTCCCCGAGGCCTGCGGGGGAGCAGCTGGAAGCTCAGGCTTGGGCGCACCACGCGGAGACCCCGCAGCGCGGAGCCGCACACACTTGGGCTTGGGCAGTTCACAGACATGAAAGCAGCTTCCCACAGGGACCCAGGGAACTGTCGGGCTTTGGACTGCGTGCCACGTGGACACCCACCCTGCTCCCCAGACACGGTCCTCAGCTGGCTGGGCTGCCCCTGGGGCTCTCTTTGTTTCAGCCTTCTTGGCATTTCTTCCCAGTCCCTCATGATCTCGGCAATGGCCGGTCAGGGAGAAGCAAAAACTCTCCTCCCACTCCTGGCAACTCCGTGACAAACCTTTCACACGGACGTGGCCCAGCAGGCCAGCAGCCTGAGAGTTGGCCAGCTCTGCCAAGCACCGGGGATCTCAGATCCCTGCTGGTGCGTGATAAGGAACAAAGCTGTAACTCCACAGAGAAGCTGGTGATGACATTTAAAGATCGCTCGCAGCTTTGCTCTCCTGGTCTGTGTCATCAGAACAACCAGTTTGAATCTCAGCTGTGATTTATGTCCAGGGAGCGGGTGCCTGTTATTTAGCCTCTTCCTTTCATCTGTCCCTTGCTGTCTTGAGTCTGTCCTTGGTAACCCAGATGCTCTGCCTCGGCACGAGCACCGCGTCCCAGGACGCAGAGGGCTCGGTGCTCAGAGCCAGCCATGCCTGCATCCTGCGCTTTGGGCTGCTCAGGTCTCTTCTCCCCAGGCGCCCCCTTTTTGTTTTTGTTTTGTTCCCTCTGAGTTGGAAAGATTTTGAATTGAATCATAAAAGCTGGGGCAAAATGCGAGGCCCCATTCATCCCTTTCGGCAGGGCTACAGGAAATCAGCAAGACACCAAGGAAGTCTCAGGCACAGGCCAGATCTGCCTGGAGACCAGGCTTTGCAATGGAAATGGAGGCAGTCACCCCAGCCAAGGCAAGCAGGGAGCCACTGCCTGCCTGGACCTTGATCCCAGGGTATGGGGCTGCTGGTCTCACTTAGGGACAGAAGAACGTGAGGAGAAGGGCAAATGGTGATCTTTCAAGTCCAATGATCTGGGGGACTTTACTTCTTCTAAGTCCACATTTTCAGTCCCATTCAATTTCATGATACTAGCAGGTATCTCAGCAAAACTGCAAATGAGCCACCCAAGGGTTGGCTTTAAACCTTCCACATTTAATCATTGAGAAATTCAGCTTGGAACCCGGTGCAGTGGCACAATGCCTACAATCCTGGCAACCCTGGAGGCTGAGGCAGGAGGATCGAAAGTTCAAGGCCAGCCTCAGCAAATGAGGGAGACGCTGTGTCAACTAAACGATAAAAAGGACCCAGAATGTAGTTCAGTGGTAGAGCATCCCTGAGTTCACTTCCCAGTTCTCAAAAAGAGATTTCCAACTTGGATCCACTTTCAATTCAGATGCTAAAACTTTCAGCAAATTACAAAGAAAAACAATAGCATCACCCCCCAGTAAACAACATGGAAACAACAACAAAAAATCCCTCTGTATGACCTGTTGGGACATTTTTACTTGGCGAATTCTAAGTTCTCACCTCTTACAGAGGCACCCAACAGGACAGCCTCTCAGAGGTGAAAGGGCAAGGCCGGGAATTCTTCCCTAGAAGAATTCTTCTGGTGGAGTGAGGGCTGCCAGCACCTTGATTTTGGTCTGGTGAAATCCGTTCAAGACTCTGAGGACCAGCCGGGCGCGGTGGCTCACGCCTGTAATCCCAGCACTTGGGAGGCTGAGTCAGGAGGATCACGAGTTCAAAGCCAGCCTCAGCAACTTAGCAAGGCCCTAAGCAACTCAGTGAGGCCCTGTCTCTAAATAAAATACAAAATAGGGCTGGGGATGTGGCTCAGTGGCTGAGTGTCCCTGAGTTCAATCCCTGGTTCAAAAAAAAAAAAAGAAAAAATACTCTGAGGGCCTGGGTAGAGCGCTTGCCTGGGATGGATAAGCGTGGGCTCATCCCCAGCACTGCAGGCGTGCGCGCGCGCACAGACACACACACACACACACACACACACACACACACTCTTCTGGCCTCTAGAACTATACAACTATCAGAAATTAGTGTTGTTTCAAGTCCCAAGTTTTTGGTAATTTGTCACAGCAGCCACAGGGGAACTAATACAGCCATAAGTGTGTCATCCTCCTTCTTTTCTTGACTTGTGATTTGAAGTAGTGATTTCAATAGATCTTCATTTAAAAATTTTTCAAATTCAGTGCCCTGTTTCACACATGCACTAAAATTTGTATTTAGCAAACGTGAACACGTCTTGCCGCGGGCCACGCTCTCTCACGGCTTCAAATCTGAACACAAATGAGAACTGTGTGTGACGACGCCGCATGCGGGGTGACGCTGCCTGGGGGTCCTCTCATCATTGCCAGCGCTCTGCTGTCACCATGGGTGTCCAGGCCACTTTTGAAGGGCAGGGGAGTGCAGTCCAGCAGGGACAGGGCAGGTACACCACTCCAAGCCGTCTCAGGCCACCCCAAGCCCTAAGGAGCTCCCTCTCCAAATGATCACAAGCGCGAAGCCGGCAGAGCTGGGAGGCCGTGACGCACCAGGGACTTTTCCAAATTAACTTCCCCAAAGAATGCAGCGCGTATCAAAGGGTAAGTAATAAAATGCGCTGATTTGAAGTTCACATACGTACAAGAGGAACTCACAGGAATAGAAAGTGTTTAGGATGTAAAAAAAACATTTTTTTCAGGGACTTTGTTTAGAATTGCGGGTGTTTGTTGTTAATAAAAGACAGACCAACTTTCGGTCAGTTTTATTCTGGTTCTTAAATTTCCTAGGGGGACTGCGTGTCCTCACTGCTGCAGGTGGAACGTACAGCCCGCAGCACCGGCCCTTGGGACCATGCTGGATCCTCAGGGATCAGGAGGAAGGAAGGGTGGTCTCCTGGCTTAGAAGCGAAGCCCTCCTCTGGCCCCACGGTGTTAGGAAGCCCAGAGGAACATCCCGGGCAGCGCTGAACAGCCTTCAGGGAGAGGACAGGGGAGGAAGGGATTTCACAAAGGCCACCAAAACATATATATAGGGTGGAAGGAGTCTTCCCTCTGCCCCCAGGACAGCTTGCAAGGGCCTGTGGGAGGCCCGCCTGGGCAGATCAGCAGTCCCCAGGGTCTCTCTCCCAAGCCTGGTGTCCCAGTGAGCCTCGCCCAGCCCTCCCCAGTCCTCTGAGCTCCTCACACTGGCCTTATCCCTGAGGGACCAGCCCTCAACCAGGACCTCATCTGCTGGGCTGGTCATCAGCCAGTGACTCTTTCCATGGCCAAGTGACACTCAAATGGCTGCCCAGCAACCTGGGGACCTAGATGTCTCCTTGCATGTGCCCATGGGAGGTCAGTGGAGGGTTGAAGTCACCAGAAGTGGAGTTAAAGGAATAAGAAAGCAGGCCACCCCGCCCCCCTTCTCCTGCTACCCTCCTCCTGGCCACCACCTCTAGGCATATGACCTGTCACTGGTCACTACATTCTCCCCTGGTGCTCCTGGTAGCAGGTGTCCTCCTCATGACAAGAGAACAAGGAAGTACCATCGGGCGCTGGGTCACGGGATCTGGGTCACGGGATCTGGATTCAAACCCTGCTCCTCTGTCTGCTCCCTAGACAGGGCAGGAGGTCCGAGCCTGCGGGCGGCAGGGGGCAGGTATCCACAGGCCAGGGCGGGACTTGTACTGTGCCTGGGGGGGGCACCCGGCCTGGGAAGGGCCCCCTTTCCTCCTCCTGGCTGAAGGCTCTTTGGCACATCCAGAGGGCAAAGCCAGTGTCATTTGTCCTGAGCGTCCCCCCACTTGCCCCCCAATCAGGAGGGATCTTCTTGCCCCTTAGAGGCAACCTTGGCCGTGTAGCAGGAGCCTTTGGGAGACATGATCATTTTCAGCAGCCCTGCGGGAGGCCTTCAAGGGCTTTAGGGGGCCCTCCAGGGGCTGTGGGGCGGACAGCTCCTCCTGAGCTGGGCTGGAGTGGGAACCGGGTGGTGGAGGGGAGGGGTGGGCAGGGAGGCACTCCCACCCTGTCGGTATGCAAATCACTCACTGCTGAGATAAATGATCCGACAGGATGGCAGGCAGGCTTCCCAGCGGGAGCCATTTGTCATTTCTACTCTGACGAGTGAGCACGGAGCTTCCAGTCCCTCCTGGGCCCTCCCTCCGCCTAGGTAGCCCAGCCCCGCACAGGTGCCTGGGACAAAGAAGCATCTTCCCCGCCCCACCCCTGCAGTCCACAGAGGCCCGGGGAGCGGTCCTGGGGCCGAGCAGGGGGCCCTTTGTCTCTTAGAAGGAAGATTTGAAACCGCAAGCCTCTCTCGGCACCGGGCTCTCCTGCTAACTGACCAGTGCGTGTCCTGAGCCTGCACAGCTAAGATTTTCCATGATGTCAGGGAGCCCAACAATGTCAGGGAGCCGCCAACAGGCCTGGCACCGAGGGAGTGTCAGCCAGGCTCTGTTCTGGCGGAAACGTGCGTCCACTTGGCCCCCACGGCTCTTCCGTGAGCAGCTGATGAAAGGTAGGTGAGTCGATCAGGCCTGGAGATTTCAAAACTCACCAGAAATCCAACCCCAAGCCTTCCCACCCTGTGTATTGGGGCCCAGAGGATGGAGAGCAGCATGTGGGGCGGGACTCACGTGTCAGGGAGCAGATGACAGGGCAGCGGCGATCTGCAAAGGGAGAAGGGGCTGCCCTCCACCAGGGCGGGTGGGGCACCTTGTCACAGCCTCAGAGCTCGCAGATGATTTCCAGAGTGGTGGTGGCTGGGCTGGGCACCCCACTCCATAAGTATTTGCTGAATGAATTAAAAAGCAACCCGAGGAAGCCCTTCCTAGGACTCCAGGGCACAGGCAGTTCTGGAAGGAAGAACGCTCTGGGGCAGTTAGGGGCTGGAGCCTGATGTTCAGAGCACGCCCCCTCCTGGGCCTCCGTCCACTCCTTCCCTCACTCACCTATGCCATTCATCAGCGCCATTGACTGAGCACCCACTGTGCACTGGCTCCTTGAGTTGCCAATGAGCGAGCAGGATCCTGAACAATGGCCAGTGGGCTCCACGGAGAATGGCCCCTGGCTCTTGGTGAACCCCAGGTGCTGCTGGGCTCTGCTGACCTCATAGAAGACCTTCGTCCTGGGCTCCTGCACAGGACACCCATCTGACAGGTAGCCCGGGAGCCCACAAGTCACAGAAGGTGGTCTGCAGTTTCATGTAGCTTTCCAGAAGACAACAGGCCCCGGCCAAAACCCAGTGCAACCCTCTGCTTGTCAGGACCCGTCCTTGTCCTGATGGGAAGAGGGCACCTCTCACTCAGGTCACCTCCACTGCAGCCTCCCACCACCAAAACTTGGAAAAGCTCTGGAAAGGCAGGTTCTGTCCAATTCACTTCTACACACTCCTAGTCACTGTGCACAAGGACCTACGTTCCAAGTCACCAGAGGTACAAGAATGTGAAAGACCTGGTCCCCTTTCAGACACAGACACACAAACAAGGACCTGTAGCCTGGGTGGTGTGAAGAGCTACATTCACACCAAGTGTGACCTGAGGCTCCTTCCAGGTATTTCGGGTTGGCCCTGCACCTGGCTTCCCAGGTGCTCCATCGACTTTCAGGGTGTTCCCATGAGGCAGGGCTCCCATTGCCTCCTTGCACAGATGAGGGAATTGAGGCCCCGGAGGTCAAGCCCTTTGCTCAAGGTCATAGCCTGGGAATCGCTTGGCTTTAGCTGAACTTTGCTGCCTGTAAATAAAACCAGACCATTCTGTTGTTTCCAGCATGGACGGAGGCAGGGCAGGGAAGAGGGGAGTCAGGTCAGCAGGGAGGAGGGAGCAGCTGAGGAAGAGGGACCCTGGAGGCTGGACTTGTGTCTGTCCTCCCTCTGAGAGATGTACACTTCTCAGGGTCAGAACTGCCACCCCCAGAGCGGAGAGCAGAGAGCGGAGAGCAGAGAGCGGAGAGCGGAGGGGGCCTGAGGACAGGAGGTGGCCGTGGGAGGTCAGGGGTCAGCACCACCGCCATACAAGGGGGTCAGGTTGCAGAGCACCAAGATCTGGCAGAAGAAGAAGAGCAGGGTGCCTGAGTCCTGGAGGCAGGGCCAGTAAACCACAGCAAGCAGGGGGCTGGTGACCCCCTCAAGAGAAGAGGGCCTGGAACCTGGGGAGGAGGATAAGAGGTGCAGGTGAGGTCTGGGAGGCAGCCCTGGAAGGACATTGCCATCACAGTGACATGTTCGCCCAAGGAGGAGGTTCAATGGCACCTTGCAGGAAAACCTGAAGGATGTGGCCAGGGCCCTGGGTTCAGAAGGACAGGGGTGAGGAAGGGCTGGCAGGAGGCCCAGATGGGGAGGGTGGAGAAGGGGGCAAAGGAATCTTCCAAGAATAAGAACCAGACAACCAGCAGCTCCTTGAACATCACACCGAGTGCAGTGGGAGCAACACTGAGAGCTGGCACGCACACCGGCTGCCTCTGCACCTGCCCTCCAGCCACAGCTCCACTGCACACTCCATCAGGTACCCCTGCGTGCTCCAATCGTGGTTTGCTGCACTGTGCTCCCCTCTGCCCCTCCATCGTGCGTTCCCTGCCCTCCCAGCACTTATGTTCTACTTGGGGAAAGAAACAACAAACAAAGCCTGAGTTTGGTAATAGGTGGGGGTAACAAGGGGGTATGGGAGGGTGGGGGCCGGTGGGGACTGTAGGGTCGGATAGAAATTTGCACCCAGAGACCCATAGAAAGCCTCCTTTCTCGTAGAGGGAGTAACCCCCAAGGGGCTGGCTTTCCCGAGTCTCCTTCCACCCCTCCTGGGTCACACGCAGGCAGGGGCAGCAGGGAATGGCCCCTTTGGAAGGTGCTCCTGCTTGCCTAGGCTATTCAGCCCCAGTTGCCCCTCAGAGCCTGGGGGTGCCTCCTCCCCTTCCTCTCCAGCCCCTCTGATTGTCATCTGGCCCCTTGCTTTACTGAACCTGGTCCCAGCAGGGAGCAGTGGGGCCAGCGGGATGACCTGAACACTGAGAAAGCATTCTCCAGTCTCCATTGGGAGGAGGCGAGGCAGGACTCAGGCTCCGGAAAAGCAACCTCCGGAAGCAAAGCTCCTTCTCAACTCCAGCCTGGGGAAAGCACAGGCCCCTGACAGCACTTCCCCCAGAAATGAGAGGCCCAGCCTGAGAGCAGGGGCCTCTCCATGCCACCACCCCCGCCCCGGGCTGGGGCAGCATCCCCAGCAGGCTGTGGTCTCCAGAGTCTGCTTCTAACTGCCCAGGATGCTCTGACCTTCCCTAGTGCGTGGGAGTCCACTCAGCTGGCCTCTGCCTATGGCCTCCCTAAGTCCTGCAGCAGCAGTAGGGCTGAGGGGCTGCCTTGCAGTGCCACAAGCTTAGGAAAGGGGCTGTGGGCTGGGACACGGGGTGGGGGTCACTCTCTGGCTGGAGATGCTAAGACCAGGAGGGTAGACTGAGAGGCCTGGGGACAGCCCGGACGCCCTGCTGGCCCTGCACCCTGCCTCCTGACAGCCCATGTCTCCTGAGAATGTGACAATGACAAGGCCCCTACAGAGCCACCCAGGCCCCTGTCTTCTCCAGGCCCCAAGGCTGCTCTCTCCTCTCCCTTCCTTGCTGTGGCCACGTCCTTCCCTTTACAGGGTCTCCAGGATCTCCACCGAAGTCAGGTGGTCATCAGCGACCTCTGGGCTGTGAGTGGTCTTGCAGGCAAAGTGGGAGTCCTGGGTGGGCAGTGCCCTGCACAGTGGTGGGCAGCTGGGAGCCTGAACTCCTGGGGAAAGGCCAGGTGCCTCGGAGTCCTCAGGCAGGCCTCCAGGCCCACCAACCCTCAGGTGGCATGGTCCCCGCAGGCTGAGCTCAGCGCCCCAGCGAGCCGTCTCTGCTCTTGCCGTAGGCTGGAAGGCACCCACGGTGGAGCCTCCTGGAGGCACCCAGGGGTCAGGGTGATGGGCGGCAGGCACGACTGCAGGAGCCTCAGTCAGCACAGGGCAACAGAAGGGAGCCAGGGTCCAGCCTCTCACACTTTCAAAGAAGGCTCCAGACCCCGGACTGGAGGCCAGGTAGGAGGCTCTGCCATCCCTGGCTCTTCTGCCTCCTGCCCTCCTCACTGCGCCTCCCTGGTCTCCTTCCTGGAGCAACAGAGGCCCAGGGTGAAGGGTGAAGCCCCTCATCCTCCCCTTTTGTCCCTTGAACAACCCAATGGCCCAAAATGAATGGCAGGCTTTGAAAATCTCTGCATCTTCCCAGTGCAGGACTCCTGTGCTGGCGGGACGGCTGCTCCGGCTCCCTCCAGCCCCACTGCCCAGGCCATCTGCCCAGCTCCCCTGTGGCCTGTCCCCGCTCTGTCCTCTCCTCTGGTAAGTGCACCTTGCCACCCCTGCCGTGGCCATGGCTGTGGCTGGCCGGGTGGAGATTGTAATTACTGCGTTACCCGGTGGCCTGCAGAACGCTCAGGGCGGGTGGACCGAGAGCAGGGGGAGAGGAAGGCTCTTTATTAAATGCAGATGTTGTTAAATCACTGTAATTAACTGGAATGGATACTGAGATTCGGAGGCATAAAAGCTAAATGGGCTTTTGTTTTAGCTGTTTGTCGTATATTTAAAAGGGTCATTGGAGAACATAACGCAGAGAGAGGCTCTTGCTCTCTTCCGGTTTGCTTTGGCCTGGCAAGCCGCTTTTGTTGGGCATGCGCATGTGCAAATGAACACACACTCACACACATACCCCTCCCCTCCTCACCCTCTGTCCCTCTCAGGTCCACCTACACACCCTGCATCACACCCTCTGTCCCCTCTGTCTAATGCACGCACTTGGTGGGGCTGGCCCAGGAAGCAGGAGTGGAATTCCCAACACAGCCCTGGGAGAGGTGGCCTCCCTCTCCTTGGAAACGCCCTCAGAGGCCATGTGCCTGCCTCCCCAGAGCTTGCCAGGCTCCTGTGGCTCTCAGTGGGCACACACAGAGGCCCAGGTTCAGCTGTCTGCCTCTAACCGCCCCTGACCTAGGGGGCATAGCCCTGGAGACGTGCTGCCTCAATGCCTTCCTGGTCTCATTTAAAAAGTCAGGGGACAAGCCGGGCACGGTGGCCCACGCCTATAAACCAAGCGACTTGGGAGACTGAGTCAGGAGGATCGCGAGTTCAAAGCCAGCCTCAGCAACTTAGCAAGGCCCTAAGCAACTCAGTGAGACCCTGTCTCTAAATAAAATACAAAATAGGGCTGGGAGTGTGGCTCAGTGGCCGAGTGTCCCTGAGTTCAATCCCTGGTTCCAAAAAGAAAAAAGAAAAAGTCAGGGGACAGATGCACCCTCATTGGGCCAGGGTCTCCCTTCCTCCCCAGGAGGGGGAACTTCTGCTTGGACCCCTTTCTTCCCAGGGTCGGGCAGTGCTCAGGAGGCAGGGTACAGCTTGTCCATGTGGGCTGAGGTCTTTGAGAGGTTTGAAAGGCCTCTCTGGCCACACAGCTCCTCTGGGCCCTGAGAGGAAGCAGAGGCCGGACTTGAAGCTGCGCAGTGTCCGTGACAGAGAGACACAAGGGCAGGTGGGCGAGGCAGCTAGGTGAGGGCTTCTCTGGAGTGTCTTGGGCCACGGCTCCGCCCCACCCGCAGCCTCCAGAATTGTCCCTGCCAGCCCTAGGCCTTTCCGGGGAAACCTACCCCATTGTGTCCTGGAGCCAGTGGTTCTGCTGCGGGGTGACAACAGGGCTCTGGGGCCTGACCACCAGCTGCCCACCGCATCCATGAGGGTGGAGGTCCTCTGGCTCAGTGAAGAGTTCCTCTCTGCCGCTTCTCCTCCGATGCCCTCTTGCTGGAGCTGAGCCTTGGAGAGCAAAAGCGGGCAGAGAGGAAAACGGATTGGAGCAGCCTGGTGACTGAGGGGCCCCTGGGATGTCCTGCTGCCGCTGAAACCGCCTCCATCACTGTCCACAGAACCAGGTCAGCACGCCGGGTTCTCTAGAGTCCCCCCTAAGGCTGTGATTTAGCTACCCCTGAGCCAAGCTAGGACCCCAGCCACCTCAAGAGCAAGGCTCCCACAAGAAATGGGTCCTTCCCACGGCTACCCTGGACCGGCCTGCAAGCCAGGGACTTTCATCTGTCAGGGCCTGGCCTTTCCTTTTAGTGCGGTCATGGGAGAAGCTGGGTTCCCAGTACCCAGGTCGACACCCAGCTCCCCTCCTCCTGGCTCCACTCTTCAAGAGGGCCTCTTGGAGGACACCTTTCCTTCTGGGCTCTCAGGGCCAAGACCCACAGTAAGAGACCCAGGACAAGACAAGCATGGTGGAACAGGCCTGAAATCCCACAGGCTCAAGAGGCTGAGGCGGGAGGATCACAGGTTCAAGGCCAGCCTCCGCAACTTAGTGAGGCCCTAAGTAAGCAATTTAGCAAGACCCTGTCTCAAAATAAAAAATAAAAAGGGGATGTGGCTCAGTAGTTAAGTGTCCCTGGGTTCAATCCCTGATACTCAGAGAGAGAGAGAGAGAGAGGAGAGGCAGTATCTTAGCCAGTAACACACGCCAGCTTCTGTGTAAACCGCTGAGGCAAACGCATCGCAGAGGAGCCTACCCTGCCCTGGGCGCTTGTCTTTTATTTCATTATATCCTCCTGGGTTTTTGTTTCCTTGTCTTTGTTTTTTTTGCGGTGCTGGGAATCGAACCCAGGGCCTCGTGCTTGCGAGGCAGGCACTCTACCAACTGAGCTATACCCCCAGCCCTTCCGAGTTTTTTAACATTACTGTTTCCATCCTATAATGGAAACCAACTTTCCCACAACCTGATCTCACCCACTAGTGGGTGTCCTCCCGCACTCTGAAAGCCACTGTCCCTTTCTCAGCCACAGCAAGCAGCAGCGCCTGGGGCAGCCTCTCGCTCCTGCCCTGCTGCTCCACGGGCCGGGCCGGAGTCCTGAACTGCTTAGCCAGGCCCTTTGCCTCCCGGGCTACAGCCAAGGTGTTGAGTCACCTCTGGGACTCAGGGTCTTGTTCAGGCCGCCGTGGCTGCTGGCAGAATTCACACCCCAGACTTCCAGGAGAACATTCCTCCCTGGGCTCTGATGAGCTGCTCCTACCCGGCCTCTCCTGAAGTTCCACGAAGCCTCTATCCTCCTGGGTCCTCCCAGATTTCCAAACTCTGAAAAGTTTCCTTGTTGGATGGAGAAGAAGACTGGGGTTCCCACTGCCTTGGGCGTGCTGGGACAGGGACCTAGCTTCTCTCCACGTGCCGAAGCCACCTGAAGACCCGGCACTGAACTTTTCTAGTCCTGCCAGCGAGGACGTACCCTCAATTTACGGCAAGGGTTTTGCCAGTAGGAGAGGAGCCGCGTGACTTGTGAGCAGTTACTGAACCTCCAGGGCTCTCCTCTCTAATTGGTGCCATCTCCTGCTCTGCTCCCAGGAGCCTGATGACACAGGATTTTATCACCACTGTTCCGCAGGGAGACTCGGGGAGGCAATGTCAGTTATCCAAGGCTTGTGGGAACGCTGGTGGGCCAGGGAGGGCTGGGGAGGGAGCAGCCACACCTAGGCCTGCGGATACAGCAACGTCAGGCTCTCTCTGCTGGGGACACGGCCTCCCTGGGGCTTGGTGCTCAGATGGCAGAGCAAGTCTCCGGGCAAAAGGGGATTGTTTTCGCTAAATGAATGTGAACCACTCTTTCTCTCTGGCTCCCCACGTCCCTCCCAGCTGTAAATTTCCAAGCGTAAGCCAAACATTCCCAGTGTGTTACAGAACCAAATATGAGAGGCCAGGGAGGGAGAAAAGGGGAGAAAGGGTGAGGAGAAGAGTGAAATAGAAGCAGAGACAAAATTAGAGACACCGTTAGCTTGGGAGAAGCCCGGGGTTCAATCCCCCGCACCGAACACACGGAAACAAGGAAACAAGAATCATGCTTTTTAATATATTTTAACTGTTTGAAAACAAACATTGCTTTCACCCTCTAAGGTTCTTGAAATTAGGAGCATCTTATCACTGATGTCAAAAGAAGCTTGGTGAACATCTTAGAGTCAGAAGCAATTGGAGGGCTGGGCTGTGGTTCAGTGGTAGAGCGTTTGCCTAGCATGTGTGAGGCACTGGGTTTGATTCTCAGCACCACATATAAATAAAAGAATAAAATAAAGGTCCAACAACAACTGAAAGAATTTTTTTTTTTTTTTTTTTGGAACCAGGGATTGAACTCAGGGACACTAGGCCACTGAGCCACGTCCCCAGCCCTATTTTGTATTTTATTTAGAGACAGGGTCTCACTGAGTTGCTTGAGGCTGGCTTTGAACTCGCGATCCTCCTGACTCAGCCTCCCAAGTCGTTTGGATTACAGGGGTGCGCCACGACACCCGGCTGAAAGAATTTTTTAAAAAAATCTAAAAAAATATATTGAAAATAAGAAACTGAAATTGGAACAGGGAGGGGGCAATGCAGGTTAGGGTCATGCCTGGCCTGCAAAGCAGACCTCCCCGGGACAGCCGGAACTGCCCAGCGCAGATTGTAGGTATGTCTGGACTCTTCAGTATCGTCCAAGGGCTTAGCAGAGTCCGCCTATCACACTTTCAACTACACAGGTTTGTGGGGAAGGAAACTTTGTGGTCACAATTATTTCACTTTTATTTGCACAATCTTATATATGTTTCCCAGTGTATCTCCCCAGCGAGTTTTTTTTCTTTGCAGTAGCAATTAACTTAATAAACCCCCTCGTCAGTGTTCTGCATGCAGATGAGCCACTTCAGACGACACCAGATAAGCATGGTACTTTGCTTCCCTGCCCCTTGCGAGAGAAGGCTGCTTTTTCTGCCGGGCAGAACAATGGGGGTTGTTCTAACCGCAGAATCCTAGTAATTAGCGAGAAGAGGCCCCTCAGGTAACCGCTGAGAAAGGTCCCCTAATTTGACCCTGTTTCACACGGTCCAATTTTCAATAAAATGAGACCCTTCAGCCCTGTCCCTTAGGAGATCGCCTGGAGTCCTGATGCCTACGTCTTCCTGGGGCTCCTTCAGTGGAGAGACTCCCTTCTGATCTCCACATCGAGCCAGCAGCCCCCCTTCGCGCCTGGCATTCACCCCAGACGGTTCTGGGACCCCTGCCTCACGCCCCTTGGCAACATTGGTCAAGTGCATGTTGTGCTCCTCTGGTTGGGGCCACCCTTATTATTTCTGATGATCTGCTTGAACCTGTTTCTCTTTCTTGCTGTCAGTGGAAGCCCAAAACAGTGTGTGATGGTTCATTCATTATTTACTTATTTATTTATTTATTGAGAAGCGCCTCTATTGCAAATACATTTTTACCAGAAGTAGAAAGAAAATGCAGACTCGTTCCTCACCCCCAAATCCCTCCCCTGCACTTCTCTGCTTGTGAATCCCAAACAGTCCAAATGCACGGTAATATTTTCCCCCAGGCACCTCAGGTTCTAGGTTTGCTCTTTGTCCCCAGATGTCTCAGCTCCATGTTTGATATCCTGGCAGCTCGGGACGGCAACGGACATGACAGTCACAATGCCTCCTTCAGGCACAATTCTCTGCCCGTGAACCATGAAGCCTTGCGTCCTTGCACCCAGGAGGCGTGGGTCTTTCTGGGTAGCCATTTGTCCCTTCTCCCTCGGGGCTTGCTGCTTAGTGTCAGCATTTCTTGCACAAACCTCTGGAGTCCCTGGGTCTTGGTACCAAGGAGCTCACAGAGATTCAGGGCTGGCTGTTGGCGAGTCTGTCATGCTGCCCAGAACAGGATGGCCTTCCAGGTAGAGTCCTGGTGCAGAGGAACATGACTATACCCTGTCCTCCCCCGATCTGTCCCAGCAGCAGCTGTGAGAGCACACTCAGGACCAGGGAGGGCCAGCACATTTGGCATCTGTGCCTTGCCCCGATGTTCTTGAAAGATGAAGCTTACAGAGTTAGAAACGGGAAATAAGGCCACCCAAAATATCTCCTCCTGGGCTTTTGCACAAGACAGACAACCCCGGGTGGTGACATGGCTCATCTCATGTTTACCAGGCTGCTGCTATTCAACATTATTTATTAATAAAGTGAAATCATTGCTATTACTATTGTTTGGTGGTACTGGGCATTGAAGCCAAGGATGCTTTACTACTGACCCAGATCGCCAGTCCTTTTCAGTTTTTATTTTGAGACAGGGTCTCACCAAGTTGCTGAGGCTGACCTTGAACTTGTGATCCTCTGGCCTCAGCCTTCTGAGTCAGGTGATTCAGGTGTGTGCCATTGTGCCTGGATGGACTATTTCTTAATAAATGCAGTAATAAATAGGTGGGAAATCTAGCTGGTGCTTTGGCAGGCACCTGTAGTCCCAGCTACTTGGGAGGCTAAGGCAGGAGGATAACTTGAGGCCTAGAGGTCAAGGCCAACCTGGGTCAACACAGTAAGATCCCATCTCTTAAAAAACAACAAAGGGCTGGGCGCGGTGGCGCACGCCTGTAATCCCAGCACTTGGGAGGCTGAGACAGGAGGATCATGAGTTCAAAGCCAGCCTCAGCAACCTAGCGAGGCCCTAAGCAACTCAGTGAGACCCTGCCTCTAAATAAAATACAAAATAGGGCTGGGGATGTGGCTCAGTGGTGGAGTACCCCTGGGTTGAATCCCCAGTACCAAAAAAAAACCCCAAAGGTTTGTGGTGCCAAATGTTTATAATCCTGTTGACACTGGAGGCTGAGGCAGGAGGATGACAAGTTTGAGGCCGGCCTCAGCAACTTAGCAAGTTGTTGTCTCAAAATAAAAAAGAGAAAGGCCTGAGGATGTGGCTCCATGGTAGAGCTGGGTTCAATCCCAGCACCAAAAAATATCTAAATTAATTTATTTAAAAATGTTTTCAAGCTGGACGCAGAGTCACACACCTGTAATCCCAGCACTTGGGAGGCTGAGGCAGGAGGATCGTGAGTTCAAAGCCAGCCTCAGCAACTTAGTGAGGTCCTAAGCAACTCAGTGAGACCCTGTCTCTAAATAAAATACAAAAAAGGGCTGGGGATGTGGCTCAGTGGTGGAGTGTCCCTGAGTTCACTCCACACTCCTCCAATAAAAAAAAAAAAAAAATGTTTTCAAACACAGGGCCCAAGGATCTAAAGGAGAGTCAAAGGCATCTTGGTAGTCTGTGGTTGGAAAATGCTAATCTGGTATAAACTTTCATTTGATGCTGGAGGAGACAGAGTGGCCCCTGATCATGGAGGCCCCCACCTGGGCCAGGCTGCAACTTTTGGTAATGGATGCTGGTTGGAGAGGTCAGAAGAGGGTCCAGCCTCTCCCTTGCCCTGAAACCTCGGGCTGTTCCTGAACCCCTCCCTCAACAATGTCCGTGTCACAGGGAACCCAGGACCCTCTAAACCAGAGCAGCAAAGCCCAGCTCTGCCAGCCTAAGCCACTGGCTCACAACTGCCCTCTGCATTCCTTCCCTAAGGGTGGTGCGGGGCCCTCCTAGCTGCCTGTTACCTCACGCAGATGCCCCTCCCTGCTGGTGTGTGGAAACGGCCCGGGCAGTGGTGGTCTTCCTATCCTATCCTAGCTCTCCTAATACCCCTCCCCCATGGTGGTTACCTCCTCTTCCAGCCCCTTAAACACCACAGTTCTTCAGCCTTGTCCCTGGCCATCACTGCCCTTCTCCTTGAATGACCCTCCAGTCCAGTGGGGACAGTGCTCAAATTTGCATGCCTTGCTTGGGCCTGTCCCACACTCAGCTGCCCTGGGCCATCTTAATTAGAAGATTTTGTGTTAGTCAGCTTTCCATTACTATCACAAATACCTGAGAAAATCAGCTTATAAACAGAGAAGGTTTATTTTGGCTCACAATTTTTGAGGTTTCAGTCCATGATCGGTAGCCCCTGTTGCTTTTGGCAGCACACCATTGGGGGGCAGGGGTGCCATGCAGAAAGCTGCTCATCTCATGGCAAATAGGAAATAAAGAGAGAGGGGAAGAGATGAGGGTCCCACAAGCCCCTTCAAGGACATGGCCCCAGCGACCTAAAATCTCCCCCTAGGTTCCACCACCGCCTCTCACCTAGCCAAGCTGAGGACCAAACTTCTAACTCCCAGGCACAATCCATCCCTGGGACCTCGGGTTCCCTGGTGTCAGTGATTCTTTTTTTTTGGTACTGGGGATTGAACCCAGGGGCACTCCACCACTGAGCTACATCCCCAGCCCTATTTTGTATTTTATTTAGAGACAGGGTCTCACTGAGTTGCTTAGGACCTCACTAGGTTGCTGAGGCTGGCTTTGAACTCTCGATCCTCCTTCCTCAGCCTCCCAAGTGCTGGGATTACAGGCGTGCGCCACTGCGCCCGGCTGTCAGTGATTCTTCTCTTGCATCACCAGATCGTCCCCTAAATGACAGGAAACCTGTGGTCCTCAAGTGCAACCAGGTTCCTTGTATCCCAGCAGTGTGGGTTTGGATGCGATGCTCTGGTTGGAGTACGAGCATGCCGCGGGCTTCTCAGCACGCACTTGCAAAGGCTCTGAGCCGATCCTGTCTGTCTCCCTGGGGCCTCTAGGTTGTCGGGACAGTTCCACTGCCTTGCACTAGTATGGGTGGGCCCTGCCCTTTGCTGCCCTCTTTGGTAAAGGAACATCCTCCACATTTCCCCCAGAACCAGGTCGAAAGGAGAGGACATGAAAACTGCTTCCTAAGCTCCGTGCAAGTGTGCATCCTCTGATCAGAGCCGCCCAGCGGGCGTCTAGCACCACCCCCAGCTGAACTGGTCTTCTGCACAGCCCACTTCCTCTTCCCGGTCTCGCTCACTCAGGCCCCAGACCCAAAGCACAGTGCAATGCTGTCTCCAAGTCCTGCTGGTTTTGCATCCCAGCGGCTTCTCCAGCTTCCTCCTCCTCTCCACCCTGGTCCAGGCCTCCATCACCCTGTGCCTGAAACTTGGCCTCCGACTGGTCTCAGAATTTCCACGTGACAGGCTTGCACAGAGTCCCTCTGCGTCAGCCCGTCCAGGGGCTCCTAAGACGCTTGCTCGGGCACCCAGACCGCCCACAGCCTGCCCAGCCCCAGGCGCCGGCCTCACCCTGTGCTGCCTCTACACTGTTACTGGAGGTTGAGAGTAGCCTCCGGGTCCTCGGGTGTCATGCCTCAGATTAGGGCAGTTACTGCGGCAGAGGAACCGAAGCAAGGCAGGGTGGTGGTCAGAGCAGTTGCTGAAATGCGCAGGTTTGGCTTGTGGGGATGGGAGCAGGAGCTTGCAGTGCCCCAAACCTGGAGTGGCTGGTGGCCACACCTCTTGGGACCTGAGCTAGTGCGGTTGCTAAGGGCCTGGGGAAAGTCACGCCTGTGCGGTGTGAACACGGAGGCGTGCTCCTCCGAGCTTGGGTCACCTTCCCTGTCTGGCCTGGCCCTCTGAGCAGCCCAGGATCCTGGTGTGCCCAGCAGTCTACAGGAGGGCGCTGGTCTCTTTCTGGAACATACTGACGGCACGTTCTGTAGCTGAGCCGGCTGCCCACATTCCTAACATGGCCTCAGCACATGAGGGGGGTGTTATGTCCTTTGCTGTCTTGTGATGGGTGCTGAGTCCTCGGGCTGCTGCTGGTCAGGGGCCCTTTCTGCCACCCCGCTCCCCTTCCTCGTTCCTGCTCCTCTGCCACCCATTCCTGGCAACCGAGGCACCAGCAGCTCCCGGCCCTGGACTCTCCCTTTGCGACCTCAGCTCAGTATCCGTCCCTCCAGGAATCCTCCAATAGCCCAGGCTCAGCGCCTGCTCCCCGCACCCTGTCCATCCTGCGTTCATCTATCTCAGCCCCAAACAAGGTGCGCAGGGAGAGCACCTTGCACAGCTCCCTCCATGCAGAAAACCAACCCAGCGGATCGAGCTCAAGGAAAATGCCCTGGCCCTGAAGGCTGAAGGCAGAGCTGGCTTCTCAGGGGCCGATGCCGGAGCTCCAACACCATCACCAGGACCGGCTGCCAGCCTGCCCTGGCGGAGCGCCCCCGCTCCTCCCCAGATGGCCTCTCCCTCCCGGGCGCCCGGCTCCCGTGCAGCAGGGAAGAGGTTAGTCTGCCAGGAGTTCAAGTAGGAACACAACAGTCCTGTCGGGCTAGACTGACTGGACTCAGATCAGATACCGCCCCAAATCCAGTCCTTGATTCTGCGATGACGAAAATAGCAACATGTCTCATTGCTGGGTATCTGGAAGTGGGAGGTGGGTCTTTAAGCAAAAATTAGGGGAACTCTTATCCTAAGAAGGGTAGGGCTGAGCTGCAGCCTCCCCAGCCCCACGCACAGGGCCTGTGCTTCGCCCCACCTTGGCCTAGACACACACCTGTTGAAACGAGAGGAGGGAAACGACAAGGCCACCAGAGAGGCAGGTTCCCAGGAGCCCACGGCACCTGCTGGGGACCTCTGAGCTGGTCATAGCCTCAGGAAACTCATCCTCACGTGATCATATCAGGTAAATGGCTTCCTGGAAGCCCCTAGGTCCCCAGCAGTCAGGGTCTATGCCATTGAAGAGGAAACAAGAACCCAGGAGGAGACAGCCAGTCCCCACCTCAGCCCCCAGGAACAGCTCCTTCAAGGCTACCTGGATTTTATGAGCCACAGTTATTCAGTCCCAAGCTGCAATGAAGAGTACACCAGATAAATCGTTACTGGTTTCATCAAGACAGCGCTGTACTAACTACTGGTTAAATGCCAACTTTGAAAGTTTACCCTTTATTAAATGAAATCTAGGATACGGCATATCAGATCTGTTGATTTTGAGAGAAGACATGATAAAAAAAAATATCCAGGCAGGTTGGCACATGCCTGTAATTCCAGCACCTCAAGAGGCTGAGGAAGGAGGATTGCAAGTTTGAGGCCAGACTTAACAATTTAGGGAGAACCTCTCTCAAAATAAAAAGAGCTGGGGATGTAGCTCAATGGAAAAGTGCCCCTGGGTTCAATCCCCAGGACCAATAATAGTAGTGATAATACATTGAAATGGTACATATTAATCCACTAATATGTTAATAATTTCACAATAGACTGCTTTAAAACATGTGCTATCGGGCTGGGGATGTAGCTCGGTTGGTAGATGCCTGCCTCGCAAGCACAAGGCCCTGGGTTCAATCCCCAGCACCGCAGCACAAGAAAAAAAAAAAAAAAATGTGCTCTCATGAAAATGCAGCCTGAAGCATTTTAGTTCAAAACGGGAATTAGATGCAGTTCTTTAGGAAGTGGGTGATGCTCTGACGTCAAGGAACCATCATGGATCCTAAGACTTCCTCTGTCCCTCGTCCCCAGACTCTCCTCAGAGCTGGGGAAGGAGAGCACACTGGGTCTGGCATTCCAAGTACTTCCAGCGTCACCCTACTGGACTCCAGTGACGCGCTCCTGGCAGGGCCATGAATCCCCTCTGAACAATCTCTCTGGGGAGTCATCCCCCACCCACTGCCTAATCAAGGACTTCCTTTAATGGGCTGGGACGATGACTCTGATGGACTTGGACTTGGAAAGCCCCTGACTGCCTCCTCTCCTTCCTAATTTTAATCCCTCTCTGAACAGTCGTGTAAGAAATCTGCATTGCTGTAAAATTCTGTGAGTGGGGGTGGGTGTCTACGAATCCCTCTATATCGCAAGAGGCGCCCTCCACTCGATTAAGGGGCTGCAGGGAAGCTCAGATGAAAGCCTGCCCAGCCCCCAGGCTCTGGAGCCTGAAGCCAACTGGCAGAAATAGGTATGACTTCAAAGTGGCCAGAGGACATTGGCTTCCCCTGAACGGCCATAGTATCATCAAATTACATTTACTCCTCATGGGGAGGGGCAAGAAGCAAAGGTTGGAATGGCCATTTGGAGACTGTTGAGCATGCAAAGGATTGTGAGGGATTATTAACTGAGTTGTCATTGATCCATTCCATCCTTTGGCATTTCACTGAGTCAGTTGGCCGGTGCCAAGCACTGGGAAATCCAGGTAACTGGAACAGACCCTGCCCTCCAGGGTCCCACAGCCTGTGTGGGGGGAAAAGTCTGCAGCCCAACAATGACCATGAGATGACAGTGCTGCTAAAGGGACGTAAGGTAGCAGGGCCACCTCCGTGCTCCTGCAGGCGTGGGACCTGTGCCATCCCACGGGGGCCACCACCGGAAGGACCTCCTGAGCGGGTGGATGCTCCACTGGTGGGTGTCGCTACCTCCCAATTCATTTGTTCCACAAGATTTATTGAGTGTCTACTACGTATGGGGCTCTGCTCTAGGCACTGGGGATGACCCAGCCCCAAGTCTGCTAGATCATAGCCAAGAGCTAAGTCAAGTGCACCCCAGGTCAGAGAGAGGGGGTGTCACAGAGGAAAAGGAGGGCGAGCCACCTACTCCCTCACTTGCAAAGTCTACCAATGCCATGTGACCACCCTCCATGTGCCACCACCTTTCCAGGAGGCTGTGTGGCTGGTGGTTTGTCTTGCAGTGCTGAGCATTGAACCAGGGGTGCTGTACTCAGGGGAGCTGCAGCCCCTGCCCTTTTTATTTTTTATTTTGAGACAGGGTCTCACTAAGTTGCCCGGGCTGGCCTCAAATTTGAGATCCTCCTGCCTCGGCCTTCCGAGAAGGAGGCATGGTGGTGTGTACTCTAGGCCCGGCTATGTGCTGGCTGATTTTGCTTCTCAAGGAGGCTTGGCCAGAGTGTGGTACACAGCTGTCTGGCATAATACCAGTCTAGGGGTTGCAGTGAGGTATTCTTCAGACTTTTAGAGATGTAATTAATGCTTAAATCAGTGGACTTTTAGTGAAGGAGATCACTCTCCAGGGAATATTACCGATGTCATGTTCAACTCATCCAATGAGTCAAAGGCGTCAAAAGGAAAAAGATTGAGGTCCCCCAAGAAAGAAGGAATCCTGCCACCAGACGGCCTGTGGACTCAGGACACCAGACATCAACCCCTCCCTGGAGCCGCAGCCCGCCTGCATGCTCTGACACGTGCCTGCCCCAGGGTCACCTGAGCCAGTTCCTTAGGTTCTCCTTCTCTCCCCCTCCCTGACTGATACAGCAGGGACAAGGTGCAGCCAGGGCTGGGCCATCCCCCTGTTCCCGAAAAATGGCTAGGCCAAGATGCAAGGAGGCGGCCTGCCGAGCCCAGGGAGCTGCTCCTGGCTGTGCCGTCTGTCCAGACACACTGGAACCTTCTCTTTCTCCTCTTCCCAAGACTCCCTGCCTAAGAGCCCCGCACACTGAGACTTGCCAAGTCTGCCGTGGGCGTTTTGGTGTGAAAGGTGCTCACGTCCTCTCTGGCTGTTGCTGTGTTGGTCTGAGTTGGATCCCAGGGTGGAAGTACTTGTGGCAGATCAGGTCCTTAAATCAAGCCCAGTAAAACCTGCCAGTCACCGGCCTGCGAGACACTGTGCACCCAGCGGTGGGCAGTGCTCACAGGAACGCTGCAAAGGGCCCGTGGCCTGCCGTGGCTGGAGGGCATCATCGCTGCCATTGGTACGATGCAGGTTACCAGGTCTTCCAGTGATAAGAACCGGGTTCTCCAAAGAGAATTTGCTGAAATGCCGCACTCCGACACGTGTCCCTGCTGCAGGACTGTGCCGTCCTCTGGGAACAAACACAGGCCCATTGTTCATGCTGCCAATTAGGAACCAGGCTTGACCCCAACACACAAAGGCCCAGTTGTGCCCCGACTGCACAGGGAAGCGGGTAGGATCTTTCCACACAGGTCTTCAGACACAGGCACCGTGGCGAGCCACTGGGGAGGTGCTGCGAGGCCCTCTCCTCGAGCTCTCCTGGCTGCTGATAGCCGGGCAGTGCGGTCCTTAATGCCAGTTCTGGTGGCATCGCTTCCTGGACAGATGCCCTGTCAGGATGGGCATTCAAGGCCTGCACTCCCCTGGGGTGTGCTGCTCCTGGGGTCGTGGGGTGTCCCCTCCAGCAGAGCTGGAGAAGAGGCGGGACTTAGACGGGGCGGTGGGGAGACCAGCCTGCCAAAGGGCAGCCTCTCATGCTTTGGACCAGCAGGCCTCTCTCGCTGCCCAGAGGTCCGTCACAGAGGGGACACGTGTCCCCCAAGGCTCAGTGCCCGGGAACCCCAGGAGGAAGCTCTGCTCCTTGGTGGAGACCCCCAGAGGCAACAGCACAACTATTTTCTTTTGACTTCTTTCAAGAAAGCTGGTTCAGTCATTCTGCCTTCCTTAAAAAATAAGACAGACATTCATAAGATTCTCCCAAATAAGTGGGACCGTCACTAAGAAGGGAACCTACTCCTCAGGGGTCAATTTCGGTTACTAAATGGTGGGGAGAAAGCAAGGAGAGATTTTCTTTCTGAGCACATTTGCGGCGTAACAGTGCTGACCACCGCAGACCATTCCTGCCCTGGTCACGGCACCCCTGCCTGACGTGGGTCCTCTCAAGAAGTCCTACCCGAGAAGAGGACGTGGAGCTCACATCCTAGGCCTCACGTCTGGAAGGAACTTTGTTCCGTAACGGATGGCAAATTCATTCAGCAAAGCAGCATGCCTGCCCTGGAGATGGTCCAGCAGCCGGCGTGACAACACACATCTGTGACCCCAGCTGCTCAGAGATTTGAAGCAGGAGGATCACGAGTTCTAGACCAGTCTGGACAATTTAGTGAGGCCTTGTCTCAAAATTAAGTTAACAAAAGGGCTTGGGATGTAGCTCAGAGGTGGAGAGCTTGCCTAGCATGTGGGAGACCCTGGGTTCCATCCAAGTTCAATATCAGCAACAACAGTGAAAGGTTCATATGAAGTTATTATAATACACGTAAAGCTTTGATGTGAGAATGTTTCTTAATTCTAGACTAAACATGTTTCTCTTTTCCTCCCGGAATATTCAAAACAACTCGTGGAGCAGGAGAAGAGCTCTGTTTTCTGTTTCGTTTGTTGGTACTGGTGATGGACCCCAGGGACACTCAACTACTGAACCGCATCTCCAGCCCTTTTTATTTTTTATTTTGAGACAGCGTCTCACAAAGTTGCTTCGGGCCTCACTCAGTTACTGAGGCTGACCTCAAACTGGCGATCCTCCTGCCTCAGCCTCCCGAGTTACTGGGATCACAGGTATGCTGTGCACCACCACGCCCGGCCATATCTGTGATTTTGAAAATTCTGCCGAGGTCTGAGTCTGGAAGGGAGTGCTCTTTGGTGTTCACAGAGGCCTGGGCCTGTCAGGAGGGGACAAGGTGCCAATGTTCTTCTTTCCGTCTTTCCATAGTTTTTGACATTATTTCATAAAGAGTGGGTGTAATATTTTATAGTTGGGAAGAATAAAACAAACAAAAATCAACAAACAAGTGGTTGCCACGGTGAGAAGACAGGGCAGGGACTTCATTATCTAGCCGCTCCCTTGTCCCAGTGTCATGTTAAACCCATGGTCTGACAACTGGCAGCTGGGAACCCTGCCCAGGCTACTTGAGATGAACATCCAGGACCCTTGGCCAACTCCAGACCACACCAGATGCCAATCTGAGAGGTTTGGCAACCTCTGAATGTCACCAGGTCTGGGGTTTTTCTCCCTGCCCTCTTCTGGCTGTAGCTCTGTGGGCATGTACCCCAGAACATACACATCGTGGTGGCTGGGGATCAATGTGGTGGCACCCTACAAGGAACAAGTTCACAGGGACCTTAACATGGTCTCTCTGAGAGAAAATGGACCCATTCTGTTCTTCTCCAAGACACACTGACCCTGCTGATGAGATGAATTTCAATGGTAATTCCCAGAGTCCAGCTCTGTGCACCAGAGACCACACAGGTCACCTCCCTGTGGATCTGGGGTCAGAGCCTGTCCCCTGGAAGGGAGCACACATTCATGTCCCAAGAGATCGGTGCAGGTTGGGACTGGCTCCAGGTGAGTTGCCTCATTCCAGTGCACCACCTGGCTGAAGTCGTGGGCGGCTGTCCTAAGCCAGTGCATTGATCTCTTAGGTCCTGCATTTCTAATTATTCAACTTTGTTGGTTTTAGCCAGAATTGCAGCCAAGTGTCTGAATTGTTTCCATTCCCCAAACTGCCAAGTGGAATCTGCTTTTATTAACCAAACTGGCTTCTCCACCTTTAATTCATAAACCCCTGACCCTAAATTACTGGTCCCTGCCTGGTTCCTCTGCCACATGCCTCCTCTTTAGGGTCAGTGTCTCCCTGATGAAGCTCCCATCCCCCAACACTTCGGGCAGAGGTGAGCCATGCCTGGCACAGGGAAAAATATTTGTTGAGCACCATTATGCATCACACCTGGGGATCCAACAGGTAACCAGGTAGACATGGTTCCCATGTGGAAGAGCACTTCATCAAACAGCCAAGGGAACAACAGTGGGAATCCAGCTCCCCGTGGGAACACAGCAGGCCTCTAGCATACCGCCACACCACCAGAGTGACCAAGACAGCAAATATCTTGGTTGAAAGTGGATGGCGGCTGCCTTGGTGGACTGAAGGAACAGAGTGAGAGTAGTGTGTGCTTGGTTTAATCTGATATTCCTAAAGATGAGCTCTCATCGGAATGTGAACCACGCCCCCTCAAGCCTCTGACTGCGGCTCCTGGAACCATATTCCCAAGGATGCCTCATCAGGAGTCACGATGACCCCCCAAGGCCCTGCTCTTCACTTAGTGGCCAAGACCAAGTCTCTCTAAAACGCCTCCAGTTCTCTGACCACAGCCATCACCCTACCTCCACATTGCCATCATCTGTCTCTCCTTCCTTCAACAAATACTTATTAAATACCTACTGTGTACAAGCCATACAACATGCCCGGACGGGCTAGAACATCAATCAGAAGGGCAAGGAGGTAGCACAGGCCAGCAGGACGGAAGGCAGCACCCAGGGGTGACACTGAATGGAAACGAAAGAGTAGGACAAATGGATGGCTGAACGGATGAACGAATGACCAGTTGTTTAGATTACCACATGGTCCCTTCGTTGATCCATTCTATAGTGTCACTGCCCCATGTTGGAAAACCAGCCCTCATTCGGTCACCTCTGTCCTTTGAACTTTAAATGACTTCCTGCTGCACTTTGGGTTAGGTTCTAACTTCCTAGCCTCCTGGCTTTCCCTTTTTCTTCTTCTTCTGCAATTTTTTTTTTTTTTTTTTCAGTCCTGGGGATTGAACGCAGGGCTTCATGCATGCTAGGCAAGTGCTCTACCACCGAGCTGCACCCAGCCTGGCCTGGTGGCTCTGGTTCCAACCCACCTTTCTAGTTTTATTTCCTTCCAACCCCCAAGGATAGCCCATGCATTATGCTGACCATTGCTACATGTGTTGATGTTATCCATCTAGAAAATTCACCCCGAAATCTGATGTGAGGGAGGGAAAGGGCGTAGGTTAGTGGGAGGTGAGGAAGAAGAACCAGTCTTGTCCTCCACAGCAGGAAGTCGTGATGTTAGAAAACCTGGGAAGGAAGAGAACAGAATTTTATTTAGAAACACAAAGGTCAATAGCAGGACTTGAAAGTGGTTGCCCTTGGAGGTAGAACTCAAGAGCAAGGGGACTGCAGGGGGGGGGTGCACATAAATAAATAAGTAGTATGTATTTTGGGGGTGCTGG
>JAJEJO010002572.1:65055-121428 GCA_020662805.1 Glaucomys volans
TGAACCCAGGGCCTTGTGCTTGCAAGGCAGGCACTCTACCCGCTGAGCTATATCCCAAGCCCTCATTAGAGGCATTTTTTGTGACCTTTGTATGATTATAAATGATCTTTGTGATCCTGTAGGATACAAATATTTGAACCACTTTTTTCTTTAGTCTAAAGCCTTTATTTTCCTTCTTTGGACCTTTTAGAAATGAATCCTCCTTATAACTTTGTAGGATCTTTCCTCTGACTGCTTGAACTGCAGGCCTGCAGTTCACAACATCAAGTCACATTTACCTCAGCAGTTGGATAACTCCTGTCTATGATTGCGTCCTTTACCAACATGCAAACTGACTTTTGACATGGCTGGCAAATTTATGGCAAAATGATTCTTGGGAATGTGTAGCATTTGAATTCATTTTGTGTGTACAGTCTAGCATATTAAGGCTAAGATCTCTCACAGCTAAAATCATTTGCTTGGCTTGAGCCTGGCAAAGGTATTGTTTACTTTTTATTCCCAAAGATAATTTCTTTTTAATTGCTCTTTTAATAAGCTGGGAAAACCTAAGTTAAAATAGCAACTGGGAATTAAACTAAGATTGGAAATTGGGAAATGGCAGCACAGGCACAGCCTACTACCTTTGCAGCCATTCTTGCTCAGAAACATAGTCAACAAGCGTTCAGAAGTTAAGAGGGAGCGGATGCAAAATTATTCATTGGGTCACATTTTGTTCTCTCACACTGATAGGAAACATGAAAAGCTGAGAGCAAGGGAAAATCGTGTGCTGTGGGGGAACTCAACAGGCTGCTGGAGCTGTGGGCTGATGCTTTGAACAGGGTTTCTTTTGGTAGGGAGCAGTGAGGGAAGAAGGTGGTGGTCAAGTGGGAGCAGTGCATTTGCACGGTGGGGTGTAGTTAATATTTTCTCAGGCAATGAGATTTGTTTTAAAATAATCCTCAATTAGGGGCAACTTATATTTGGGCATTTACTATATGACCATGTGCCAGGGACATGGGTATTATTTAATCTTTACAATACTCCTCTAAAGTGGTTCCTTTTATTATTCCCATTTTGTAGACGAGCAAGTAGAGACACAAAGAAAGAAGTAATTTCCATAAAATCTTACAACTTGTAGGAGGTGATGCCAAAATTTAAACCCAGTGTATCTCAAAGCCCTCACACACAGAAATAGCTTCTTTTATTTTAATAACCTCTTAATTAACCTCTCTTCCTTTCCGCTGTGTTCCACCAATCCAACTGCTAGTATTAACTGAATGCTTTCTGAGTATCCTCTGTGTGTTAGCTCATCCATTCCTGAGCAGCATTTTGTAAGGTATAGGTACTGGTGTTCTGTTCATTTTATATACGGGCAAGGTGAGGCTGATGAGGTTGAATCATTGCCCAAAGGCAGAACCTTGATAAGTGTGTCTCTAGATCCTCTGATGCCAGAGCCTGAGCTCTTTCTTGTTCCACTGAGCTGCCTTGTCAAACCCAATCCTGGTCACATTCCTTCCTTTACTCCATAAAAACTACATGCCTTCTGCCTATAGCAGCCTAAGTAAAGGAGATGCACTTTCCCCGTCCTCCTGGAATTGTTCTGCTAGTCACAGTGAGAGAAATGGGCACTAAATAGACTTTTTAAACAAGTTTTAGAAAGAGAACCAGCAATAAGGAAAGGAAGCTACATACACACAGGAATTTAACAAAAATCTAACATAGTATGTAATGACATAGCCTTCCACCTGAGGATGCAAATCAAAATATTAGATGCTTGGGGGAGTCTAGGTGAAAAGGAAATATGCTTACCTTTATTAACTCAGTATTTCTCAAACTTATATGACCACCGAGCATGATTTCCCTCCATGCCTTTCAGCTCAGTAGAAGTAAAAGTCCCATTAAAAACAAAACTAAATGGGAAATTCAGGGAGGGAGTGCTCAGTCATTCAGAAGAGAGGACTCTGGGTCAGTGAAACAGACTTGGCTTAAAGTGGGTCCTGAGAGGTGGAAAGCATTTGCTTGGGTGGAAGTGATATTCTACGAGGAAATAAATGGGCAGCCACATTTGGGGAATTACATTAATGGCTAAGACATAGTATGGATCAGTATATTTACTGAGCAAATCAACACTGAGGCCTCGCTGTAAAGGGTGGGTTTTGTGTTGGAGTAAGATTTAGAAGGGGCTACATTGGGTAGGACCTCCATTGTTTGGTGGGCAACTATGAATGGCTGTTGATGGGCTTAATGGACTTCCCAAGTGGTGGATGGGAAACTCCCCTTGAGCAGAGGAACAGCATTGCAACTGTCTGTTATAGCTGTCTATGAGGTGGTGCAAGCTTCAACAAGCATAATGGTGGGGTGGAACTGAAAAAGTGGTAGGAATACTCTTCAGGACAAAATAATACACAGTGCTTGGACAAAATAATACACAGTCAGTTGTTGGAAGGATTGGGCCAGACTTTATATTAAGTCCTGTGGAAGCTAATGTTGGACTAGAGATGTGGTTCAGTGGTAGAGGACTTGTTAGTGGGCCGTAGGTTCAATCTCCAGCACTGCAAAAGCAGAACAAAAAACCCTAATGTTAGATACTCACCAGGGAAAGATGACACATAAGATAGCAGCTTTAGGAGAGTTATTGCATGAGGTTGCATTCCAGGGTAGGGATTTGAGTCACAGCATAAATCCAGGCATGTAATGAGGCATGTAATAATAGGGTTATGCTGTGAATTACGGTGAATACTTTTCAATGAAGTTAAATTTTCTTAGTATCATGCTCATAAAAAATTCTTAACCCAGACTTTATGTAACAGTCCCAACTATACAATAAACTTCATGGATATGGACTATTGACAGAAAAGAAAATCTTCACAGTTGCAAGGAAATGTAAGATCAAACTATACATAGCATAGCAACATTAGTAGCAGTTGTGTTGAAGTTACTAGTACTTTGTAAAGATTTGATAAATTTAATATATTCTTTAAACTTGTAGAGTAGATTTTTCCCCCCAGTGCTGGTTCAAACTTGGCCTTGTGCATGCTAAAAAAGTACACTACCTTTGGACTACACTTCCAACCCAGAAATAATAGATCCTTTTTTAACAAAGAAAAAAATTAAAACAACTCAGTGGATTTTTCTTTTTTACTCCTTTGGAGTTGGGTGGGGAAGCTTTCAAACATAAAAATAGTTTTCATTTTACCACAGTGGGGTGGTAAGATTTTAGCCACTGCTGTACTTTCGTATTTGATTAATTTGAGCATTATTATTTATCTTTCCTCTTCAACTTAGAGTTTAAACCCCAGCATAGTCCCTTGCAGATTAGTGCAAAACATCTTCTGTTCTTTCTTATTAGATTGAGTTAATTGTTAGCAGGGATAATATGTTCTTTTTTGTAATCTTTATATAATCTATTGTGTTTTGTGGCTATCAAAATAAAAATTTTCAGTTTTGAGCCTTCTGTTTCTTCAGAGATGTTGCTTCCACAAATGATCATGGGAAAAGGGAGCCTGATCATCAGATGCTTTTTCTGACTTTAGTCCTTTGGAGTAATGACCAACCATATTTCTGGCTAGTTGGCTCAGCATGTAAGGCTGCTGCAGCTTAGAGGAGTTTAGTCTATTTTAGAAGTCCCGAAGATCCTTGTACAGCTTTTTGTAAGGGTGCCTGGAGGAATGGGCAGCTCTTGAAGGCCCCTGGCACTACCAGCAAGTATCCCCATCCAAACTGGAAAGAAATGATGTATGACATTTCTTACACATTACAATTTCAGGTTCGATGGGTTCAATGTGTTCAATGTGTTCAATGTCACAGAGTAATTCCTGGTTTGTCTTTCACAACTTTGAAGACATTTTAGATATTAGCCCATTGGAAAGAGACTATTATATAGAATGGGTCATGCTGACCAAACTGAATTGTCTGGTTAGCATAAACTCATTATTCTATTCTTCAAGGAGGACTGTGGAAGTAATAGTTTTTTGTTTTTTTGTTTGTTTGTTTGTTTGTTTTGTACTGGGGTTGAACTCAGGGTCACTCACCACTGAGCCACATCCCCAGTCCTATTTTGTATTTTATTTAGAGACAGGGTCTCACTGAGTTGCTTAGGGCCTTGCTAAGACTGAGGCTGGCTTTGAACTCATGATCCTCCTGCCTCAGCCTCCCAAGTGCTGGAATTACAGGCGTGCTGGCTAGTAATAGTATTTTTTTTATTTTTATTTTTATTTGGTGCTAGGGATTGAACCCAGGGCCTTGTGCATGCAAGACAAGCACTCTACCAACTGAGCTATATCCCCAGCCCCTAGTAATAGTATTTTTAAAGGATATTGTCACAATTCCTTTTTTTTGCAACCATTTTATGTTGATTTATAATTCATATTAATTATCTATCTATCAGTTTATTTATGGTGCTGGGGAACCAACTGAGGGCCGCATGCATGCTAAGCAAACCCTCTGCCACTTTGATGTGCCCCAGCCTGTAGGTGTAGTTATTATGTAGCTTACATACATGCCTATTTAACCTTAGGTGGCAGAATTTTGATTAGGTAGATCCTAGGGCCTAAGAAAAAATTTTTCCTTTAACTTGTGATTTGCTAACTAAATCTTTAATTAGTGAATATCAATTTCAGTATTCTGCTAGTAGGAAAGCTGGAAAAAAAAATTTTTTTAAAATTACCCATTAGTTCCTCTTGCTTCTCCCCCACACCCCCACAGCCTTCACCCTTGTTTCCATTTCTTCTGAAGCTTTTTGCTTCAGAGATGGGAAAGAAGGCCTGGTTTGCAGCCATAGGGTGAACAGGGTGCTCTCCTCCCTTCAGTGCTGTATGCTGCTATGACTGTGGGTTGAAGGTGTCAGTCCACAGCTGCTGTACCACCACAAAGTGATTTTCATTACCTTTAAAAATCTGAGAAATCTTTGGGGCCCCAAATTTGATCTGTAGTATTTGAACTGTTCATAAAAACATTTTGTATCAGATGCTACATACTTCTAATGGTTTGGAAGTTTTACTGCCTAGATAGTATCATTTGGGACTCTAAGAACTGTTAAGAGAGCACTACTTTGATTTGTCTTTAAGAAATGTTATTTATATTTGAAAACCTGATGTAAACCCCACCCCACCCTGATTTCTACTGCGGCGTGAGGAGTACAGCTTAGGCAGGAGTGTGCCTGGGAGACAGACAGCTCCTGTGCCTGGGGGACAGACAGCTCCTGGACCTGGGGGACAGACAGCTCCTGGGCCTGGGGAACCGACAGCTCCTGGGCCTGGGGGACAGACATCTCCTGGGTCGGGTTGCCTTTTCTGCCACAGTAGCAGGTTTTCTTAGAGCATTATTGAAAATTAACATTACTGAAAAATTTAAGCCCATTTAAAGGGATTCTAGTTTCGATCCAAGTTATAAAAAGAGGGAAGACATTTCTGTAAAGAATCTGTGTCACCTTGAAACTCGAGTGCTTTAGTTAATGGGGTAAGCTGGAAGGAAGCTGCCTTTGATATATAAGAGCAGCATGTGAATGGGTGATAGCAGCCTTTCTTCTAATTCAGCCACTTCCTATTCAATCTCAAATCTCAGTTGGAAAGCAATTTCCCTCATTTGACCCATTTTTCTTCTGCGCTGTATCTTTCTTCTGGTTATTCAACACAAAAAGTTTGCAGGAATGGTGTGTCTGCCTTAAAGACACACTAAATAAGGAGATTCACGTTCCTGGTTTGGGATAAGCATATTATCTTTTGTTTCATTATTTGGCTGTCTGGGTTGGAGGAATAGCAATTTTATTTTATTTGATATCACAGTTTTCAAAAGAGATACATGTTAAGTGACTGAGAATGGTAGAGAGACTTATGGTTATAGAAAAAACAGGTGACATGGAAGTATAGCTCTAATTTTAGCCAGAAAAAAATTAAGGATGTTATAATTTTAGTAAATATAGATTGAATGAGCCTAATGTGAATATGTCCATATTGCAAATGTCTTATTTACCTGGAGACTTAGGCCTTCTGAATTTGTTCCCTAAGTTAATTGGTTGATGGCATCATTAACATCATTAACTGTGACCATATCCTGTGGTCACAGTTGTGACATACTGACATGTGATAACATTTATTTCACATCTTTGGCTTATAGAGTCCTTAATTGACTTCTGTTCTTGCCAAATTCTGAATTTCCTAAAACTCCTAACATTGAGCCAATCATCTTTATGCAATCGTCTCCTGACTTCACTCATAGTAAGTTTTCCCTTTTCTGCTTCTTTGGTGATCTCATTTAGACCTGTGACTTTAAACACACATGCACACTGAAGATTCCCAAGTTTGATATTACCAGCCTAGACTCCTAAGACTCATCTTGATAAAAAGCATATGTAAAAAACACAAACTATGGTACAGTAACATCATACTTAAGGATAAGTGACTGAATGTTTCTTCCTACAATTTGGGACCAAGACAGAAACATCACTTCTCTTCACATCTCTTCCACATTATACTGCAGATTTTAGATGTGCTGTCAGGTAAGAAAAAGTAACAAAAAGGTGCCTAGAGAAAAGAAGTAAACCATCCTTTCCTGCACATCATGGTCTATTATGTAAGAAAACCCTAAGGAATCCACAAAAAGTTACCAGAACTAGTAAATAATCCCCAGCACTGCAAAAAAATTTAAATATAAATTCACCATATGATCCAGTAAGTTCCTCTGCTCCTTTTCTAACCCAGCACAAGTAACAACATGTGTCTACACAAAGCATTAACATGAATGTTTGTAGTACCCAACAAGTGGGAAGAGTCCAAATGGCATCTGCTGGTGAATGGATGAAGGAGGTTTGGAATGTGCATACAGTGGAAGGGCATGCAATGATGAAAAAGGTGCTGGAACAGAGATGAACCTCAAAGACATATTAAGTGAAAGAACCTAGATTTCATTTACATAATACTTTCAGAAAGCAAATCTGTAAGGATCCAAAAGTACATTAGTGGTATTCTAGAACCAACAATGAGAATGAGAATTGGCTACAAGTGGGTTGAGGGGTCTTTAAGGAGTAATGAAAATGTCGTGAACCTGGATGATGATTACTATGACTGCTTAACTCTGTAAATTCACTATAATTTTTTTTTTTTTTGTATCAGGTATTGAATCCAGGGGTGCTGAACCACTGAGTCACATACCCAGTCCTTTTTGTTTTTAATTTTGAGACATGGTCTTGCCAAGCCACTTAGGGCCTTGCTAAGTTGCTGAGGCTGTCTTTGAACTTGAAATTCTCCTGCCTTGGCCTCCTGTGCTGCTGCAATTAGAGGCATGCAGCACTGTGCCCAGCTATAAATCTTTTTTTAAGGGAGAAAAAAGCCTTTCATCTTAAGGTGTAAATTGGTATGATTTGAAAGTGCCCTTTGAAATGATATACTTATTAGACATTTTAACCTTATTTTTTATTAAAAATAGAGTGTGTTTGCTTGCTTTGGGAGGGGGTTCATATTATACTGCTACATCATGTCTGTATAAGGGTGATAATGGGTTCCAGTAACAGTATTATTAATGAGCGTTGTATCCTGCTTATCTGCTACTTCCAAGAACAAGTCTTAACTAATTTGAACTATTTCAAGTTCATAGTTCTGGGTTGTTTTGTTTTTTATAAAATATGTAGGAACAATAAAGTTATAATTCTGGGATGGGGGTGTTGCTTAGAGATTGAGTGATTGGCTAGCATGCAGGAGGCCACAGACTTGATACCTAGCATGGTGTTAGGGGGTGCGGGAGGATTATGTAGTAGAGAATCTACAGAAGAGAAAACAGACCCAGAGAGGTGGTTGACTTGCTAAGATCAGAGAGACCTGGGTTCAAACCAGATCTTGCAGAAAACTAGTTCTATGCCTTTTAGCATAGGTGAAAGAGCAAAAAGAAAGACAATTTATAAAATAGCAAACATATTTTTAAAGTTTATATTGCCAATAAGCAAAGAAAGGCAAATTCAAGAAATCAGGATTTATAAAAACTTACCCAGTTAGAAAGAAAATTCTTCTAGTCAGCTGTTTGATGCCAGTGAAAAAAGTGCAAACACCTCAGGTACTGAAAATAATGATGCGTATCAAAAGACCCAAGCTTCTCATTACCTCTGGTTAAGGGTTTTAAAATGCCCATATTTAGGTTTATTTCCTACATAAATTAATCTGCACATATTTAAAATATGCCATTCAGTAAATCTTTTTCCCCCTTTTGCATTGCACGGGTTTTAACCCAAGGGTGTTCCACCACTGAACTGCAACCCCAGCCCTTTTCATTTTTTATTTTGAGACAAGGAATCGCTAAGTTGCCTGTGCCGACTTTGAACTTGTGATCCTCCTGCCTCAGCCTCCCAAGTCTCTGGGATTATATGCATGCACTATCATACCCAGCTCATTAATACTTCATCTATGTTTACACCTGTGAAACCTTCACCCCAAGAGCATATATGTCAAGGTTAAGTTTTGAAGTATGTTGGTGGGAGGAGATTTGAGGAACTATGGTTGAGGGGAACAGAAACAACATTTTAAAATTGAGTATCACTGGGAAGATGGTGTGGGAATGGGGTGCCTCTCATGAGTTTACCTATAAAGGCAGCTACACATGGCACTTTTCAAAATATTTGTCATTCTTAGAAGGTAATAATTTTTTTTTTAGTATTATTTAATCAAATTTCTTTCTCTTTTGGATAAAACCTTTTCTTTTCAAAATGTAGGAAAGTGTGGTAGCCAGTGCAGTGATGCACACCTGAAATCCCAGCTACTTGGATGGCTGAGGCAAGAAGATCACAAGTTTGAAGCCAGACTGGGAAACTTAGCAAGACCTGTCTCAAAATAAAAACAAGGGGTGGGGCTGGGGATGTAGCTCGTTGGTAGAGTGCCCCTGGGCTCAGTCACTAGTACCACAGGAAGGGAGGGAGAGTGGGAGGAAAGCTGGTTGTTATTAGATTTTGGGACTTAATATACAAGTAAAAAATAGTAACCAACATTTGGTAGCCATCTTTTTGGTCCTGATATATAAGACATTTGAATAAAAAACTACCACCGCTCACAGAAAGGATGTCATCTTACAGAAGAGACCTATAAATTAAGTAAATGTACCTATGAAAGTTTACCTCACCATCCTTACTTTTCTCATTCTGTAGAGTCATAAAACTTTCTCAGCAGCTAATAACCAGTGTTTGAGGAGCATTGTGGCAGTGTGATGTTGGGAGTTGTCAGTTCTAGGTTAGGTTTCTAAGAATGCACTTATCAGCTAATGACTTCAGGGTTATCTTTTTCTCCATCAGCTTCATTTGCTTAGCTGGAAGAGATGGTGATGCTGTGCACCCTTGCAGAGTGTCATCAGGACCAGGAGAGAGGGAGCCTTGCACGTGGGCATGCCCACAGCAGGCACGAGTCTGCTGCTCACTCTGTGCCTCCTGTGCCTTCACGACTGTAGCTTCCAAGGAGCAATTCCAGTGACATTGTTTTAACCCTATCATGAACATGACCTTAATAATCAATTTGTTATGATTTGTAAGGTGGGGGAGCATGTTTTACCCTGAAAACATCAACAAATACTGGATTATAAAATTATTGTTTGAAGCCAGGCATGGTGACACAAGCCTGTAATCCCAGTGACTGAGGAAGTTGAGACAGGAGGGTCACAGGTTGGAGGCCAGCCTGGGCAGCTTAGGGAGACACTGTCTGAAAATAAAAAATAAAAAGAGCTGGGGGTCAGTGGTAAAGTGCCCCTGGGTTTAATCCCCCAGAACCACAAAGAAAGAAGGATGGATGGATGGATGGATGGATAAAAAATAAAATTGTTTGAGAAAAGATGTGGGTTAAAGATGAAATTTATATTCTTTGTTAAGAATATTAGGATATCTTCTTGTGATCACATTGTCAATTTATTTCACACAGAGAAGCCCAAATTTCCAGAAATGCTTATAAAACTGTCTCCCTTGGCATTTAATTATCATAATGTGGTAATGTTGGTTCTTCATTACCGAATTTATTCTGTAAGATCAGATGCATAACAGATACACAGTTACTTAAAGCTTGGTTTTCACCTTCATTTTAGAGTTAAGTTAAAGAAGAGGAAGTAAAATAGAATTGCTACTCAGCACCCAGATTGTATGAATCATTATATGATAGTGTTTCCAGGTAGCATCTTTCTTGTAGTACTTAGACTTTCTACCCTTTATAATTATTATATTTGTATAGATTTTCTTCCTTCCACTTGACGGAAGAACTCATGTTTAATCCATTTTTTATAAAACTTAGCATTGATTGATGCATGATAGATACTCAGTAAATATTGCTTAGGTGAGTTATTACCTATACTGTCTTCTGATGTCAAGTCTCTCTTCAAAGTTCGATGAGTTGGGATGATGAAACTATCGTGAGTAAAAATACCCCATTTTCAGTTCCATTAACAGCTTTTCTACCTCTCTAATCTCCAGTTATTCTAAAGTTTTGAGTAATAAAAAGGAACTCCCCATCTCAGAAACAAAGTATGTTTTATGGCATAGTGCAAAACAAAAAGACAGGTTTTTTAGGTGAAAAGGAAACTGATATTTATTGAGCCCTAGCTTTGTGTACTAGGACTAGATCTTAACTTTAAAAATAGTCATACTAGCCGGGCTCGGTGGCACATGCCTGTAATCCCAGCACTTGGGAAGCTGAGGCAGGAGGATCATGAGTTCAAAGCCAGCCTCAGCAACTTAGCGAGACCCTAAGCAACTCAGTGAGACCCTGTCTCTAAATAAAATACAAAATAGGACTGGGGATGTGGCTCAGTGGTGGAGTGCCCCTGGGTTCAATCCCCACTACCAAACAAAAAAAAAAAAAAAAAAAAGTCATACTTTCTTTAAGAATACAGAAAAACCTAAATAGAACAAGGAAGATTTTTTAATTACAAAATAATTCATCTCCTAGAATGTGAGGGTGCAGCTCAGTAGTAGAACTTGTGCTCAGCATGTTGTGAGATGCTGGGGTCCACCCTCAGCACCATGAAAAAGAAAAAAGAATTTATCTCCTGAGAGTTTCTCCTTTTCAGACATTTGTAGTTACTTTTAAATTGTCTTGGAATTTAAAGGAATATTTATTTAATGAATCTAGCTTAATTACGATATTCAAAACATGAAAAACAGTAGCCAAAAAACTAACTTTGGTTTTGTTTTGACATTAATATAATTTATTAGAAAATATAATTCATCAGTATTTCTTTAAAACATCCTTCTAAAGATTTTGAGATAAATACAACAACATTAAAAATATCATATTAAGATCAAGTAAGCATTGTCCTTGGAATGCATAGAACTCTGCTAATATTCTTCTACAATAGTAGAATAAGAAATTCGTAAGGTTGTCCCACTGCTTCCTAGAGAGTTGTTCAGTAAGTCAGCCTCTGTTTAGAGGTCTGCTTGTGGTCAGGGCAGTCCCACTGTGGCTGCCCAACCTGCTGCCGAGAACTAAACAGAGAATTTGGCAACTGTGAGAAGGCACTGAGCCGGCCAGTACATCAGGGACTTGGGAGAAGGGAGACCTACGAGACAGACTGAGCATTTAGTGCCACAAGACCCTTCAGAGGCATTTATTTGTCTCCCCAGAGCCAACTAAAAAGCTGAACAGAAAGCTGAGATTTCAGCAGGTGCACGAGGCTCAGGCCACACATGGAGGTGAGGAAAGACCTTGGCAAACATTCCAGTTTTCAGTTGGAACACCGCTCCGCCCCTAAAAAAAGCAGTTTATCCTCAGAGTAGGAGGAATTTAAAAATGATCCTGAAACTGTCAAATCCAATAGAAGAGACTAAAGCCGGTGGTCCCTACTCTTAAATGCTATCAGAAGCCAAACTCAGTCCTGTCTAGAGGAAGGCAACATTGTCCAGAATCTCACACTGTCTACACAGCGTTTCACACACAAGATCACAGTCAAAGGTCAAGCATGAAGAACTAGGCAGGAGGTCATCTACAGGAAGTAACAGATATTAGGGTCATCAGATGTGGAGCTTAAGGGAGTGTTGATTAACGTGGTCAGTAAATTAGATGACAAATGGAGAATTTGACCTGGAAACTGTAAAAACGCTTAGTGGAAATTTTATAATTGAAAAGTGTAATAACTCAAAATAGGAATTCAACAAGAAGGTGTATTACTACAGTCTTCACAGTTGAAGGAAGAATTAGTGAACTGGAAGATAGACCAGAAGAGAATATCCATGCCCAAGCACAGGGACGATAGAATGGAAAGTGAAAATAAAAGGAAAACAAAGGTACACGAGAACAAATGGGACCTGTTACAAGTCTGAAACATTCACATTTGGAATCTCAGAAGAGCAGAAAGAATAGATGAGAAGCAATGTTTAAAGAGACGATTGAGAGTCTTCCAAAACTAAAACTGTCAACACAGATTTACAAATCATTGGACATCTATGCTTAAAAAAGGCAGCGGTGGGGAGGAAAGAAAGAGAATAAAGAGAAAATTGTTAAAACAAAAGACTAAAATCCTAAATTGGCCAAAGGCATAAGCCTGGCATAGTGGAATGTGCCAACAGTCCCATCTACTCCAGAGGCTGAGACAGAAGGAACACTGGAGCCAGCCTGGGTAAGAGGCGAGACTTGGTCTCAAACAGATAAAAAGAAAAGTCAGGTAAAAGAGAAAGACCCATTATCTTTACAGGAGCAACAATAAAGACTGACTACTCTTCAGAGGAAGTGGAATTTGGAACAATGCAAGAAATAGCTGCCAACAGGAAATATATATCAAGCAAAGATATCCTTCAAAAATGAAAGAATATAGACATTCTCAGAAAAACAAAAGCTTGAGAGATTGCTCACCAGCAGATCTACACTAAAGGAACTGTAAAGAAGTTCTTTCGGTGAAAGGAAAATTATCCCAGATAGAAGTTGGAGATGCAAGAAAAATGAAGAATGAAAGGTTAAATTGATGAGTAAATCTCTAAAGTAATATTAACTTCTAAAACAGCAAAACTGGTAAATGGCAGCAGCACAAAAAGCTAAAAGAGGGTAAATACAATTTAGGTGACCCAGGGTCCTTTTAATTTGTACTAGATTTCAGTGAGTCACAGGTACATGATGTCATACTAGATTTCAGCGAGTCAGGAATACATGATGTCATTTCTAAGGCAGTCCTTCCCACCCAGTTTAGTGAGAGAATCACATCCCAATGCCAAAGACATAACTCAGCAAACTTCATGCCCTGGACCAAGTCTTGCCTGTTACCTCCTTTACTCAGTGATGATTGTTAGGATGCCGTGCCCATTAATCCACAGACTCTCCATGGCTGCTTTCATACTTCAGCACCAGAATTGAGTAAATGGAGCAGAGACCGATGGACCATAAAGCTCAAAATATTTATTGTCTATCCTTGATAGAGAAAGCTTGCCAATAGCCTAGGTCTTGTGGACTAATGTTTTTGTCTCCCCAAATCTGCATGTTGAAAACTTAACCTCCAGTGTGATGGCATTAGGAGGTAGAGCCTTTGGGAGGTATTAAGTCCTGACAGTGGAGTGGGAATAGTGCCCTTGTTAGAAAGAGACACAAGAAAGCTTCCTTCCTGCCTATGCTCTCCACCATGTGGACACACAGAAGAAAGCCATCCCTCCCACAAGCCAAGAGAAGGGCCCTCACTACTGCCTGACCATGCTGGCTCTCTGATAGTAGACTTCCCAGTCTGCAGAACTGTAGAAGTTCATGGTGTTTAAGGCATCCAGTCTATGGTGCTTTTGTTAGGAGAATCCAAAACTAGCACATCTGTGCTAGGACATCCATTATCTATAATGCATTTAACTTCTTTGCATGTTGGATGGTGAAAAAATTATTAAAAATAGCCAATGTGGGGCATTATTCTGTCATGGAACTCAAGTTGAGAAAAGCTGCTCTAAGGGTAAAAATAATAGGAGTTTTTATAGTATTAAACTAATAAAGGAGAGGGAAGTGTAAGAACTATCAGCTGGTTCTAAAGAAGACAAAAAGGACAGAACAGGTGACTGAAGTTCAGTAGTAGTAAGATGTCAATTCAGATGATAACAAAAAAGTGACAATCAAAAGGAGTAAAAGAGAAATTCACTGTCCCTGGGGTTTTTGTTTTTGTTTTGTTTTTATAATGACAAGCAGGATATTCGATATGGTATAAATTCACAGACCAACTTTCCAATATCATACTTAATGGTAAAACTCTGTAAGTGTCTCTCGCTACCATGTATTCTTTTTTTGAATACATTTTACCATTAGGCTACATCCCCAGCCTTTTTTCTTTCTTTCTTTTCTTTTTTTTTTTTTTTTTTTTTTTTTCCTTTTTTAATTTAAACAGGGTTTTGCTCAATTCCTGAGGCTGGCTTTGAACTTGCCATCCTCCTGCCTCAACCTCCTAACACAAGGAGGCTTACAGGTGTATACCACTGTGCTTAGCTGTGTGACTGCGATCATATCTAATAACCCCCTTCTAGAATTTCAGCTGAACATCCTAGCAGCTTTGAACTCTGGAAATTTGAAGTTCTTACTTTCCAAGCAGGGAATGTTTCTACTGGGGATGCTGAGTGGTTCTGTTAATTGAAGGGTGAGGCTGCCTCCCATGGGGAGCTCTGTCAGCCACAGCAGCAACAGCCACTGTGTCACCTGGAGTGTTTAGTCCTGGTTCCTGGGGAGAAACAGGGTCATGGTGTACCAAGGACAAGGAGAGCTAACTCATGGTGTTGTTTGGAGGTCTGGGCACACTGTTAAAGAGTAAAGAAAAAGGAGGTCTATTGAGTCACTTTCTTCAGGGAGGACGGTTTGAGTCATCGTGCCATGTTGAGAACACTGACTAGCTGAGGTTCTGATCAAGGACAGAGGAACTATTGGGTGGACAGTGCAAGAAAGTCAGGAACACTGTCCGTGGCCCAGACAAGGATCAACTCTTCTTTCTCTTCTTCCCCTTGTTGTATGTAGAAATATGTGGACGTTAATTTAGCAGTTTTCTTCAGGGAACAGAATATTTAGCATGACTGTGAACTGTAATTAGTATTACCAGTGAGGAAGCCAGTGATGTGGAGAACTGTGGCTCCTCATGTTGGGGAGCAGGTAAGAACATCTTCATTTATAGGAGGATGGCTGCATGTCATTAGGTGGAAACAGGTGGATTGGCTGCTTCATGTCTATTCGGATGTGTGTAAAGGGTATCTCTCAGCTCCTGGTCTGTGTAAATCCAAGTCCATCTGTGCTGTGCTTTTGATACTGGAGCTGGCCATTGCAGACGTTTCCCTGCAGCTTGCTGGTTTGTGTTGGGCCTTATCAGCACAAGGCATTGGAGGAAGAAGAGAAGGATGAAGGAACCTTCTCTCCCTGCCTCCAGTGTGCTGCTTCTGGTGCAGCAGTCAACAGAGTAGCCTCAGGGAGTCCTGGGAGTACTCACCTCTGGTGCTTATGAAGCAGGATGGTCAGTCTGTGCCCTCGAGGAAATTTCTGCCTGCAATAAAGCCCTTGAATGAACCTGTGCCCTCCACTAGTTCCCTTCACTGCTGTCTAACTGGGTCATGGTAGCCGCACCCTCTCCATTCCTGCATGGAGGGATCCTAAACTCTTAGCTCCTTCTTTATTCACACACACACACACACACACACCTTTGAGATAGTAAATGTCCAGTTCCTGCCTTTGTTCTTTCAGGACCCCTTCAAGACCTGTTTTTACTTCTTTTTAAACTTACCCACTTTTTTCTAGTTAGCACATCTTTTTATTAAATCTACCCTGTTAAATCACTGGTGTAACGTCTGACTTCTGACTATTCCTGAGTGCTGAGACTTCCTAACATTACTATTTTAAATTTGACATTGCCCTTTTAGTCCAGTCAAGTAAGCCTTTGGTTTTTAGTTACTACATAACAGATTATCACAAACTAGAGGTTTAAAGAACTATATATATTAGGTCAGAGGTCTGTAGATGAGAGGTCTAGCAGGGCATGATAGGACTTTTTTTGGTGGGGAATACAGGGATTGAACCTCAGGGGCACTTGACCGCTGAGCCACATTGTCAGTCCTTTTTTTTTTTTTTTTTTTATTTTTTGTATTTTATTTAGAGACAGAATCTCACTGAGTTGCTTAGTGCCTTGCCGTTGCTGAGGCTGGCTTTGAACTTGATTCGAGATCCTTCTGAGCTGCTGGGATCACAGGTGTGCACCATTGCACCCAGCTACATGTAAATTAATTTTAAATAAAGTGTTAACTGTATAAAATTTAAAAATTAAAGAAATCTAGAAAATAAAAATAGCTCATTTGAGTAGCTTCTGCACAGTATAAAATCTCATGAAAATTTTTTGTCAAACTTTATAATTTTTTGTATGATTTTTGCCTTTGTCAAAAACAAGGCAGGGGCTGGGATTGTGGCTCAGTGGAAGAGTACTTGTCTTACATGTGTGAGGCACTGGGTTCGATCCTCAGCACCACATAAAAATAAATAAATAAAAATATTGTGTCCATCTACAACTTAAATATTTTTTAAAAAGTCAAGGCAAACTGAAAATGAGGAAATGTTTATGGCAACATGGTGAAAGGTTAACCAGTTTAACATAAACTTTTATAAATGGAGAGAGAAAAAATTCACTAAGAACAACTCAGGATGAATCAGGAGATAAACAGGTGGTGCTCAGAAAATAAATTCATGTTGGTTAACAATATGGGGAAATATGTTAATTAGTAATCAGAGATTTAAAAATTAAGACCATTAAGTTGCTTTTTCTATTAGATTAGCAAAGATTAAAACTTATATTCAATACTTGTAAGGGTGTTTTGAAACCACACTTGTACTGAGCTAATAAAATTCTTTTAATTAGATTATTAAAATCCTTTCGGATAATAGGTAATAAGTGCCGAAACCTTTAATTATTCTCTTTTTTTTTTTTTCCAAAAGTCTGCTTCTGGAAACATCTCTGCAGACAATAATCACAAATATAGAACAAACTGCCAGCTAAAGGACTCAGCAATGAAGAGTTCAGGGGCTTTCAGTAAATGGCGGTCCATCTTCACAATGAAACTAAATTAAAAATTAGTTGAACTGGGTGCGTGTGCATGCCTGTAATCCTAGCAGCTTGGGAGGCTGAGGCATGAGGATTGCAAGTTCAAAGCCAGCCTTAGCAATTTAGCAAGGCCCTAAACAGCTTAACGAGACCCTGTCTCAAAATAAAAAAAATAAAAATAAAAAATCCACTAGGGATGTGGGTCAGTGATTAATTGCCCCTGGGTTCGATCGCCAGTACAAAAATAGAGAATGCTTTAAAAATGAAAAAGCAAAATATGAAATTTTATGTAAAGAATCATGTAAATCAGCCAGGTATGGTGGTGTATACCTGCAATTCCAACTACTCAGGGGGCTGAGCAGGAGGATCACAAGTTCAAGGCTAGTCCTGGCAGCTTAGCCAGACCCTGTCTCACAATGTAAAAGTAAAAGGAACTGAGTGGGGGGAGCTCTGCGATGGAGCACCCCTGGATTCAATCCCAGTACCACACATACACACACAAAATATGCCAACTATATGTTTTTAAGTTTAGAAAACTCCCTAAACTTAGCATTCTGTTTTGTTTTTGTTTTTTAATACTGGAGATTGAACCAGAGGCACTTTACCACCAAACCTGGGTGATAAAGTGCCCCACCCTTTCTATATTTTATTTTGAGACAGGGTCTCACTAAGTTGTTGAACTTCTTATCCTCCTGCCCCAGCCTCCCGAGTAGCTAGGAATACAGGCATCGGCTACCACGCGCAGTTTACCCAACCATTCTTGAGAGTATAAAATAGGATGGTGGTTAACAGAATTAGTGGTCCTGTGCCAGCTAGGAATCTTTCACTGCATCCTCCTCCCAGCGCCAGTTCCTTCTATGCAGCTGCTCCCAAGTCAAGTCTCTCTTAGAAGGTTGCTCTCCCATTACAAACTTGCTCCCCCTTTGCTTCTCTTCTTTTGGGAGGGCATGTTCAAAGTCCAAAGATTCCGTTATAATTAGTATCTCTCCCAGGAGGTGCTGCTGTATGTATTTCAGGCTCTAAACAACCAAATCAGTGGGGTTTGAAACCAGTTTCCTTTTCAGTGCTGGACCTCACTTGTTGGGTGCTTACTGTAGAAATTCTGTTTGATGAGACATGTTCCCAGAGATGAATAAGTTAGTGGGAAAATAACATCAATTTTCAAGGAAACTTTTTACGCTTTTACCTTTAGAGATGCCAGGGTGAATAGATTTAAAATGTAAGAGCCCCATTCTGGATCACCAGTTTCCATTGACTTTCTAAAATGTAAGCTCCAGGAAGGCAGGAACTTAGAACTTTGTGTGACACAAGGTACCCCAAGTCTGCTCCCAATGAAAGATCGTATTTCCAGCTCCGACAAGTTTCTATAGTTGAAATTCATTCATGTGGAGACCTGAGAGCATCTCTATTTCGCAGACTCTGTCTTCAGCACAGTGCTAGCTTGTTGCCTTACAGGGCATGGACCAGCCAGCCCCTTGTGGGCATTTGGAAAGGTACAAGTATGTTTAGGATATCACATGTTTGGGGCTGAGTGGAGCCAGGGATCCTGGATGTTGTGCAGTGCCTAGGACCTGCTATCACACCCTTCACAGCCCTTGAACATTCCTCTGGATATTTGTGTAGGTGAGAGACTCATTTACTGCAGCTCAGAACCCATTTCATGTGGTTACAATTTCTTTGTGTGTGTGCTGCTGTAAGGTATGCTTCCTTTTCTGAGAAAGCAGTTTTCATACATATCCAGGGAAGATTGAACTTTATCTAAAACTTTTTCAGTGGTTAGTTATCATTTTAAAAATCTCATTGATATTTTGAAATCTCACTGAAATTTTAAATCTCATTGAAAAATCTCAAATCCATGCCACTCATGGATTTGAGTTACAATGTCAATTTTATGTTCTTGGATAGTGCTCATCACAAACCGAAATCACCTTGTTTATTCATTTGTGGTTTTTATTTGTGTACCCACTAAATTGTAAGCTCTTAAAATTGCAGTCTTATGTATCTTGTCACTGGATATCCCTATTCCTCAAAGTCTGGCACATTGTGTCCAGTTATTAATAAGTAATTGATGCATGAATTATGGATGGATGTTTGAATGAACTATCCTCCTGAGCCTGACCTCCAAGGGCCCATGTTCCATAAGCCTTGGTCCCCAATCCACTATTGTATGTACTCTGAATTTCCCTGCCTTCCAGAATTCAGTTACAACCTTAGCTTCAATTTATATATCTACATTGATATGTCCCAAGGTTTTTATCCAGTGTAGTTCTTTCCTTTGAACTTGAGAATTATATATCCAGTTGCTGGTCCTTCCTCAGTTTACTGCCTCAGTTATCTCAAATTCAGCATGTCCAGGACTGGGGATGTAGCTCAGTTGGTAGAGTGCAGCACAAGACCCTGGGTTCAATCCCCAGCACTGCAAAAAAATAAAATTAAATTAAAAATAAAATAAAATAAAATAATTAAAAAATTCAGCATGACACTCTCCAGGGTTTGCCCCAGTTGGTGGGTGCTGCCATTCTCTCGGGCATGTTGGTGAGAGACCTAGTGGCTGTGTCTGATGCCTCCCTCACTGTTTATGCCCATATTCAATTCATCACCAAGGCCTTTTCACTTTGTCTCCTAAATAATCTTCAAACCCTGCTTTCTGCTCCCAGATCCTCTACTGCTCCCCAAACGTAAATCAGAGTCTCAACTCTTTTTGACTGCGGTAGCCTGCCTACTCAGGGGTTCCACTTGTCCATGCCAACCCTCCCATATCTAGTTTCCACAGAGTAGTCAGAATGAGCTCCTAAAAACACAAATATGATTGTTATTCTCTTGCTTATCTCGTTGCTCTGAGGATAAAGACCAAAAAATTTAACCTAAATCCGCCTACCAGTCTTGCTATAGCTATTTCTTCCATTGCTCCCTATCTCTTAAGTCTACCTGTTATCTTGGGGTTTCCTTTTTCTTTTTTCTTTTGTTTCTTGGCAGTGCTGAGAATCGAACCTAGGGCCTCACAGGCTAGGCAAGCGCTCTATCACTGAGGTTGTACCCTGAACCCCTTCTGCCGTTTCTTTTTTCTTTTCTTTTTTTAAATATATATGTATTGTTGTCGATGGGCCTATTTATTTATTTATGGTGCTTAGAGTCGAACCAATGCCTCACACATGCCAAGCAAGCGCTCTACCACCGAACCACAACCCCAGCCCCGTTTCTTAAACATGCTGTGTCCCTGTCCCCATAGAACTCTTGTGCGTGATGTCACCCAGCCAGCTTTCCTTCAGAATTTTAGGTCATTGCCATAGAACCATCCATGATCTGGCTAACCAAACACCCTCACTTCTTAGCACCTTGTAATTGATGGATGATGGATCTATCTTTGTTTCCCATAGGAGTGCGTGTATAACTTATGAATGTAGGTATGGCTTTGGTATATTTATGTTGTCACCATAAAGAATGACCTGATAGCAACTATAATAATTTGTCTTCCAAAATTTTTTTTTTTTTTTTGAAACCAGGGATTGAACTCAGGGACACTCGGTCACTGAGCCACATCCCCAGCCCTATTTTGTATTTTTATTAGAGTCAGGGTCTCACTGAGTTGCTTAGGGCCTCGCTAAGTTGCTGAGGCTGGCTTTGAATTCGTGATCCTCCTGACTCAGCCTCCCAAGTCACTTGGATTACAGGCGTGCGCCACCATGCCCGGCTTCCAAAATTGAGTTGGCTTTTATCTAGTGATTTCATGGGGCAGACCACTTTGACTTATTACTTCAAAAGGACACTATTTCAGTTGTTCTAAGAATTTCATTTCCCCTGTTGTAACATGTCTGAGATTGGCATGCATTGCAGTCAATGGCATATATGTTCTGATGTGATTGTCTTTTTTTTTTTTTCTTTCTTAGTACATAAAATAACTGTATGTCTTATAGTTGAAGGGTAACTTAGTTTATATAACATCTGCTACTTTGTAACAAATTCATTCTAGGAACCTGTGTTGCTCATTCATTCTGTGGAAGCCTTAATAAGTTTTCTGTAGCTAGAATACATAATGGATGACATCTTGATCTCTTGAGAAAGTTTCTGCCTAAAATTGTTTTGGTTATATCTATTGAGGTGAAAGTCGTATGCTTGATTTGTATATTGTAGACATAAACTTATGTTTGTGTCTATATGTGTACATACCAGTTTTATTTTAGAAAAATGAACCATTTTTTAAAAATCGGGCAGGTTATCCGTCAGTTCCAGAGACTGTTCATTAGACTCAGACCCTCTGAGTGCATTCTCCCTTTTTGTTTTTTGGGTTGTTTTTTTTTTTTCCCTCCCTCGTGGTACTGGAATTGAACCCAGGGCTCACACGTGCCAGGCAAGTGTTCTACCTCTCAGCTGCATCCCTGGCCTGTTCTCTTTTAGCAAGGAGTTTTAGAAGAAATATCTGCAGACGTTTCCCCCGACCCCTAGGTCTGGGTAAGTTCTGGTCAATTGGATATGAATAGAAATAACGTGTAAAATTCCAGGGCATGAACCAAATGGATGTGATTTGCTCTCTAGTTCCTTTTTTCCTTCCTCTAGTGAATAAAAAGAATGTGAGTCCCAAGGTGACCTCAAGATGGAACAAAGGTGCCTGGCCAGCCACTGTACTATGGTGGAGAAACATCTTGAAGATGTTGTACTTTAGAGTCTTTCTTTTATTGCAGCTTCACCTGCACTCTAACTAATGACCATCCAAGAGCTGATATTTATTAGGGTCTCTAGTTTCCAAATCATGAGATTAGCCTTCCTGTCGGTCAGTTCAAGTCTGAAGCATGTGTCTCTCACTTTGGACTATAATAAAGAATATGTGCTCTTTAGGGATGTAGTGTGGTGTGATGCATGCAGCATATGCTTGCATCAGCCCTCAGCTTGAATGGCAGCTCTGCCACTTCCTATCAGTGTCAGTACACTAGTATTCACTAATACCCTCCCAACTTCAGAGTCCTCTGCTTTAAGATGTGGGTGATAGCCATTTCATTGGGAATGTTTTGAGGATTAGATGAGCTCTTCCCAGTGCTTAATCAATGACAGCTCTTGTTATTTCACGTTTGAAGAACTATGCCCTCAAACTGTCTACCAAGCTAGTATTTTTTTCATTTGGAACTTTGTGTTATGAAGTTTGATTTTCAAAGTTTTATCTTTGGACTAAGCACAACCATCAGAAACATAGGCTATGTTGCCTGGACTCCCCAGAGACTTGCTGACTTCTTGAGCATTCTGATTTTTCCCATTACACATGTTGGCTATTGAGAAGCTTATAAGAGATGGTTTAAGAAGCCCACCCTTCACACCCACTGGTGCTCAAAAGAAGCTGTCCAGTGCATGATGTTGTGTTTGGTGAGGAGTATCCCCCTGGAAACTTATTTTTGGACCTGAATCCTAGGGAAACCTTTATTTCCACTACAGAATGAGTATGTGTTCTCATACTTCATGAGAATCCACAAAGGAAGAGAGAGGAATTGAATCATGAATGGTAAAAATAATTTTGGAAATTGCTAATTGCTTTCACTACAGGGCAAATTGTAGGTTAGCTGAGTATCTAATAATCTGTTACTAGGTGTGGTTCCATTAAAGCGCTTGGAGGAGGTAAACTCTAGGCATTTTTTTTTCCCTTTTTAAAAGAAACCAGAAAGTCAAATTAGTGGCATCTAGCAGTACTTTGATTTTATGAGGGTAATCGGAAACATTTGCCTTTTCAAATTGGTGTTTAAAGTATTAGGATAGCAACGTCTTAGACACGTGGCTCCTACAAGTTCACATACTCTGAATACTAGAGTTGGTGATGTAAGACAGTAATTTCCAGGTAGTCGTCAGGTGCAGAAACAACCACCTGTGGCCAGAAAACACTTGCTAGCATTCAGCAGGGAACTCTAGGCCAGGGCTCTGGTGTGAGCTCATTTGGTCCAGTGAATAGTACACTGCTTTGTGCTGGTTGAACAAATGACCAACAGCTAAACTTCACTTTTTCTTTGGTAGTTCCTCTAAGGTCTCTATTTAGGCTTTTCTTTTCCCCCTCCCCATCTGAACCTGCCATGTGCTTGAAAATAAAATAGAAAATTAAAATTTTTCTATAATTGATATTTTTTCAGATGTTTTCTTCCTCATTGTTTTCCATACATTTCACATTTTTAATGTGAAATACCAACAAACTGAAAATCTGTGATTTATTTTTCCTGCACAGTATAACTAGTCACACAATTTTTTTCTACTAAGTTTCATTATAGAAACTGTTAGGCAGATACTGTACTCCTTTATCAGCATATTGCTATAGCACTTAGCTCTGAAAGCCTCTCTCCTGCTGTCTTCTCATACTAGGCCTGAGCTTCAGATGTTTCTGGATCAAGGGACTGGGTAGATGGTAGGATCATCTCTTTTCTTATTTGATTTTTTTCCCTTGCACAGTTTGTCATTAGGCTATTTCTGCCCAGGTTTGTATGCCTGCCTGCTCTCCCAAATTAGAATCCAGCTTTGAGCACAAGCTAATTTAGTGGCTCCTGAAGCTGAATCTGTTCAGTTAATAGGCCTGTTAGCTCACAGAATTGCTGGGTCTTTGAACAGGACAGGCCCCTAGAGATCACCTACAGTCCAGTACCCACATTGACAACTGCCCTGGCTTCTTTCATCTCTTCAGTCACTGCCCCAACCCCCCACCCCCCACTCCCCAATTCCACGGTGCTGGGACTTCATCTTTTCCTGTTTCATAGTCATGAGGAGAACCTTTTCTAAACCTGCCAAATGTATCACAAGTTTTGAAATACCAGTATCATGGAGATTTAAAAAAAAAAGTGGGCAAGTGAAACTAGCAAATTCAGGCAGAAGAGCTCTTGTACTCCATCTCTCAGGTTTAGTATTTCAGGTCTCTGTGCTGTTAGTTAAATTCATCACTAAGGCATAGCTATGATGGTATGACAGTATAAAAAGGTCTCCAGTTAAGTGGAAAGATTGAAATAGGCTCTCATTTAAGAGTTTCTCTTATCTGTCACGAGAGAGAAACCATATGGCATTATAAATGGGGAAAGTTTACTATGAAGAGTAGTTAACAGTAGCAGGGATGAAGAGAGATTGAAGGTCAGGAGGGAAAAGTCTTTAGAGAATAGACAGCAGCAGATAGAAGGGCTGAGATGGAGCACCAGTGAGAGCCCACAGGGCTGAGGCCCAGACTCACTGGAGAGGTCAAAGCCATGGTTCAGGGCATGGCAGAGAAGTTGCTTCGATGTTGTGTGCATGGGGGTTTACCATCTGCAGTGAAAGCAGTCATGGTAAAGGCCTTACCAGAGGTGCGGTACTGGCAGCACCCAGCCCTGCAGAACTCTCCTCCCACTGTGTCTCTCTAGCGCCCTCTGCCAGAAAAGCTGGATACCTGGCCAGCTGGCAAAGGAAAAGTAGTAAAAGGCCACAGATCTGTTTTCACAGAGTAGGCAAGAAGCAGATGTTAATGCTAAGAGGCAATAAATCAATAACCAGCACAGTTCCTGACCTCCAGACTCCTCAGCAGTTGGAACTGGACACTTGCGGTATGGTTTTATGCTTATCACAGGTTACCCAGTACATACTTTTAAATTTTCTATCAAACAATGAAATCTTGATCATTGTTAGTAACCACTCAGTAGCATGCACACCAATCCATGCCAGCAAGCACTGCTGTCTCAAACTGGTTGGAGATTTTTTTTCTATTACTTTAAGTATGTTTTATATACATGTGACTATGAAAATGGAGTGCCGTTAAAATTGTGTTATTTTAAAAATTTGAGGCTACTTTAAACTCAAAAATAAAAGGTATTCGCAAAAGGATATCTGAATGCCTCTACTTAGAATAGACATGTTGATACAGTAATATTTATAGAACTTTTATGTTCTATAAATGTTCTATAAACTTTTATGTTTATGGTGGTAAAAATGCTTACTGAACATAAATAATCTTTAATTAAGACCAGTCATAATTAAAAGTGCTGCTTTTGTTCTGCACTCAGTTTTATTGAGCAAGCCCAGGTACTTTTCAGGATTCTTTGGTTACAAGCAATGAAAAATAACTGTAATTTAAGGGAGAAAAAGAAGTTTAGACCCATGTGAGGTAGTTGACAAAATTGAAGAAAAAGCTGACAAGCCAGGACAAAGGGCTGGAGAGGAGGACAAGACTCCTAGAAGGAGTCTTATCCTCCTCTTGTCCTCCTCTTGTCCTCCTAGGAGGACTAGACTCCTAAGACTAGGGCACAGGGAGGGAGGGAGTCTGCTCCAGCTGTGTACAGCTTCCTTTCCAAGGAGCATCATTGGCCAAGGGCCACTGTTGTGCTCACCCACCCCCTGCTGGGGAGCTATGTACCAAGGGTGCTATGTACCAAGGTGCAGAAACTACTTCTACCTGGACTCAGGCCGCATCTCACAGGGACTCAGCTCTTCTCTCTGTTTCTTGGCCTCTCTTCCTTGGTGGTACTTCATTCTCATGATCTTTGAAATAGAGGGTCAACTTCCACAGCTTCTAGCCTCTGGTTCTGGTTCATATTGAGGGCCCTTCCTGATTCTAAGCACTGTGGCCCAGGGAATGCACTGCTCTTTGATTAGCCAAACACAGTGGGTTCCTGGAGCCATTGTCCTTAAAAGTCCCTGGATCCAGGTGTGGGAAAGAGTTGTTCTCTGTGGGGAATCCGGGTTACCAGTAGTGGGGAAGGATGCCAGAGGGCAAAGTGAAACATACCGGTGACTAACCTTATTTTCCAGAGAAAAGCCAGCCAATGTGAGAAATGACATTTGTTGGTGATTAAAAGGCCATGAGGAAGAAGAAAGCAGAATATAGGAGAATACTGGTGAAACCTGTGGGTGGCCTGGCAGCAAGCCCCAGAGGTGTTGGTTTCTGAGGCAAGAAGCAGGCAATGCTGTTTCTTGGGAAGTCAGGTAAATTTAGGCTACAGGAGCTTCAAACTGAGAGTTGCGCTGGGGTCCTGTATTGTTTTGTTTCAGTCATAATAAATCTTAACTCAATCCTGGGTCTGAAGTCTGTATTAGCGCTAACATGGAAATAATTCAGGGTTCCTTTGAAAGGTTGAGGCCAGCCTGGTTTTGTCATGCCTTTCAGATCTCCAGAATTCTTCCTCCCCCTCCAAAGTGAAAGTTGAGACCTTACCTTCTGTGGACAGGGAATCCAGGACCTTCAGTATGTCCCAGGCCTTCACTGTGCTGCTTTGGGCCTGGCCCAGGTGTAGCTAGGGAGTTAGTCTGAGACTTGGGGCAGTGTGCACTGATTTTGTACTTCAGTTCTCATATTCTTTCTCTGCTGTTTAGGGTCAGCCCATACCCAGAACTGAGGAATTTCCCTTCTCCAGGTGATTCCTCCTTGGGACCCCTTATACCGTCTAGCTCCCAGGAGTTCCTTTTTCTAGTCCTCTGTGAGAAAGGTGTGTTGGTCTCCTTTTAGCTGCCTGTGCCACCCCTGCCAAGCATGGCTCTGTGCCTTCAGCCCACACCCTGATCAAAGCCTCAAGAGAAGAGGGGAAATGAGAAAGTCACCCCCACAGTGGTTGCCTCCCTAAGTTTCAATTCCTTTCCCCAGGTCACCTGCTTGTGTTTACCTTCCTTTATTTATATTTTTGTACTGTATTATACTTTGTCCAGTTGTTTGTTGTGAATCAGCAGAGAGAGACTATATCCCTCTTCCTCTAAGGCCCAGAAGTCCTAAATCACTGTCTGTATTAGTTTTCTGTGCTGCATAGGAAGTCACCATAAACTTGGTGGCTTAACGCAATGCATACTCTTACTTCAGTTTCCATGGGTCAGGAGGCTGGATGCAGCTGGGTCCTTGAAGGTTTCAGTCACTGCGAGAGCTGAGGATGGGTTGCTTGCTGTCTGTGCTTCCTCAGGCTGTCCTGGCATTATTAGTTCCTTATAGTAGCAGGATTCATAATTGTCTTGTTTCTTCAAGGCCAGCAGTTAAGAGGGAGACTCTATAGCCAGTCTGCTAGAATAGAGTCTTCTATCATAGCGAGGAAATGTCTTACTCTTCTGCCATAGTCTGATGGTCAGAGGCAAGTCACAGTCCCTTCCACACACAAGGGGAAAGGGTTATACACAGTGTAAACCTCAGATGATTTGAGTCTGTCGGCCACATTACCCCAGGATCCTCTTCTACTCCTGTCCATCAAGAACCACTTGGTGTGTGTTTCTCTTCCTTGCCCCTAGTCCTGCGTCCTGCTGGATGACCTAAGTGGTAGTGTGGTAGGGTTATTTTTGTTTGTTTGTTTAGTTTTATTTTGTTCTACAGTAATGAGGATTGAACCCAAGGCACTCTCTGTCACTGAGCTCTGTCCCCAGCCCTTTTTATTTTTTTAATTACCCCTTTTTAAAAAATTTTTAGATTCAAGATATTTTACTAACAGCTACCACAAACAGTAAGATAGCTCAATTAGATTGCCAAGTACAAAATCAACATACAAAAATCAGTAGTTTATATATATTCAAGCAATCTTTTGGAAGTTTTAATGGAAGAAAAGATTTCATATATAACAGTAACAAAAAATATTTGGTTTATTTCCTTCATTTCAAGGATTTCTGTTTGTTTTCAGGATATCTCTCTCTTTGTTGAAGTGATTTTTTGCTTCCTGCAGTTGCTCTTTTAACTGTTTATTGGAGTGATCGCTCATTGCATTTGCTCTCTTATCTCATCCTTTGTGTCGCGAATCATTTTAATTAAGTATGTTCTGAACTCCTTTTCTGACATTTCTTCTACCATGCTGTCATTGGATTCTATTAATAGAGAATATTGGTTTGTTTGGAGCACTTTCTTCCCTTATTTTTCATGTTGTTCATGTATCTTCCTGTCTAGCAGTGCAGATCTGGGGTATTGCAGTTTCCCCCCATAGGCTTATAGTGACCCTGCAGGTTTCCAAAACCTCTTCTTTAAGAGGGAGATCAATATTAGCAGCACCCAGTACAGACAATATGCAGCCCTAACCCAAATAGTTAACAATATTGTCATAATAAGCAAAGCGAATGAGTTCAATTATTATGTACAGTATAACCAGTAAATTTGCAGTGAGGTCTTCGGTTTCTAATGGTGGACAAAGAGGATGGGGAGGGGTGTAGGATGTAATTGTTAATGGGATAAGAAAAGAGTATATAGAAGTACTAGATCATAGGAAGAGTGAAAGCGGAATCAAAAGAAGTTGGTTGTTAGCATGAGAAAAGGGAGAAAGATTCTGAGGAAACAGGTAAACAAAAGGCAAATAGAGAGCAAGAAAAACAAAGAGAACTCCCACTCCTCAGTAGCCTGATGCATGAGAGATACCTGACAATGAGCTTCCAGTCTCCAGCAGGCCTCTCAAGATGGGACTGGCCCTATGTAAAGATGGCTGCTTCCACTTCCAGGATAATCCAAGATGGCAGTGCTGGCTTCCTAACGTGTTGGCAAATGGGGAGCTACAGTGCAGGGCGTGGACACCAAGTCCATGTGGGGTGCAGTTGATCAGACCAGGGGTCCTGGAGGTGGGGTGTGGTCATTTGGGCCAGGGGTCCTGCAGGTCCTGGGTCCTGGCTATTGTCCAAAATGGCAGCATCCATGTGTAACCAAACCTGCAGGTACTGACAGTGGACTTCCAGGTAACAGCAGGCAGTTGACAATCCGCTGGTGGTCTGCCGGTGTTCTGCAGGTTACCAGCGGACTATTTGCAGGTGGACCTCAGGCAATGGGTGATGGGTAGGTGAAAGAGAGGCAATGGGCAGGCAAGAGGCAGGCAAATGGGCAAATGGTGGATGATAGGCAACAGGCAGACTACAGGTGATTGAGGTGGACAAATGGAGTAAACAGCAGGGGATCGATGAGCAGCAAAGACTGCCTCACAGAGAAACAGATTTTCCTCTGCCTGAAACCCTAGTTACAGAGCAACAAGGAATGCAACCTCCCTCTAGTCCGCCATCTTGGCTCTGTGTCCCCAGCTCTTTTTATTTTGAGCTAAGTTGCCAAGGTTGGCTTTGCGCTTGGAATCCTCCTGCCTCAGCCTCCTGAGTAGCTGTATGTGCCACTATGCCCAGCTTAGCCTACAAGCTTTTCAGAACTGAACAATGGAACCCATTCTTATGACTCTAAATCCCATTCCCCTTTCCCCGTACTGTTTCTTTTCATAGTGTGTGGAGTATTAAATATCATTCAAGCTTCACTGTCTCTTTGCTTTTAGATTATATGCTTCGGAGATCTAAGATTATTTTGTCTTGTCCTCTTGTACTACCTGCAGGGTGTAGCAAATATTTCCCATACAAAGCCGGTATTCAAATACATGTTGAATAAAGAACCTTACACATTGCTATGATAACTGGTCAGGGTACCGCTTCCTTCCTCTTCTCTCTTTAATTTTGTCTGCCAACATTTATCAGCCCTTCCTAACGACAAGGATATTGTTATTGAATTAGCCAGACTTTTAAAATAGTGACATGTCATACATACACACACACACCCTCTCACAAAGTGAACTAGAGAATATTTTGATGAGATGGTTGGAGTGTAACCAGTGTAACTTCAGGGTATAGGCACTGGTGTATCTTGTAGATGAAACTAAAGATAAGAAACATTTTAGTTTCTGTTAACTAAACATCAAGGGCAAAAACAGGTCCCCTTGCTTTTTCACTGAATCTTATTTATAAATATTGGCAGCAGTCAACTAACATGAAGTCTGTAAATTGGAATATTCTCCATCTAGAGTAGTTTTCTAGAGGGTGGGGTCTGGATTCCCAGTCACCCTACATAATTTCATATTCCAAATCATTGTTTCCTCGGGAAAACGTGAGTTTTATGAGGAGAACTGAGTACATGCTGGCGGGGCCCTGTGGAGAAGCTTCTGCCCCACACCCCCCTTCCAGATTTGCCTGAGACTGAAAGAGTTGCTTCCTTCTGTACCCACACCTCCTTCTCCCAAGATTGCACAACTGTTTGAGAATGAAAGAGATATATATATTAAAAATTTGGTTGATCAAAATAAACTTTTTCTTTAATAAAAAAAAGCCAGCCAGAGGGGCTCACCACAGGACACCTTGTTGTATAAAGGATAGATACTTTGTATTGCTTTGGCGCTTCAGACTTGCTCCAGGTCCTGAAGTTGAGACATGGATTGGATTTTCCCCTTGCCTGGTTCCCACTACTACTGAAACATAAGCCCGGCCGCCAGTCCAAGCTATGCTGTTGTCTTTCGCAGAAGCTGGGACTCTTTGTAGTGGCAGTAAACTGGAAATGGAGTGGATGCATATGAATAGAGGAATGATTGAGCACTTCATTTTAACATTCACACCATGGTGTATTATGGAGCCATTAGAAATAATAGATTGGATCTGTCAGTTGCAGGGGTCGGGAGGGAGATGCCCTCACCCACATGTATTGCATGAGAAAAGCAAAATGCAAAACTTATATAGCATTATCCCAGTTTTGCAAAACATTGATCAAATAAAATCCCTTGTGAAATTGTATGTGTATTTTCATATCATTACATAAGCATGGACAGAAACAGGTGGATCTGAACTGGTTGGTTAACATGGGTCAGCTGATGGTGGTATGGCAGTGGACAGTTGATGTGGATTTGGAGGGAGGTGAGAAATGGGTAAAGGGATATCAGAAAATCAAACAGAAAAGCAAAGATTTTACTGAGAAGGAAAAAAATGCCAGGCACATTGGCCCATGCCCTGTAATCCCAGCAGCTGGGGAGGCTGAGGCAGGAGGATCAGGAATTCAAAACTAGCCTCAGCAAAATCAAGGTGCTAAACAACTCAGTGAGATCCAGTCTCTAAATAAAATTCAAAATAGGGCTGGGAATGTGGCTCAGGCCCTGACTTCAATTCCCAGTACCAAAGAAAAAAAGAAAATAATGTTACAGTTATAAACGTACATTAAATTGTGTATATTTAAAAGTAATTCTAAGTATTACTTGATCATATCAGAAAATAAAGTTGGTGCCTTGAAAAGAAAGTTTGCATGGAGATTTTGTCCTGTGTGGACTTCAGTTGAGATCTTCCCAGACACTGGAACAAAAGCCCTGAATGGTAACAGGTTTTTCTTGGGGTCACAGAGACCGAAGAGAGTCCTGCCACCAAGGCTGTCATAGGCCAAGGACAGAGGAAGCTCATGCTTTCAGTTAGTCAGGACCATACCGTCTCCTCCCTCTCCAGAAAAATCCTATGAGAGGAAGCCCAGCTGCTCATCCTGCCACACGCTGACCGCAGAGGCACACGTCATTGTGGTGGCCCTGATCATTTGCTTCACTGTGTCTTTTACATGAGTGTCCTTGAGTGTATGTATACTCTGACTTTTTCGTGTCTGTAATTCCAGAACACTTGTAAAGCCATTGCCCAGAAAACACTTGTTAAATGAATCAGTCCTTCCCTCCTTTCATTGCTGTGAGACTGAGCTAGTAACAGTAAGGGGTGGTCTTGAGGTTTAGGCTTTCTAGGAAAGTGATTGATGAAAACAGTTCAGAAGGAAATGGGAATAGGATAGAAGCATCCACATGTCGGAAAGTGGGATTGAAAATTCCAGTAGTGGAGTAATCTGGATGGTCACTAATAATAGGTAAAGTGCCCTGGTAATCAGGAAAAATGTCACATTTTGGCATTTGGGACTGCTCTGGCAAAATAGCCGGCTCCCAGCCTGTTTTTTAAAGCAGACCACCAGGAAACAAGTCCACGCATTCACACAAAGCTCTGTATCGGTTTTTTGTTGCTTCACATTCAGGCCTGAATGGTCAAGCATGGATTACTAGACAGCTGAGGAAATACTCTCCTGTCAAAGAGACCAGGGGAAGAAGTGTCCAGAGGAAGAACCCAGACAATACAGGAAATATAGAAGCCCTTCCAAAAAACTCTTGATCCATGTTCACAGCTGGAATAGAGGTGGTTTTCATAGAAAAAACAAGAACAAAGTGCTATGGGAAAGGAACTGGGGGTGTGGCTCGGTGGTAGAGTGCTCACCTAGCATACATGAGGCCCTGGGTTCGATCCTCAGCACCACATAAAAATAAAGGTATTGTGTCCACCTACAACTGAAAAAAAAAAAAAATTAAAAAATTTAAAAAAAAAAAGTGAAAGGGAAAAAGTTACTTAAAAACTTGAATGTCATGAAATAAGAAACTCAAGTACATGGTTTGGAAGATGAGCCAAGGGCCCAGGAAACATTAACAGTTGCAAAAAAGAAGGCCAGTATAACACATAAAAGGTAAATTATTGTTGATCCAAAAGGTTCAGTATGTTAGGTATGTTATTTAGGAAATCCAAGGAAGATGTTCTCAAGAAAATAGCTGAAGGAAGTGTGTCTTTGTGAAAGTGTCTGCCTAAGCAGACATTATGGGCAGAAAAGATGTGCAGGTATATCATCCTGAAGTTCCAGAACCTGGCAAGTTCAAGGCAAAAGAATAGTTAAAATTGTGACAAGAGTAAGAGACTCCAGAAAAGATAACACGCATGGCCAACAGCCTGTGAGAAGACACTCAGCACCCCTGGATATTCGGGAAATGTATATTAAAACCAAATGGGGCCTATAGTGGAGTCAGATTCACAGAGAAAATAGAAGGGGGGTTGCCCAAGGCTGGGAGATGGGGAAGTGGAGGTTTTGGGTAGAGACAGTTTCAGCATTGTAAAGTGGAATTCTGCTCAACAGTGTAAACAGAGCACAGCACTACTGAACTGTGAACTCAACATTGCTTAAAAGAGCATATTGTGTATAGTGTATATTTTAATAAAATTTTTTAAAATTTAAGGGGTTCAACAGTAGGCTGCTGGGTCTCATAGTGGGTGCTCCCAACCTAAACAGAGCAGAGCCAAAGACTGGAATGGGGATTTAAGAAGGCCATGTTTTAAACTCAGTAGCGGAAGAGGCATAAAATCAAAAACATTTACAAGAGGAAAAAAAAAATTTAGGAACTCTAAACCAACTCCACAAAGTAAAAAGTGATCACAGCACATTATATAGCTCTTCAGTCAACATTTACATATTCGTATAAAATAGATGCCATTTATTGATCTAATTGAACACAATAATGAGGGTGATGGAAGAGCCAAATCCATGGCCATGTTCCAGGAACTGAGCTGTTACCATCTCAGATTTGTAAGTTAAGAAATCACATCCTGTGCATACCATATAGAGATGGGAGAGAGCTGAGCCTCCCCCACATGTTGGCATGGATTAATAAGTGAAAACAGTAATGGGTAGATGGTATGCCCCCACTTGTGGTGGTGGTTCTAAGATAGTTGTGTAGTCATAGACTGAGAACATTTTCTTTTAAGGTGCGTTGTCTCGTTTTATTGCCCAGGCTAGACTTGAACTTGCAGTCCTCCTGCCTCAGCCTCCAGAGTAGCTGGGATTCCAGGCATGCGCCACTGTGCCCAGCTAGAGAGAGAGCATTTTTTAAAAGATTACCAAGAAACCGTTAGCAGTTATTACCTCTAGGAGAAGACTTGTGGATGTTGGAAGAAAAAAATCTTCCTTTTTACAATCAGTCTTTGTTATGTGTCATTTTCATGAGCTTGTATTACTTCATAAAGTAAAAATGTGATTAGATGTTGATTTTTAGAATTCTTACTAAAGAATGGCAGAAGTTGTACACCAAGAGTGATAGAAACCATTACTGCTAGCTGGAGGAAATTAGATGAAGCTTTATTAAATATCTAACATCTGAGTTATGCTTTGTCCTATGAACATGAGCACAGCAGGACCTGGGAAGAGATCTCATGTCTACCGTGGGCTCTTTTTTTTTTTTTTTTTGGAACCAGGGATTGAACTGAGGGACACTCGGCCACTGAGCCACATCCCCAGCCCTATTTTGTATTTTATTTAGAGACAGGGCCTCACTGAGTTGCTTAGGGCCTCACTAAGTTGCTGAGGCTGGCTTTGAACTCGCGATCCTCCTGCCTCAGCCTCCCAAGTCGCTTGGATTACAGGCGTGCGCCACCACGCCCGGCTACCGTGGGCTCTTTATTTACAACCCTTTAGTTTACTATTGTAGAAAAATCTTAACTGTGTTGCTGGAGAATACCTGGCTCTAATTAATTTGCAGACAAATAGAACTAAAAATAACAAAAGTCATTTTTACTCCTTTTATTGAATATCTTTTAAAATGTAGACTGTCCTTGCCTGCTTTATTCACTTCACTCTCTGAAGATAATTTAAGGGTCTCATTGTGCTGTAGATCAGGAAGGTGTAAAATGGCAGTAGGTAGCCACTGTTTATCTGGTACCCAGGGGTTGCCTGCTCCTTAGAATGATTTTGTAAATGCAGATTTTTTAATGTCTCTACACCTTTTATCATGAAACCATGCCTGGAAAGTATCATCTAAAATAATGAGTAATCATTTTTCAAACTTGACAAATGTGCAAAGCTCTATTAAAAGTAGTGTTTCTCACCAGGCGCAGTGGCGCATGCCTGTAATCCCAGCGACTCAGGAGGCTGAGGCAGGAGGATCGGGAATTCAGTGCCAGCCTCAGCAACTTAGTGAGGCCATAAGCAACTCAGTGAGACCCTGTCTCTAAATAAAACACAAAATAGGGCTGGAGATATGGCTCAGTGTCCCTGAGTTCAATCCCTGGTTCTAAAAAATAAATAAATAAATAAAAAACAGTGTTTCTCAGGCGTGGCTGAAGTTGGAGTCATCTGGAAGCTTTCAACACTGCCGACTCCTGAGTTAGGTTCCCAGTGACCTCTCCGACGTGTGTTGCAACCTTAACCTTAAGTTCTGAACCTTCCCAGGTAGCTCTGACGGGCAGCCAGAGACTGAGGACCATGGTTTTGAAGAAAGAATATTCAAAAAGACACTCCACATTCCATATTTCTTTAAAATATTTTTATTATGATAGTATATAAATATGTACAAACTGACCCAGTTGAAAATCCTTGTGCATGTCGTTGTACATAAAAACATGTTACAAATTAAAAACAAACTAAATGAATAAATTCAAGGCAACACTGATGGTTGGTTGAAGATGTTTTGCTGAGGCTTTTGGGCATGTTTTTCTTCCTGCTGAGTCTGTGAACTTCCCCTTCCTGCCTATATCAGCAGGAGCTAGACACTACATGGTAACATAAATGGGGATAAAAGTGTAATTGTAGAAAATGTTGTGGACCTGAGGCTGAAGGAGAGTACCCATGGAGGAGACTTGGGAGGAAACCTACTTCCTGAACCTAGTCTGCGCATTCATTGAAGGTGTGTTTACAGCACACTGGTTGACAAGCAGTTGGCAGGCCTGACCCACACTGCTGGGCAGCAGGAAGCCTTCCTGTACCCCTGTGTTCCAGCAGGAGCACAGGCAGGACCCAGAGGACCCAGTAGGCACACGTAGGAAGTGGGGGTCATGGTGCAACCCTCTGAGTCAAGCTGATGCCTGGGCATGTGGCAGAGATGTAGGGTATTGGTGCAGCAGGCCTGGGGTACTCTGTGTTCTAGTCAGGAGGGACCATGCTATTGGGAAGACCACCAGAGACAAATATGAGGTGGGTTAACAGTAGGAGGCCCAGAGCACAGTGTCTGTGTTGAGCGAGTCGTGGGAAGATGACTCTAGATTATGCCAGAGCTGTAGGGTTGCTGCGGGTCTGCCTGTGCCAGGGCCCAGGGCTGGAGCCATCACCAGTGGCCTCATACGCACATGCTGACCCCACAATGTAGCCACTTCAAACAGCAGGGAGGCCCCTTCCTCTTTCAGTGTCCCTCAAGTACCCTCAACTAAGAAAGTTCCACTTCGTGCTCACTGAAAGGGAAATGCTTAAAGCAGCTCTGTCAGCTACTACTGCAGCCAGGTGTTGAAAGGTGAATTTGGAGCTGACAAGCAATCTGTTGGCCACTGACACACCGTCCTACGCCAGCCAACTCCTTTCAGCTTTGCAACCCAGTTCCTAGGCTGCTGTGACTTCTTCCGGATGTTTTCCTCCATGCTGTGTATCCATGTATCTTTACAATAACTCACCATGCTGAATGCAATCTGTTTAAGAAAACAGGCTGTTTATCAAACAAGCATGTAATTATAGTATGCTGTGAATCACCTCCAGAGATTCTGGTATGTTGAGCCAGGGTGGAACCTAGGAATCCACTGATTATGATGATGGCGATCCCAGAGGTGACACTTTGAGAAACACTGGTGTGGGACTATAGGGAAGGGATTGTGACTTACTCTGTATTGTACTCACATCCCCAGCATAATACCTGGTGGTAGTTTGGTGCCCAGTAAATGTGGACTAAATGAAAAAGACAACCTCTTAAAAAGGTAAGGCAACTTGCCATAGTAGTAGGAAAGTATACCCAGAAAAATAGGACAAATGTCCATTTCTGATGTTCTCTCAGTGGCCTCCTTTTTCCCATATGTGCCTGACTTAAGACTTTCTGCCATTAATGCTTTTTTATTTTTTTAATTTTAAAATGGCCATTATACTAATACCACTTTTCTTTATTTTTGACAGGGAGAAAGAACAAGAAACACAAGAAGAGGAGCGTTTGATGGAAGAAAAGAAAAAGAAAAAGCAGGAAGAAAAGAAAAAGAAGGAAGGTGCTCAGAAAAAGGTTTGGCCAGAGTTACTAACTTCATTGCCTCTGCAATCATTGTGTCTCATTTGCATTGTCATAGCCATCCGAGACCAAGTTTCATTCTATCACTGTTTTAAATCAATATGCTAAATCCGTAACCAGCAAGTAACAGACACTGTGCTAGGAAATAGCACAGGGTGACAGCTGCACAAGTCTCTTAAAAACTGGAAATATTGGAACTGCATTTCAAGAACTTTGACTTTAGTCATTGGTGGTAAAGAGAACTGTCCATAACAGCCATCTCTAAGCATTGAGGAAAGGGACGTGAAACTTGATCTTTTTAGAAAGGCTAAAAATTTTTGCAGAAAATTTTTTGACGTATGTTCTTTTATAAAACCTGTTAGTAAATATTAAAAATCAAACATTCTGCTGTGAACATTAAGGTTGTGCTTGCATTTCATGGCATTTAAAATGCACAGTTCACCATTGGTCTTCATTCTTGCCTAGTTTAATGTGTCTTGTAGTTTAAAACCATATGCTTTTTAGACTATATTAAAATACAGAACTCAAATGAGCTTCCATATAGATTTTTTTGCCTTTAGATTAATGTTGGTATGTAATCAATAGCATGTAGACAAATTCATATTTTTCCGACTAATAAATTATAGTGAATTAACTGGGCAAAAACTTGCATTTAAAATTTCTAATATTAAAATTCTGCTTATAAACTTTTGTATATGCACACATTCTACACACTATTGTTCCTAAAGAATTTCTGGTTTTGTTTTGTTTTGTTTTGTTTTGTTTTTCAGGCTGCTGATCAAAAAACCAAAGGTAAGTTTATTTATATTTGTGTGTGGGGGGGTACATTTTATGGTGGTACTAAACTTTTTTGATGAGGGTGATTTTTTAAAATGTTTAATTGATGTCTCAAAACAAAGGATATAAGCCTGTCTGTGATTCTACTTTTTATTATTCATTGTGAAATTCTTCGTTTATCACTGGTTTTACATCTGCATCTCATTGGCATTTGATTAATCCAAAAATGCCTTAAGAATGTTACATTAGCTTTCTACATAATGCTTTTTAATTTTCTTTTGGTTTGACTTACACCAAATAAGGATCAAACTGATTGAGTTGGAATAAGAGTAACCAAAGATATCTGAATTTTTAAAAAAAAACTTGCAGTTCCTCATTGCCAGCTATTCTTTGTAAGTGTAACCTCTCTGTATTCCTTCTTCCTTACTGATACGTAAGAGGTTTCTTTTGTGTCCTATCAGTCCTGAGCTTGCTTGCTTGCTCTTGTCTTCAGGGTGTTGATGGAAACACACACAGTTCACACTGTAGCTCCAGCATCCCTGGATTGCGTTGGAAATTTAAAATGAACACAGGCAAGCCATACTTCCAGCCTCTTCATTTCATGCTTGATGTGTTTAGGTGGTTTCCCATGGTTGAGGCCATACACTTGAGTTATATACACCAGCTCTGTTTCATTTGGGGCAGGTGACTTCCCTTCTTTAAATTTCGGGTATCTCATATTTAAAATGAGAAAGGTAGCAGGGCCTGGTGGCGCACACCTGTAATCCCAGCAACTCGGGAGGCTGAGGCAGGAGGATCAAGAGTTCAAAGCCAGCCTCAGCAGAGGCAAGGCCCTAAGCAACTCAGTGAGACCCTGTCTCTAAATAAAATACAAAAAAGGGCTGGGGATGTGGCTCAGTGGTTAAGCGCTCCTGGGTTCAATCCCCAGCACTTAAAAAAAAAAAAATGAGGTAATGAACTGTTGTTGCCTCATAAAGCTGTTGTAAAGACAAAATGGAATCATGCTAGAAAACAGCTCAGTGTATATAGCTCAGTAAAGGACGTCTCTAGCTGCTATCATTCTTAAGTTCTTATTTTCTGTTGGACCATTACAGGTACACAGTTGTATGTGCAAACACATGCACTGAGACATTTTTATGAGCAGCTTGCTCAGGCTGCCGTCACTGCTAGTACACTCTACTTTAGTTTGGCATTTTATAGTTTTCAAAGAAAAGGTTAGGTATGTTATCTCATTGAACTTTGTAATTGAGCAGGACAGGAATTCATTTACAGGTAATGCTCCTGGTGAGCATCCTATTCTTGATTGACATTGGTAAAGATAGAACTGAGGCAGCCCAGGGTTTCTGGCCCTAGTGCACTCAGCCTGGGCACCTTAAACTAGGGTCACATTAAGAGATGAACTTAACATAAATTGAATATTAAAAGGCAGCAAATAAAAAGGAGATTTTTATTCTACTCTTAGAAGCACTATAAATTTTAGAAGGGCTCAAAAGGGTTGGTACTTACTTGTATTTGAACTTATGATCTGAAATCAGAAACTGATATCTTAGTAGTTATCACTTACAGAATTAGTTTTCTGAATCATTCATTTCCTTTTTATAACATTTGAGAAGTTTTTACATTCTGTTTTAATCCTAGCTGTATTCCATTTTCACTGTCATTGTGATTGTTTTCTCCTCAGATAGTAACAGATTACTTATTTGTGTGTAGTAATTGTGAATTACAGTTGGCCTGCCACTTTACACAGTTAATAATTTCTATTGCTGTGCTGATGAGTATTTTCATTGTTGACTCCACACTCCACTAGGGTTTTTATCTTCTCTAAAATACTGTTCCTTTGGGTATAGATTATCAGTAACTACTAACTAGCCTTAGAGTGGTTCATAATAATTATTATTCACATTCTGCTAAACAAAAAATCCTTTTTGAACTGTAAAGGATTTTAACAGCACTACCAGGTAATTCACTAAAGAGTATTAGCAGCATTAGGTTACAATTTACTTAGATTCTCCATCAATATTAGGCCAGATCAAAATTGGCTGCTGCAAGTTGAAGGTTCTGACTTTCTGACTGGACCCTAGTGTCACATAGTATAGACTTGGCCAGCCTGTGAACCAGTGAGTTTGACTTTTGTTTGCTTGCTTTTGTTGTTGTTGTTGTAGATGGATACAATGCCTTTATTTTATTTATGTATTTTATATGGTGCTGAGGATTAAACCCAGTGCCTCACACATGCTAGGAAAAGGTGTACCACCGAGCTATAGCCCCAGCCCTGTGAGGTTGTTCTAGTAGCATCTGTGCTTACACATGAAGTTGATTTGATTTTCTAACATGTTGCCATTTCCCCTGTTCTTGCCTGCAGTCCGTAGGGCGGGGGCTCATTTACCTGCTCCTTCTTTCCTCCCTAGCACCCTCACTCAGCGCCCTCACTCAGTGACTCCTCTCATGCTAGACCCAGTACTAGGCCCTTACATGCAGTATTTTGCATTGTTAGTGACACTCTATCTAGGGGAGAGATGGGTAAACTAAGGCTGTGGAAGTTTGCTGCATGTCCCCATGACTGTGGAGCAAGTGAATGGTGGCTGATATCCCCAGAATCTTCTGCTATACTGTCTGCAGAAAAGAACCTGCTCAAGCATGTCCTGTGTCTCTGCATCACTGTGTTCCAGAGCAGTCCTGCCTGTGGCAGGGAGGGTGCTCAGAGACCAAGAGCTGACCAAGGTCACAGTCAGCAATTGGCAGAGCTTGAGTTAGCTGTTCTCTGACTCCAGGACCAGGGTAGCCTGCCTGACAGAATCTCCAGGAACAGGGGGAGACCCTGCTGTATCACAGGGCAGCTCTCAGAAGTCAGGGCCCAGGTCATCTGAATGAAGAGTTTAGCGTTGAATGACTCCAAGAGTTGAATATTCCAGAGAGAGGCTATACTATACACTGTGTCATATGCCAAATCAGTTTTTTGGAAAAGAAGGTTAAATTGTTTTGATCTTGATAATTACATTAAATTAGATTAAATCAATTACTAATTTTCTTGTTCTGCAGTATGATCCATCATTCAGGGCTGGGGCTGTAGTTTAGTGGTGGAGTGCTTGCCTAGCATGTGTGAGTGCCTCAAAGAAAACCATTCAACTAGTAGTTTTAGGAAATCGGTGCCTTTGTTAGTTAGCATTGCATTTGTCTTAATTTTCTGAATAACTGAGACTTGATCTCTTTAAATTTTGATTTTTTAAAATATATTTTTAGCCTAAGCAACTCAGTGAGACCCTGTCTCTAAATAAAATACAAAATAGGGCTGGGGATGTGGCTCAGTGGCCAAGTGTCCCTGAGTTCAATCCCTGGTTCCAATAAAAAATAAATTAAAAAAAAAACATATATTTTTAGTTGTAGATGGACACAATGCCTTTTTATACTTTATTTATTTACTTTTATGTGGTGCTGAGGATCAAACCCAGTGCCTCACATGTGCTAGGCAAGTAGTCTGACACTGAGCTACAACCCTAGTCCTTAAATTTTATTTATTTTAAACATTTTCAGAGAACTTTTTAGAGTATATTATGTACACACATAGATTATACCCCCTCCCTTCTCCTACAGAATATTAACTGGTCTTGGTAGATTGGTCTTCATTAGACTATTACTTAAAAGTTTTTTTCACACCTGACTCTAACCATTTAACTTGAACTGGGGAGCTTCACGTCAAAGACTAATACACAACTGAATCTAACTAAAAACATATCTTTTCTGAAGAAGGTAATCTAATATACAGCATACCTGCTACCCCATAAATTTGTAAACAAGCTTTCCAGAAAGTCTGCTTTGCAGATTCACAACTAAACAGAAAATTCTCCCTGGCTGTCTTTTCATGTCCTGACCTGTGCCTTCTTTGTGGAGGCCATTTTAAGACTCAGAGCAGCGGAGTCCGTGTATGAAATACCTACCCAACGTTCACACCCTACATGCTACCCTGCAGCCAGGGACACACTCTTGGTCAGCTCTGGGGGACTTATTCAGACTTGTGTTCACTCTTGTTCCTCTCTTCCGATTCTTCTCTGAGTCTGCAGATCTTCAGTGGGGTGACGTCCTACCCTCCTGAAAAATCAGAGCATGTTTATTTTTCTGGAATCCTTTTCCTCCTCCTCTTCCTCCCTCTAGTCTTGTGGTGATGTTGTAGTTAACCTTTCCTTATTTTTCCTCCTGTGATAAAGAACATAAGTAATGTACATCCACTGAAAATAATTTGAGCATTAACTAAAGAGAAATCAAAGTATACTCGAAATCCTTCTATCCTGAGATATTTACCAGTTAACATTTTGTCAGCCATCCTTGAATGCATTTCATTATGAATTCACAAACATAAATATATGTTTATATGAACTCTGCTACTTCCCTCCAATCCATACTCCCCAAGCCCAGCCAAAGGCTGCCCTGAGCCATCTGAGAACTTCCCTGTGAGCCTGCTCACAAAATAGTCTCTTGTAAATTCTGCATTGGTGCCCAAAGAACAACAGCTGAACACGATCACTGGGTTTGCCTTAGTGAGATCCTATGTGCTCTCATAATTGGGGTGAGATCAAACAAAATCCTGCTGTGAAAGATCAGTGCTGCTGTGGCTGTATGTTTAATTAGTATTCTAATTCTGCTTGTAAGGAGGATAGTTTAAATTTTGGAATCAGGTGTTGTACTTTGTCACATATTTAGCTTGTAATTGTTAATTTTCAAAAAACTTCTATGTGCTTTTGCCAGGTGCCATGATGAGGCAGGAGTATCACAAGTTCAGGGCCTCAGCACCTTAGTAAAAAATCTGTTTGAAAATAAAAAGGGCTGGGGATGTAGCTTAATGATAAAGTGCCCCTGGGTTCCATCCCCAGTACTAAATAGGGAAAAGAGAAACTTTTTGTTAGTTTAAATCATTTGAAACCATATTCTTTCAATCGTCTTACATTGAGCAATAAGGTTTTTGGAGGGTGCTCTACTACTATTAAAATTCATTCTAAACATGTAGAACTTTCTATTGACCATAAATAGTAAGAATCGAGGTGTAAAGCTTCCCAGTTTCATAGTAGGATTTAGAGATTAAAAGAGAGGAGCATTCATATTCTGATCTTGGCTAGTAGGTGCACTTCTGCTTGGTTGGGGCAGTGGTCACTGTTTGCTCTGTCTTTCAGGGGCCTCAATATAGTAATCAGTTAGTGTTTATAAAGCGTCAGATCAGTGTGTTCCTATGTTATACAGAATGATAAAATTGGCCAGAATCCTGGAATTTGCATGTACCCACACTCATATTCACATAACTAAACCAAATATTTGAGTAAGTTTCTTCTTAAAGGCAGTAGCTAAACATCTTCCACATGCCCAGTACTTATGTGGCATTTTATTTGCCTTTTTACAGACTTAATAAAATCTTAGAGCTTGAAGGATCCTTGGAGATGACCTAGTTTCTGTTTCAGATAAGGAAATGAGAGCCAAAGAGGATAAGTGTTTTGTGCAAGGTTTGACAGCTAGGTCGCCGCAGCAGGATCAGAACCCTCATCTTCTGGTAGTCAGTTGTGCAGGGTTTTTTGTTTTGTTTTGTTTTGTTTTACCACCATGTAGCAAGATGTGAGACACAGGTGTTGTGTACCTGTTTTCAGTAGACCTGGTCACACTAGAAGGAACTTCAGTTCTTAAATAGACTTTTAAATAGACTGAAAGAAATTCTTCAAGATTTATTATCTTCGGGATCTTTAAGGGATGATACCTTAGGTTTCTAAATATTAGATCTGTCTGTCTATTTTTAAAGGAATTAATTTGCTGTTAAATCTTAAGAGGAAGATATAATAAATGTATTAATTTTCTCTCATGGGAACAGGAGTGTTAAGATGAGGTGTTTTAAAAATATGGGCAATTTAAAAGGATAAAAATGTATTCCCATAAAACAAACTCTAGGCAGGTACAGGAACACGAATGTATAAGTTCCTGGTCAAATTTTAAAAGAAAGGCAGTGACACTGGTGACAACAGGTCCAGCATGCCCTGCTTCCTCATTCCAAGTCCCATCACAGCATCTTCCTTGCAGTGGCTTCACTGAGTCTCAGATGATATGAAAGTACAGCATAACTCTTCATTAAAACTTTAAACTTAAGGGCAGTCGATAGTTCGTAGCGCGAAAAAAACCTGACAGCCTGCATTCTGAGAAGTAGGCCGTGTTAACCCAGGTTGGCTGCTGCTTTTTTAAAACTGCTTTATTGAGTCACTATTGGCTAGTCCACGTGGGTAAATAGAACAGGTGAACACATGCTGACACAGAACCTGTGGAACCATGGCCACAGTCAGCGAGCGATGCACCTGGCATCATGATGGGCGCATGGTTAATTTGCAAGAAAGTGCAAAACTTCCAGAGGTAATACTATTCCACAGTTGTACTTCTTAACACATAGTGTAATTTCAGCCATCCTAATATATATGTAGGGTATCTCATTAGGATTTTAATTTGCATTTTCTCTTTTCAATATCTTAGTTGTAGATGGTCACAATAACTTTATTTTTATTTTTACTTTTTGCGGTGCTGGGGATTGAACCCAAGGTCTTATGCTTGCAAGGCAAGCACTCTACCAACTGAGCTGTATCCCCAGCTCTATTTATTTATTTATTTTTATGTGGTGCTGAGGATTAAACCCAGTGCCTCACCTGTGCTAAGCAAGCACTCTACCACTGAGCTACAATCCAGCCCCTGCATTTTCTTTTTTTTTTTTTTTGGTACTGGGGATTGAACCCAGGGGCACACCACCACTGAGCCACATCCCCAGCCCTATTTTGTATTTTATTTAGGGACAGGGTCTCACTGAGTTGCCTAGGGCCTCGCTAAGTTGCCGAGACTGGTTTTGAACTCGCAATCCTCCTGCCTCAGCCTCCCGAGTGCTGGGATTACAGGCGTGCGCCACCGCGCCCTGCTCCCTGCATTTTCTTAATGACTAATGATATTGAATGTAATTTTTATGTGCTTATTTGCCATCTGCATAACTTCTTTAGTGAAGTATCTGTTCACATGGTTTGCCCGCCTTTATTATTTATTTTCTCATTCCACATTGATTTGTGACACTCAAATGGGCCTCTCATCCTGGGCAGAGAGATACCACACCACAGAGTTGTAAGCTTACCACAGTCCTTCCCTCTCTTTCTGGGTATGCAGGTACTTGTCATGCGGTAATATCAGGAAACATGCACTTTTAAATATGACAAGTTTATCTAGCTTTTAGCACACCAAAAGATTGCTTTGTGTTAGTTATCTAGATTTGGCTGGTTAGCTCATTAAACAAACAGTTAATACCTACTAGACAGCAGAGATAAGTTTTCTCTTCTCAGATGTTTTAGTAGGAAGATCTATATATATAGGCAAATGAATGCAATACAGTTTCTGGGTACTGTGATTTATTTATCCCACACCTTCTACCTGAAAAAATTTAAATGGTCATCTTTTCATTAAATATTTATATATGTATAAAACATAATTACCTACTTTTGGAAATAAATAAGAGAATGGGAAAGGAAAATACTGACAAGAGTGAGATAAATGCATGGTAGAGCTGGCCACTTGTCCAGTTGTGCCCTGAGTTTGCTAAGAAAACAAAGACAGAAAGACATGCCTTCCTCCAGGTCATCCCAAGCCCAGCCATCAGGCCATTAAAATTGAACTCTCAACAGCCTATCCTACCCAGAAAAGGAGTTGAAACTAGGGAATTCGTATTTAATTTTCTAAATCAAAGAAAGCCATTGAAGTGTTTCAAGTGGGAGAATGGCATCATGAGATGTATATTTTAGAAAACCCACTGAACATGTAGGGTTAAAACTGAACTAAGCTGGTTTCATGGGGAGGGACTGAAGGCAGTGGGTGCAGTTAGAACAAATGCATAGTTCAGGCTCCAGTAGATGAGCTAGGTGGTGAGGTGTAGGGGGAGGCTAATGTAGATCAGTTTCTAGTTCTGACTTTTCTGTTATCAGCAGATATTTATTGAGCACCTACTGTTTGTTTGATAATGTGCTGGTTACTATGGGGAGAGAATGATTAAAAATATACATATGCTTTCCACTCTTGTGGGTTTTAGAGTTTTGTAGGGAATGGATATAAATATAAGTCACAGTGCTCCCTGTATCATTGCCAGCTGCCATGACCACTATGCAGGAAGGAAACATGGTAGAATGAGAGCATAGATCAGAGGAACCTGAAGGAGCCTGGGAATTACAGATGGCATCTGCAGGTAATGCTGACTGGATATCTAAAGGGTAACCAGAACATAGGTTAGCTTGGGAACAGAGAGATCAGGACCTCCACCTACGGAGGAATGAGCTTTTGCAGGCCTTGAAGGTTGGGGCAGTGTAGCATTTTCCAGGAACTAGATAAAAAGGCTGGCAGGGCAGGTGACACCCCATGTGCAGGCACACAGCAGAGGTTTTAGAGAATAGGAAGGCTTTTCAACCCACTTGCAACAGGGCCGGTTTTCCTTCTCCCCACCAGCCTGCCCACTCATGTTGCAGTGCTTTGGCTTGGGCGCCCCCTTCTGGCAGACTTCAGGACTCTGCACTCGATGGGGGGAATATGCCAGGATTATTACTATTTCACAATGTATTAATTTAATGTAGTAAAAAAAAACACACGGAGTCCCACAGAAGAAAACATTCGTGTCCTAGGACATGATTCCATTAACATTCCATTTAACATTCCATTAAATTCCATTTAACATTCTGTGTCTCCTGAGCTTTAGGATTTGCTATCTGTTGAGAGCTCAGTCAGTTCAGGGTGATTTAGCATGGACAGAGAGGAGCTTAGGAAGGAGTTGGAAGAATGGCCAGCTGCACATTTCGTGGGCTTTCTTCACCCCTAATGGCAGGTCCGGTGTGTTGCCTCCCTTGTATTGGGAGTATTTCAGTTGAGATTACATAAGAAGGATTATAGGGAAGCCAGTACATTTTTTGTTTGTTTGTTCATCTGTTTTTGGTACTGGGGATTGAACCCAGGGGCACTTAAGCACTGAGCCACATCCCCAGTACCTTTTATATTTTATTTTGAGGCAGGGTCTCCCCCAGCTGCTTTGGGAGCAGTATGTTTTAATGCCGTATTGGTAGGTGACTTTATTTAACATACACTGTTATCAACATTTTCTATTTGGGTCTTCTAAATCAGCCTGCTATTATTTAGAAAGAATTCAGAAATACTTGCCTATACCATAAATAGTACATTTTCTTAGAGTAGAAGAATCCAAGAGCCAAAGTAACCTTTTAATGCAATGAGTCATATTGTGAGTAGTCATTACTAAAATAATTTTCCTTTCTTTTAACATTGATGTTATCTGGTCTGATATATTGAGAGTATCATTAATTTAATTTTAATACCTTTTAGAGATCACTATAATAGATTAGAAAATACCTCTAAACAGCATTTCTCATTGGCAATAGACACTTAGTTAATGTATTTTATAGTTAATGGGATTGTGCTCATTTTGAGTTGGGCTCCAAATGTTACCATGGTGATAGATGAGCCAGAAGCTGTCAACTGAACAAACAGAAGGCTACTGCTTTTATCCCACCGGTATTGCTGATAAACACAACAGATGGACCCTCTTTGCTCAGAGTTGTCTTCTGCCTCTCCCCACAATGTGAGTTGCTGTATCGGTCTAGGAGAAATTGTAATCATCAAAACACTTCTTGGAATCTGATTATTTAGCCTAAGAGAACTGTTATATAGTCACACTTGCAAACATTAAGCACATATATTTGAGTAAATTTAAATGTAAAATATTTTTTAGAACTCTGAATCTTCGAATATGTATTCTGTTTTATTTTAGTACTAGGAGTTGAATCCAGGGGCACTCAACCACTAAGCCAAAACCCCAGCCCTATTTTTATTTTTTTATTTTGAGACAAGGCCTCACTAAGCTGCTTGGAGCCTCATTAAGGTACTAAGGCTGGCCTCAAACTTGGAATTCTAATGCATGATTTTTTAGTATTTTTCTTTTTTTGTCATTGTGTAGTGCCTGTGCATGAGAGAAGTTTCTTTGTTGTACCATACAAAAACTTGTTTCTGAAATTCTGGGATGCTATTCTGTATAGAAAGATGAACACAAATTCAGTTTCTTCTGCTATACACTCAACACACATGGTTTCTATTTTTTTTTAATGTTTTTTTAGTTGTAGATGAATACCTTTATTTTATTTATGTATTTTTTTGTGGTGCTGAGCATCAAACTCAGTGCTTCTCACATGCTAGGCAAGCACTCCACCACTGAGCCACAACCCCAGCCCATATCAACACACGCACATGGTTTCTATGATCCCAAAAGGTGTGGGTGGTTTTCCCCACAGCAAGCGAGCAAGCAATTCTGCAGTGGCCACTAGCTCATGTCCTCTGGTTCACCTGAGTTCTGAGACAGCATAAGACCCCATAGGTTGACAGCTCTGCCCCACTTCAGACCCAGGTGCAAGTTGGGACCTTCTGAACTTCCAAGTGACCAGCTGCAATTTGGAACTCCTACAGTCCCTCTTGAAGCTCGATTGATTTGCCCAGTAGCTCTCAGAACTCAGAAACCTGTTTACTGGTTTGTTATAATAAGTATTTCAAATGATACAAATGAACAGCCAGCTGAGATGAATAGGTGAGGTCTAGGGGACCCTGAGTGGCCCACCCTCCAGCAGGTGGATGCATTCCTGTCAGCTTCCTGTCCTTCTGGGGTTTTGTGGAGGCTTCGATGCTCAGGCATGATTGGAGCAGGAACAGCTGTGTGGAAAGGTGACAGGACACCACGGTCCAGCACTAACAGGTCTCCAGGACCCCAGTGAGGTCTCTATGCAGATTCTTCTTGCCCCCAGTACATTCCTTCCTCCTGGGTCTGAAGAAGGACCCCCTCGGAAAACGGGGGGTCTTGGGACCTGCTACTGTCAGACAAGCAGGGCTGAGAATTCTGTGTGACCAGCTCCAGGACAGAAAGGTGGGGGAAGATCCAGTCTCTTGAGTTTCTGAGAGCCACCTTGGGAAAGAGGAATTCTGGTCTCAGTGGCCTACCTTGCGGAGAAGAGGAGGAGGCAGAGAGGGAGAGGCTGTGTTTCCCGAGGCCAGGAGACTGTCTTCTACCCTCAGTCCTCTACAGCTGTTCCTAAGCTGCTTTGGGAACCAAGGACAGCAGGCCAAACACTTTAACAAAAGATAGGCTCGTTGTTCTAGTCACTGAGGACATAACAAGGGCTATGGGAGTCATGAGCCAGGAACTGTAGGTGAAAACCAAAAAAATGTATATAACGTGGTTGATTAAATGTCTGACTGGTGGAGTTAGAGGACCAATTGGGAAACCCTGTTAAATGTATTCAGGCATTGTAAACTACATCCAGATTTTAGAAATAAAATGTGTGGATTAAAACATCCCTGTAGGGCCGGGCGTGGTGGCGCACACCTGTAATCCAAGCGACTCCGGAGGCTGAGTCAGGAGGATCGCGAGTTCAAAGCCAGCCTCAGCAACTTAGCGAGGCCCTAAGCAACTCAGTGAGACCCTGTCTCTAAATAAAATACAAAATAGGGCTGGGGATGTGGCTCAATGGCCGAGTGTCCCTGAGTTCAATCCCCAGTGCCAAAAAATAAAAATTAAAAATTAAAAATTAAAAAAAAAAATCCCTGTAGGTTAACATTTACCTATAAAAAGCAACTTTTAAAACATGCCTCTCTGTCAGTGTACTTGAGACAAGTAATGGTGGCCGAGGAGATCGTAACTCTGGTGCCTTTGAGTTACTTCCATCAGAAGGAAGCAGGTGCGTGTCTGGCTCACACTAGATGCTGTAATGTTGTCGAGGTGTGTAAAAGACTCAGATGTCCTGCTTACCACTCTAAATAGAAAGGACTCGATAGGGGATTGAGTGCTTATGAAATCATGGAAAGGGTTGAGGAGGGCTGAGGAGCTGTGACCTGGGGAGAGAACTGGGAGCCCTGCTGCCTGTAGCTTCTGGGCACAGTGCCTGCTGCAGCATCAGCCTGGTCTCCACAGCCAGAAGGAAAGCAATGGGGATGGCCCCCTCCCAGGAACCTCCTCTGTCCCACAACTGCATCTGCAGCCAGCCAGCACTGCCAGGTTGCAGTCAGGGGCCTGATCCACAGCAGCTGGGCAGTCTTGGTATTTGTTGAATGAAGGAGTAAATGAGTACTTTCTACCTCAGTAAACCAGACAGCAGTCAAGGGCGCAGATTGAGAGAGGGAGGGAGCTGTGTTATCCAAACTTCAAAGAGTATAGGAAAGGTTTTAGACAGTTATAATAGAGGGATTTCGGCAGTCCACATTAGGTTAATGAGAATTCTTCACAGCATTGGGGCTTATGCTGGAGTAAGTAAATAGTCAGTGCCTTCCCTGTCACCGAGGCTGTGGCAGGGCCAGACAGTCTGGAAGCCAGAATGAAGGCTGGAGTAAATGTACAGGAGCACAGGAGCACATCAAGGGAAGAAAGGTCGCTACCGATGCTGGTGTCGAATGATACCATGAAGCTCAGGCCAGGCGAATGCTGGGAAGTAGAGGAGAGGGTAGGACTGTGAGCAGCCGTTAGGGAGGCTGCACTGCAGGAGTCAGTGAGGCAAGTCACTCTCCTGTGGTCTCCTAGAGATAATGTGTGCAGGCTTGAAAAGGAGCTCTTAAATGAGTCCTCCAGAGCACCACAGGGACAGTGTGGACTTCTTGTCCACGCTGTCACCTGGAGTTTTAAAAAAGCAATAGCAGTTTATGACCATGTACCTGAAGATTTTAGCTGAAAGCAAAAAATTCTTAAAATATAAAGAGTTAATATCTGCCTTTTTACCAGCAGGTGTCATCCTCATTTAAAAAATAAATAAGTAAAAACTTAGTGAAAGAAGACTAAACAGAACTCCCAGTACTCTGAAAGGTTTTTGAGCTATATAGTAAGTAAATGATTGCAATCTTAATTTTTTCTAAGTAAAACAAATGATTTGTTTACCATCCATAAACACAGTCAAATTAAACTGATTCCCATGGCTTTGGTGTGTTCTGCTTGGTGGAAACACATGAGTGTATAAAGATAGTTAGGTATAAGCCTTCCTCATTGCAACATGGCCTTAGATCCAGGTTTGTGTGAAGAGGAGAAACATTAGGATTGCTTGGATACCCTATTTCTTTTTGTTTTTGAATTTTATTATAGGATACCTTATATCTTTGGGTAGGAATCGATTCAGAAATTTGGATCCAGAAAGAGTGTGTGTCTGGTCCAGAATCACCCATTTGATTTATCTGTATTATGAGAGTAGATCCAAATTTTGAAATCCTCCACTTTTTCATTTGAGATGTGTTAGGTGGCTTCTAGTTTCAAAGTTCTGAAAAGTACTGACTTAAATCAGAGCAGTTTTACCACTCCATCACTTGGAAGAGACCCCAGGTACAACTCAACCAGGTCAGGATTCATGGTTCCTGCTCATTGCTTTGTTGAGGAAGGGGTCTCTTCCCTTTTCTTAGGGCCAAGAGGACTTCCAGACTGACAGCCTGGAGGCCTGGCGCTCAGGCAGCTGGAGCCACTACTGTGAGGTGGTGTGAGGGAGACGTGGCATACTGTGCTCTGTTGTGCTCCAGGGACCCTTGGTCTTTAATTAATTAATTTAACAAATGACATGGTTCTGTTTGTGAGACAATATGCAGTGCTTCGCATGGCGTGCAGAACTGTAAAGGAAAACCTCTCACCTGAAACAGTGTGGTCACTCACAGCTACTGTTTTCTCAGTCTCTGCTTCAATTGCAACCTTTAGAAAAGCAAAATTATTTAAATGTAACATATTTCTAAGAAACCAGCTCAATTGATCTCTTTCAGGAGGACATTGCTACCAGGCATGGTAGCACACTCCTGTAATCTCAGAGACACAGGGCGGGATTTTGAGTTCAAGGCCAGCCTGGACAATTTAGTGAGACCCTGTCTCAAAAAATAAAAAGGGCTGGGGATTCAACTTACTGGTAGAGCTTCCCTGGGTTCAATCCCCAGTACCAAAAAATAAAATAAAATAAAATTCCAGCTGCCATTTCTGGAACAGCAGTGTCTAACAGAAATATAATACAAGGGGCCAAGAGGAATCTCAGTGGTAGCGTGTGTGTTTAGCATGTGCAAGGCTTTGCACTACGAAGAAGAAAGCAGGAAAGAAATTCCGTTTAGGCTAAGTGCAGTGGCACACACCTCTAATCCCAGCTACTTGGGAAGCTGAGGCTGAGGCTGAGGCTGGAGGATCATTTGAGCCCACGAGTTCAACACCAGCCTGGGCAACATAACAAGACCCCCATCTCACCCCCAGCCCCCAAAGAAATGTGAGCCAGGCGAATCTAGTAGCATCATTAAAAAGTAACAAGTGAGGGGCTGGGGCTGTGGCTCAATGGTAGAGCACTTGCCTAGCATGTGTGAGGCACTGGGTTTGATCCTCAGCACCACATAAAATAAATAAATAAAGGTCCATCAACAACTAAAAATATATATATTAAAGTAACAGGTGAAGTTACCTTTTTGTAGGACTGCGGATTAAGCCTAGGACCTTACCTATGCACTCTGCCACTGAGCTGCTGAAGTTACTTTTAATATAAATGTGTTTTTATATCTCAGTATATCCAAAATACTACCATTTAGCATTAAATCAATATGAAAAGTATTTTTACATATTTGATATTTCATATTTATGTGTTTATTCAATATTTTTCTTTTTTGTATTTTTGTTTTTTGGTTTGTTTTGGTCCTAAGTCTTCAGAATCCTGTATGTATTTCATACTTGCAGCACAACTCAGTGTGACATCCAGCACTATCAGTAGCTCTGTGTGGCTAATGGCCACCACATGGTCATCTTTCTTCTCTAAGATTTTCAGTCATTTATCCATGTTTTGAAAACATGTCTTAATTTTTATTTTCCCAGCTAATTGTTGGTGCATTAGGTGAAAAGCCGTAGCTCATGCTCCAGTGCCTCCTGCAGCAGCAGGCATGGCCTCAGCTTAGTGGCAGGACACTCTCGTTCGCGTGGAAGCAGTGCTGGAGATGGACGTAGAGAGGCAACTCTGGGGCAGTGTGTGGGCTTTGACCCCAGGCAGGGGTGAGAACAAGGGTGGCCGTGTCTGTGAAGCAAAAGGAGTCTCTGAAGGACAGTGGGGTGGGCAGTCCTTCCAGAGGTGTCTGAGGTAAGGCATTCTCCTGGGCATGGGACTCAGCTCTGGGATGGAGTAAAGCACCTGCTTTTTTTTTTTTTCCCCTTTTTTTTTTTTTTTTTTTTTGTGGTGCTGGGGATTGAACCCAGGGCCTTGTGCTTGCAAGGCAGGCATTCTACCACCTGAGCTACACCCCCAGCCCAGTGCCTGGGTTTCTAAGAGAGGACCTAAGACTACCAAACTCCGTGGCTCCTGTGTGTTCTTTTTATTTATTTATTTATTTATTTATTGGAACCAGGGATTGAACTCAGGGACACTCGGCCACTGAGCCACATCCCCAGCCCTATTTTGTATTTTATTTAGAGACAGGGTCTCACTGAGTTGCTTAGGGCCTTGCTAAGTTGCTGAGGCTGACTTTTAACTCACGATCCTCCTGACTCAGCCTCCCAAGTTGCTTGGATTACAGGCATGCGCCACCACACCCGGCACCTGTGTGTTCTTGATGAATAGTGTTGCCCCCCTCTTCATTTGGCTGTTGTTAAGAACACCTCACAAGTGCAGAGATCATGGAGCTGACGGTTTTAATTTTTTATTTGGAGACAGGTTGACAAAGTTGCCAAGACTGACCTCAAGCTTACAATTCTCCTGCCTCAGGCTCCTGAGTAGCTGGCATTACAGGTGTGCCCATATATTTTTAAAAATAAAAACACACAGGACTTTGAGATATGTTACTGGGGTTTTTCTCCAGGAAGTTTATATACCCTATGCCAAGTCAGCAAACTTCTCCTGAAAAGAGCCAGATAGTAAACATTTTAGAATTTTCAAGCCATACTTGATCTCTGTTACATAGTCTTTGCTTTTATTTCCTTCACACTTTCCTTAAAGTGTAGGAAGCATTCTTAGTTCACCGGCCAGTCACCACCTGCCTAGAAAACAGTCATTCAAGGAGGAAAGGGAAGACTGGCTTAGAATGCTTGGACTCTTACAGTGAGGCCTTGGCATGATACGGCAGGTAATCATGAGAGTCAAAGGTTCCATACGCAGACATATTAGACTCTGGTAGAGTAGATTGAAAAGAGAGTGACTGGCTGATGACATTTATCTGCTTAATCTTTCATTGCTGCAGCATAAATTCCTTTTCCTCTGATAGATTTGATGGGAAATAGCTCTGAATTTGCCCTTTGATCTTTTGTAATGATAGCAGCAGGCTGGGGGGATACAGCTCAGTTATAGCACTCTTGCCTAACGTCTGAGGCCTTGGTCCAATCCCTGGAACGGCCAAAGAAAAAAAGATCACAGCAGTGTCATGGGAGAGCTCTGGGCTGTTGATCAGAGCAATGGCGTCTGGTCCTGACACATCAGCTGCCTTCCCTTGAGTTAGTACCCTCTGCTCTTGGGGTGCAGGTAATGGAGAGGTGAGACAGTTCTGAGGCTGCTGTCAGCATGAATTCTTTGCTTTGGAGTCCTTGCCAAATTTCCCTCAGTAGGTTTTCCTCTAATCTTTTAAAAAGCAAGTTAACAAGTGGACAGACTTTGATGTTGGTAGTGGCTGGCCAACCAGAGTCAGTTGTTTATAAAAGAGAAAATGGGTTTTCTTTTCTTTTCTTTTTTTTTTTTTCCTAAGTATTTTTTCTTTTAGGTTTAGATGGACACAATACCTTTATTTTATTTTTATGTGGTGCGGAGATTTGAACCCAGTGAACCCAGTACCTCACACATGTTAGGCGCGTGCTCTGCCACTGAGCCACAACCCCAGCCCCAGAAGCTGGGTTTTCATCACAGGGGTGCATGGAGCTTTCTACAGCTTTATAGTAGTTCTCTTGTTTATTCCCGCCTTCCTCCTGTTTCCTTTGAATTTTGTAGTGAATCTCTAAGAGAGATTGAAAGACTCAGAAGGGAAGGAGAGAAATGCATAGTGTTGAGGGCATGTTGATTTTGAGGTGCCTATAAGACATGCAGATGCAGGTCTCCAGTTGCCATGTAGGGCTCTAAGCACGTCGGTCATAAGATTGATAAATAAAGCCACGGGAGTAGATGAGATGACCCAGATGACTGTGTCAGCATAAAGAATGCTTACATGAAACAACATCCATGTTTATAGCAGCTCAGTTCACAATAGTTAAGCTGTGGAATCAACCTAGGTGCCCTTCAACAGATGAATGGATAAAGAAAATATGGTACATATATACAATGGAATATTACTCAGCCATAAAAAAAAGAATGGCTTTATGACTTTTGCCAGTAAGTGGATGGATCTGGAGACTGTTGTGCTAAGTGAATGAGCCAGTCCCAAAAAACCAAGGGCTGAATGTTCTCTCTGATATGCAGGTGCTGACTCTCAATAAGCAGGGGAGAGGGAAGAATAGAAGTTCATTGGATTAGACAATGGGAAATGAAGGCACAGGAGTGGGGACAGAATGAATCCAACACAACTTCCCTATGTTCATATATGACCATGTGACCAGGGAAACTCCATATCATGTTCAACCACAAGAATGGGATCCTATTTAGAATACATTATACTCCATGCATGTATAATATGCCAAAGTACACTCTACTCACATGTATATCTAATAAAGAAAACTTTAAAAAGAAAAAAAACAGTTTAAAAAAAAAAAAAGTGCCTGCATCAGAACCTCAAGCACAGTCTGGAAGGAAGCCTGCTAAGGTGAGCAGGAAAGAACTGCTGCGCACAGGAAGTCTCCTGGAGACAAGAGGTCAGAGGGATAATGTCAATCAGAACATCACTGGAGTTGGCAGGGCAAGGCTTCCATGAGGAGCAGGTGAAGGGAGAATGGAAGTCAGGAAGCAGGAAGAGGCAGCACACATGCACTCTCCAAGAAGGTTGGCGGTAGGAGACAAGAGAAATTGGGAGGTAACTGGAGGGGAGTTTGGAGCTGGGAAAAGATTATATTTGAGCATTAGATTTGAGCGTGTTAAAATGCTGATGAGAAGGAACCAGCTGCAGGTGCCAGACAGCTCCTGGCCAGCGGTAAGAAGTGTGCTTTCCTCCACCCTCCACACACATTCACAAGTATGGGATCTCTTTTGTATGCACAGTAGCATCCCCATCATATTAAAGCCCTGGCTAGAAAAAATATAAATGCTTATGAAAGAGTAAATCTGAGATCCACTCTTGTGCTTCGAGTCTTTGGTCTCTCTGGAGGTAACTGAGTTGAGTCCTGGAGCAGGAGCACTTGTTGCCTCCCTGACACTAACTGATTCCAGGGTGTACTGGTATCCCACATGCTGTCAAGAAAGAACAGTGCTGTCAAAGAACTGCCACCTAATGGACTGCAAGGCACATCCCAGCATGAGTGATGTGAGTCGATGAGGAATTGATCTCAGACAGAAGAGCGAATCAGGTTTATCATGGGGGATGGGAAGAGACTGGGCAGAGAGGCAGGTAAAGGCATGAGAGGCTTGAATGAAAGGTTTTGAATAGCATACAGAATTAGGGGGAAGCACAAAGAGCAGGCACCATCCTTTCAGAGAAGCATCAAACTGCCTGGCTGCTCAGCTTTCTTGGAGAGACTTAGCAATCTGAGTCAGCATAGAATGAGCAGACAGTGACTTCTCTCAGCCAGACAGCAGTGACAGAAAGACGGGCAAAGACCTCGAGACCACTGACAAGCAGTGCAGCAGTCACCTGGTGGACCATGAAGTCCACGTTGACAAACAAAACCTACAGACTAGGGCTGGGGCTGTGACTCAGTGTAGAGCGCTCACCTAGCATGTGTGAGGCCCTGGGTTCCATCCTCAGCACCACATATAAATAAAATAAAGGTATTGTGTCCACCTACAACTTAAAATGTCTTTTTAAAAAATGCAGACTAACTGGAGCTAGTAATATAAAGAAAAATAGCAACATCTCAGAATCCCCCACTGTGGACCTAAATATTTTTATAATGTTACTTGTATGTTAAAGATATACACTAAGGCCAGGCGTGGTGGTGCACGCCTATAATCCAAGCAACTTGGGAGGCTGAGTCAGGAGGATCGTG
>JAJEJO010002572.1:121528-150899 GCA_020662805.1 Glaucomys volans
ATGTTTAGCAGAATGTGGTAACTCATGCCTATAATCATGCCCAAAGCAGAAAAATCACAAGTTCACAGCCAGTTGGGCAACTCAGCAAGACCTTGTCTCAAAATTAAAAATAAAGGACCAGGGGTATAGATCAGTGATAGCCTCTCATTCAACCCCAGGTCTGTTTAAACAACAACAACAGCAACAACATGATAAATGTAATGTCCTAGATAATGATGTTTGACATTCAGGGTGAAGATGGGCCGACTATTGAGGCTCAGGTTGTTTTGTGCCTAGCGTGGGCATGCAGGTCATTACACCAATACACAATCCACCTTTGCATTTGGCGTGCTTGTTATTAGCATGATTTGCAGAGTAGCCACCTGTACCTTTGCCCAGTGAATCTGGCAGAGTGCAGCAGCAGTATAGATGCTATCCCCACAAATGCTGAAATCCAGTGCTATTTAGCTTTAATTGTTCAGATAGCTTAGAATGCATGATAACTTATTCATTATTATCAGAATTAAAACAAAAATACATATAAATTCACGGATACCTTGAGGATCCTGTGATTTGTATAAGCATTGAACTAGAGCAGTGGTTCTTGAAGGGTCGTCTGTGGGCCAACAGCAGCATCACCTGAGAAGCCAGAAGCTCAAGTGCCCAGTTTCTCCTCCTCCTCCAGCCTACTGCATCAGAAGGTCTGTGGTGGGGGAAAGGGAGGGGGCAAGCTGGCTGGGCTTTAACACCCGCTAGGGGTGATTCTGATGAAAGCAAGTTTGAGAATTCAATAGCTGCTCTAATCTAACGTTATCACCCTCCTTTTACAGATGGGGACATTAAGGCCCAAGAGCAGCTAGCCCAAGATCTCAAGATGACAGTTCATTTGTAGGAAAACTATGTTCAAACCTCAACTGTAGGCTTTAGTCCAGTTCTGTTTCCAAAGTACTGCATTGGCATTTATCCTCTGTTGTTTTTGTTTGTTTTTCTTGGTTTGGGTTACATTTTAAGAAGATATCTTTTAAAGCTTTGGTTTCTTTTTCCTTTTGTTCTTTTTAGTGCCAGAACCTACTAAGACCTGTTCAAGCCAGCTCCAACCTGCCGGTACCAGTACCAGTACTTCCACCAGCACCATCTCCAGCAGCAACAATGGCAAACGTGCATCTGCCAGTGGCCAGCAGCCAGCTGCATCCCGTTACCTGCCTCGCGAGGTGCCTCCACGCTTCCGCCAGCAAGAACAGAAGCAGCTGTTAAAGAGAGGTCAGCCATTGCCTACAGGGACTCTGACCAGTGTGAGCCCAGCGCAGGTTGCTGGGTCTACAGGGGCAAGCCCTCCCCCCCTCCCTGGAGCCGGGTCGCAGCAGCATCCCAGCAAACTCCAACCAGGTAAAAAGCCCAGAAGAATGAGGGGTTCTTTTTTGCACTGTTAAGGATTGAATCCAGGGACTTGTGTGTACAAGATAAGCACTCTACCATTGAGCTACACCCTCAGCTTGAGACATTTTATGTGAGAATTCGGCTGCTGAGAAATAAAAATAGACATTTTGATGTATGTTCACTCTGTACTTACTAATAGCGATAGACTGACTGAGTCAGATTTGAAAGTTTGTTTTCCCCTCTTTATTCTGGTATTTTCCATGTATCTGAAGATGTCATGAGCTACCTCGGGTCAGCTGGTCTCTCACCAGAAGCTAAGGGTCTGTGTGACCCTGTCAAGGCAATGCTTTCAAACCATGCACTGGAACCTTTCCCTCTGCAGTGAATCTTTCTCCTGAGTGTGCACACAGCCTGAGCCCTGTTGCCCCAGGGGTTCTGCTCTGACCATGTTGTGTTGCTTCCTTGCCCACTTTATCTGGCAGCTTTCCCTTAACTCCCAAGAAAAATTGCCATGTGTCTATTTGCTTTCCAGCTGCTAGGATGGAGCTATCCCTTGTCTCAGCTCCTGTCAGCTCCTTCTCCGGTCTTCTGGACTTTATGGATTCTACTTTTTAAAAAAAATTTTTTTAATTTGTTTTAATTGGTTATACATAACATAACAGTAGAATGCGCTTTGATACATCATGTATAATGGAGTGCAATTTCTCATTTTTCTGGCTATACATGATGTAGAATCCCACCAGTTGTATAGTTATATATGTACATACGATAATAATGTCTGATTCATTTTACTCTCTTTCCCATCCCCGCACCCCCTCCCCTCCCTTCACTCCCCTCTACCTAATCTAAAGTAACTATTCTTCTTTAGGCCCGTTCACCCTGTGTTGTGAATTAACATCCGCATATTAGAGAAAACATTCCTTTACTATAGTTTTGGAAAGTTTTGGGGAGAGAGCAAAGTGTTTATATTCAACTACCATGTTCCTCTTTTGTTCTCTTAACTTTTTTAAAAAATATTTTTGTAGTTGTCAGTAGACCTTTATTTTATTTAATTATATGTGGTGCTGAGAATTGAACCCAGTGCCTGACACATGCGAGGCAAGCACTGTACCACTGAGCTATAACCCTAGTCCTTGTTTTCTTAACTTTTTTAAAAAAGTAATTTAAGTGCTAGTTGATGCTCCTTCTATAATGGGTATCACACTTAGTGATAGTTGTGAAATTCAGGTCTGTAATTAGATAAGCAAGGAGGCCTTCATGATTGGGATTTAAAAGAAACATGTCACAAGTCATATTAGTACTTGTTTTCTTTCATGTGCTACCTTTTAATATATAGGGAATAATGCCAGCATAACCTTGAAGTTTTATAGTAGTGTTTTTCAAAACTGTTGACTTTGTGATATGTTTGGAGCTAGCATTTTAGGATAACTCTGCCATATCTTTTCAAATAGCCTTGACTTTTATCTGCTGAGCATCTGATAGAGGGAAGGTAGACCTGTGATTGTCACCAAAAAGCAAGACAATAAAAAAAACATGTTCATTGACCATGGTCCCATCTGTTTAACTGCAAGTATTTAAAATCAAACATGCAAATCACTTTCTACACTGAAATGCAGTCCTCAGGATAACCTTAACCAAGACCTATAGTCATATCTAAATAGCTTAGTAAGTTAAGTGTTTAGTGTGAAAACTGGACAAGAAATGCAATAGTCTCTCTCTGCATCTAACGTGGATGTGCTTATTTGGCCATTTTGCATCAGGGTTCCTCTCCTCGGATGCTGTTGGTGTAGGCTATTCCTGGTACTTCTTATATAAAACGTAGAACATCATCAAGGATCAATCCCATAAAATTTTGCTGTGAAAATAATAATCTTTAATACACCCTTTCAGGACGGAGGATGTGATTCATTGATAGAGCACCTTCCTGGCGTGTATGAGGCCCTGGGTTCCATCCCAGCACCACAAAAAAAGTAAAAAATGAAGAATTATAGAACAGGCTTTTTCTGTATACATGATAACCTTCTCCAAGAAAATGTTTCTAGTTTGTAGTCCTCTTAATATGTGCACATGTGTGTGTGTGTGTGTGTGTGTGTGTGTGTGTGTGTATGTGCCTGTAATCCCAGTGACTCAGGAGGCTGAGGCAGGAGAATTGCAAATTTGAGGGCAGCCTCAGCAACTTAGCAAGGCTCTCCACAACTTAGCAAGACCCTGTCTTAAAATAAAAAAATACAAAAGGGTTTGGGATGTGACTCAGTGGTTAAGCAACTTGGGGTACCAAAAAATACACACACACACACACACACACACACACAGGTACTGAGGGCTGCATTATGCTCTTGTAGTCCCCCAGCTCCTTGGGTGACTGAGGTGGAAGAAGTGCTTGAACCCATAAGTTTGAGACCAGTAATGAGTATAAAAGAAACTGATAAACTGATTCTTGGTCCAAACAGAAGTCTTCGTTTTACACCGTCTCTTCCTGGTGCTCTCTGGTATTAGCATGTAAATCTTCCCCACAGTTCACCTTTCATTGGTTTGGGACATCCTCTCAGCAGCATGCCTATTCCTAATGCACAAACTCAGTTTTCCAGCCTTCTCAGCTCGTCTGGCCAACTCTTCCCTCCTCTTCTCCATGCCCACTTTCTGCCCAAAGCAGACTATTTGTGGGCGGCGTGTGGGAGCTGGCACAGGCACATCTTCCCCCCACTAGTTCACTGCCCAGCTTCTTAAGTCTCTGACCCCTGGATCTGTGACACACTATGCTGTATAACTTGTGTCTTTTGCTGATTGACTCATAGTCACACCTCTCAACTAAATCAAAAAGAACCTGTAAAGAAAGTATCTGAACTTTCTGTTGTGTGAGGAGCTTAGCAGAGTGGAAAAGGCTTTGAACTATGTGTGGGAAGCTAGTACTGGTTATTCCATGTCTTATCTAAAATGAAAGGTCTGCATCTCTTGTGACCTCCACTCTCTAAGGTCCCTTTCCTTTAAGTTGTGACGTGAAAACTATTCCAGAGAGCTTATTTGAGGTCCATGGCAGGTGTTGCTGAATTGCCATGGTGTTGTGGGCTCTGAATGGATGTCAGTGTGCATGGAGGAGTGGCAGTGTGGAGACCAAGCACGTCCTGTCTCATTTCCACTCCCTGAACCCTTCCTCTATCCAACGAAGAGATGCCTGCTGGGCAGAATTATGAAGATGAGGCATGCGTCTCATACTCTGCGTAGGCCTGGCCTGTTGAGGCATTCTGTAAATGGAACTGAGACTTGGGACTGGTGACACTTTGAGATGTGCAGCTAGTACGTACCCATCTTGGAAGTGACTACCTTCTAAAATGATGTAGTGAAAAGAGAACCAGTGCAGAAAAGCTCTCATGTGGTACTTAGGAATTTCAGCTGTTCTTCCTAGAGTTGTTATTTTATAAACTTTTCCTTTTCATGGTACAAGTCAATTAATGACTTCAGATCCAGGTGAAATTCTATTAGTACTTTCCAGAAACATAACCAGATTTCTGTTGCAGTGAAACTTTTTTTTTTAGATACTGCTTAAAATAAAAGCAATTTTTTTGAAATTATATTTTCATGATTTTTTGTAATCAGGTTTTCATTCCTGCTTTTTTCATTCCTGTACTCTCACCTTACATTCCTCTAAGGTTACATTAAACAAAAGTATGAATGTCAAGTCAGCAGAACTAAGAGCAAGGCAGGCAGGCAGGGTGAGCAACTGACGCTTAGTTTTATTTGTTTTTGGAACCGGGGATTGAACTCAGGGGCACTTGGCCACTGAGCCACATCCCCAGCCCTATTTTGTATTTTATTTAGAGACAAGGTCTCACTGAGTTGCTTAGTGCCTCACTGTTGCTGAGGCTGGCTTTGAACTTGGGATCCTCCTACCTCAGCCTCCAAAGCTGCTGGGATTACAGGAGTGCGCCACCACACCCGGCTGATGCTTAGTTTTAACAGCATGCCATTTCTAATGAGAAGAAAAGCAAACCTGGGAGGTTTTCAACCTAGCACATTGATTTCTGTGTTTTTCTCCGGCGGGTCAGTATGTGAGATCTTTTCTCTCTCAAGTTTTAGTGTTCTTCGGGAAGTTTAGAGAAGATGGAATAGCTTCTGGAAAGAATTGCTGGAGTTCAGGCCAACTTTTATCATAGTTTTAAAACATTGCTAGTAGTCCAGGAGGAGCTACTAGCAACGAGCTACTAGGACCAGGGTCTCCTCACATCTGAGTGTCTGGCCATTTGCTGCCTCTTCCAGTTGAAGGTGGGTTGCTGCAGTCCTTACCATGTTAGTAGGAAACTTGCATGTCCAATTCAGTAAACAAAATTTTTGGGTAAAATTAAACCATACAAATGTAGAAATGGGAAAGTTGAAAGTAGGGATTTTGGCCTTGTAGGGTATAGATAAAATTTATATACTGTTGTAGTACAAGACAACTGGTGGAATTAGGAGAGGGACCTCACCTAACAATTTTTATTTAATCATTCTTTATGTACCATGTACTTCCTACTGGAATGTGTATCAGTAGGTTGATCTGGCTCTTCCAAAGTTTTATTATGAGCCACCTGGTGTTTCACATGAATTAGCCAAGCTTGTTCATATAGAAAATGTTGGCAACCCCGAGTTTTGCCATTTCTTAGACAAACCAGTGCACCAGCTTAATACTTTCCCACCATCTATTTCCATTTCTTGTTCTAGTGGAGCATTGAGACCACAGTGTCACACTGAGTGTGAGGAGGGTAGGAGATACTGGTCTTTCAAAGCTTGAGTTTAGTCAAGTATGTCCTTTTTTTTTTTTTTTTTTTTTTTTTTTTTGCGGTGCTGGGGATTGAACCCAGGGCCTTGTGCTTGCAAGGCAAGCACTCTACCGACTGAGCTATATCCCCAGCCCTTGTCCTTCTTAATTTATTGAGCAAAACATTTTTTTGAATGCCTACTGAATGTAGACACACTGCATTAGGGACCCTCAATTCATGAATAAAGTATGTTGTGATGTTGTGACAGACATCAGTGTAGGTTGAAAGGGCCACAAACCCAGACTACTGAGGGGGACTGCCAAGGAAAGCTTTCTGTAGAGGTGGCTGGAGCTGAGTTTGGCATTAGCTGTGCTTTGCAAAGCTGGTAAAAGAGAACAGCCTGTATTTAGAGGCATAGGCCTGTAGGGGGTCAGTGTGAGCAGGCTGGAGGCTGAACAAACTGGCCCTTAGTGTGTAGAAACAAAAAACCAGTTCAAAAGCTTATTGTGGTAATTCAGAACTGTTCTAACAAGATGCTTCTGGAACTTGATAAGCTAATTCTGAAGTTTATCTAGAAGGGTAAGTGTGCATGAACAGAATAGCCAAGACATTTTGAAAACGAAAATAGCTATCAGCTGGGCGTGTGGCACATGCCTGTAATCCCAGCAATTCAGGAGACTCAGGCAGGAGGATCGTGAGTTCAAAGCCAGCCTAAGCAATTTAGCAAGACTTTCAGCAATGTAGCGAGACCCTGTCTCTAAATAAAATACAAAAAAGGGCTGGGGATGTGACTCATTGGTCAAGTGCTCCTGGGTACCCTGGTTCCAAAAAGAAAAAAAAAAAAAAAGGCTATCAAATGGAGCTATGATCCCATTGTACTGTTGATGTGTCGATGTGTCACTGGGGCGGGATGAACACGTAGATTGATGAAGTACCATGAGAGATGGGGAGTGCACGTAGAAGTGGAGATGGGATGATGGTCAGTGTGCTCGTTGTGAACATGGTGAATCAATCTCTGCTGAGTGCTAGAAGGCCATAAGCAAAACAATGCGAGAGCCACCAAAGGTGACATCAGAGAGTATGTTCCAGATACTGTAGGAAAGTTTCTTTCAACCTAAGCCATGGAGGAAAGGTTGACAAATTTGAGAATATAAACTATTATATGTGTATAACTTTTGTACAAAATGATAAATAAAACCTGAGAGAGAAGCTTATAATGTACATACAGTAAACGGTAAGTAGTTCAGAAAAAAACAAGGGGTCTACAAATCAGCAAGGAAAGAAACAGCCCAACAGAAAGTGGGCCAAAAAAATGGACAGGAAGATCATGGAATCATTCCAGGGACCTAGTCATATTGAAAGTGTTACTTACAATCAGGGAGAAAAGAAAACCAGAACAGTGATATGCCACTTTTCACTTACCCAATTGTCAAAACTTAAAATTGGGTTCATATTCCTCGTTAGGATAATGGCTGTGTTACTGTTGAGTGGAAGCTTACCATTTGCTGATTCAAGTGCCTATCACAAGTTAACTCATTTTTTAACGCCTTCCAGACCCCAGAAGCACCTCTGGCAACTAAAGAGTCTTGGGGAAGGGTGGCTCTGATGCTCTGTGGGTTGGCTAGTAAATAGGCACAATCTCTGTGGTGGCCCTCGGACGGGATTTATCAGCATTTCAAGTGGCTGCATCTTGACCCAGCTGTTGGATATATGGGAACACATCCTACAGACCCCTGAGAGCATGGCCCCTGTTCCAGCCGAGGCTTATGACTCTGTGCCCCATGGCATGACTGTGACGGGCCAGTTGAGTTGTGCTGCCAGACTGTGGGGACAGAAATGGAGTTGACTGTTGCTTCTTTGCAGCAGTTACAAGTACAGGTAGCTTTGGTTTTCCAGTGACCGCCACCTGCTTTAACCGTAGTGATGAAGAGCAGCCTGTGTTGAGGACCAATCAAGCATCTGCTGGGTCCCCAGAGAAGAACCGTTTAGACTTCCTGCATTTCCTGACAGAGTTGGGGTTCAAGCACCCGTCTGTTGGCATAGTGTGAGCATAGTATTGTCACTGTTGGCCTTGGACATCTCAGAGAGGTCTGATTGGTTTTGAAGCTTTATTGGAATCAACATTTATCCCATTTTGTAAAATAACCAAGATCTTAATTTTCACATGTAAAAAGTAAGTCCTGGAGGCTTGAGGCGTGACTTGGAGGTTGTGTTCTTGCCTACCATGTTCTATCCCCAGCGCTGCAGGTAAATAAATCCAGGATACATATAAGGTTCAAAAAAAAAAAACCTTTCTAGGCAGAGGCAAAAGATATTGTTTTGGTGATTACTTTGTACATTTATTAAACAGAAGGTTTGATTAATATTTGGCAGTGTTGCTACTTAGGTCCTTTTTGGATAGAGGCAGAAAAGTAATTGGAAAGTTGGACACTCGCCAGTTTCCATATGGGCTCATTGAGAATATCACAGCTAGTGTTGGTATGTGGAACGTGTAGAGGATGTTTAGGAAAAAAAAGAAGAGTTGTAAAGCAAAGGTGGATCCGTGCAGCAGCAGATTATTTACATGCAGTCAGTAGACAACATGCTGCTGTTCTTTTGGCTGACTTTCAAAAAACAAAAGAAAAGTGGCTGTGGTGCTAATTGTTACTGGGTCCTGAAGTGAAAATATTTCTGACAGTTGAGATAATTTGAAGAGGAAGGAAGGTACAGATTGTCAGTTGTGGTTAGATAATCAGAGTGTGAAGAACCCATCTGTGGGTGCCTCCATCCATGGGTGCCTCCATGGGCTTCCTCCTGTAGTGAATGGAAAGGGCATTACCTGGACCTACCTGGGCTAGAATGTCCTGGCAGCTCCGAGCTGGACCTGCGACGTGTTGGACCTGGAGCCCTGTGAACCAGGATATCTCAGGGCCCACTCTGCACAACCGGCATCCCTTGGCAGGTGGGCAGTACCTGCTGTAGGGATTCCCTGTTCTGCAGCAGAGCAGGTATTTCTTTGTAGAGCAGGAGAAGTGGAGCAAGGTCTGAGCAAGCAGCAGCCACCGCTCCTGAGTCAACCTGAATTTCCAGTGTGGAGTCAGAGCTGGCCCTGGCTCCTGGCTGCAGCTGGGTGGAATAAGATAGCCCCTGGAGGGAAGCTGTCAAGGGTGCTGCTCGGCAGTCTGACTCCTTAACCTTGAGAAAACAATCTCATTTTACAGCCATTTTCAAGAAAAATACAAGGCAACAAGCTGATTGTTTTAGAAGTTTCATTACTGTTTCCAGTAAACCTTTACTGTAGTCTGCATTTGTAATCCCTGGCACTTCCAACAGCTGAGATAAGATGCTTGGGAGTCTCCGACGACAGAATTGTGACTGCAAAGTGCTTTCTCCCTGAGATTTGTATACACAGTGAGTGGAGCTGAGTTGGAGGACCTCAAGAACTGAAAACAGTGATAACATTTGGCCTGTCCAGGGAAAACCAGATAGCAAGGGATTTGTGTTGTCAGTAGGCATTAGTGAGACTACATGGTCAACTGTCACAAGCATTGGGAACCATTCTTTATAATGTGTGACTTGTTACTTTGTAACCAGGTGATAAAGGAGTGCTTTCCATGTGCACTGCTTGTCCCTGCCAGCCACTTGAGCACTCAGCACACTGCTTCTGAGTCAGTCTTGGCGTGTCACACGTGCCTGGTTACTTTGATAACTAAATTTTGCTTACTATAGCTTTTGGAAGGTCTTGACTAAACACTTTGTCCTGGAAATTTTCCTTCATATGGTAACATTTGGAAGTTTAAAAACAAAAAGCAGGAAAGCTTTTCTCTATGCTATTATGTAATCCTTTATCATTTAATCTCTTAGGACAGTTTCGTTACTTAGGTTTTTATAGACTTCTATTTATAGAGCGTGTAAGCCAGTTAAGCAGCAGAAGAGAAGAATCTAACATTACACGTGACCCTCATTTCTTTTTCATGTTGATAATAGAATGATGTGCTAGAAAGCACTACATATGGTCGCCTTCTGAAAACATTCTCATTCATTCCTCACTGCGTTCTGTTACAAACCTTAACTGAGCCCCACTTCACACCCCTCAGCTTCTTTTTCCCTGTGTAGAGAATGGACATAATTTGTTTTGTAAGAGTCAGTTAGACCAGTTGGAAATTCTTCAACCTGCAGCAGAGTATAATGTCTGAAGGAGATGAAGACTAAAAGCACATTCAAGCCAGGCGCAGTGGCGCACGCCTGTAATTCCTGCACTTGGGAGGCTGAGGCAGGAGGATCGTGAGTTCAAGCCAGCCTCAGCAACTTAGCGAGGCCCTAAGCAACTCAGTGAGATCCTGTCTCTAAATAAAATACAAAATAGGGCTGGGGATGTGGCCCAGTAATGGTGGAGTGCCCCTGGATTCAATCCCCAGTACCAAAAAAAAAAAAAAAAAAGCACGTTCAGACTTGCAGCGTGTGTGGATTTTAAACTTTGAAAGTTCCCGTGCTGTACCTGAAAGTCTGCAATGCCTGAAAGAAAATTCAGGCTTGATTCATTTTAGAGTTTTCATTTTATTTCATTTCAAAATGCCTGCTCCTTGAAGTCAGTCAATTAAAAAACAATTTTTTTCACTTAGTTCAGTCCTTTAGACAATTTAGGATTCATGAATTAATAATAATCAAGAGACTTGTTTCTTTTTTTTTTTACTCCTTTTTGTTTTGAGATAGGGTCTTGCTAAGTTGCCAGGATGACCTCAAAATTGTGATCTTACTGCCTCAGTCTCCTGAGTTATGGGCTTGCAGGCACGTATAGCCTTGCCTGGTGAGATTGATTTCTGAAGAATATTTTATTTAAATATTTTTGAAGTCATGGAGTTCTCCTAAGGTGAATGGTATGCTTCAAACTTAGAGGGAATAAGTCTTTTTATTTTGGGGATATATCCTGTGCTCTGATTAAAAGACTGTATGGTGGTGGGTGGTGGTAGTGCTGATGGTAGTGGTGATGGTAGTGGTGATGGTGATGGTGATGGTGGTGGTGGTGGTGGTGGTGGTATTGATGTTAGTGGTGATAGTGTGGTGGTGATAGATTTGTGACGGTAGTGATGGTAATGGTGGTGGTGAAGTGATGAGGGCAGTGGTAACCATAGTGACGGTGATGATTGTAATGATAATTGTGGTGATGGCAATGACAATGATAGTGGTTAAGGGGCAGAGGAGACATTCAGGTATGACAGATTGCTGCTATTCAAACTCTTCAAGTCCCACTTTAAGAGGGTCTTAAAGAAGAGCAGGGAGGGGTAGTGAGTGGGAGGAGCCTGGTTTTACACAGTAGCTTTAGGTTTACTCACATGTGGAGGACAGAGATTCTGCTGTTTGTTTTCCGTTGCTTGTTTTGTTTTTACCAGTCTGCTAATAATATCTGCATATTATCTTATGTGCCTGCCCTAATGTGACTCCTGGCAGCGTCCTCAGCTGAAAGCTCCCTTACACACCCACATTCACCAGTTCTTACCTGGCAGTAAGAACAGTAAGATATTTGAGTGACATTCTCAAATCAAGGTGAGTTTATATTTGAGAACCAGAAGTACTGAATCCGAATCATGCCTTTTTGCTTTCTGGCTTTCAAGGCCTTTCCAATTGAGTTGTGGTAGTTGTGTTTATGAGATAGGGTCTTGCTATGCTGTTAGGCTGACCTCCAACTCCTGGGCTCAAGTGATCCTCCTGCATCAGCCTCCCAAGTAGGTGGTACTACAGATGCATACCACCACATCTGGTTACAGTTTTTAAATTTTTACATTTGGTCTATTGTTTTTTTAAAGATATCAAGGTAGATAAGACACAGTTGATTCACATTTTAAAACTTTGAAGAAAAAAGTGGTAGAACAAGGTAAAAGCGAAAGAAGGGACATAAAGAAAACTCAAGCTTCTGTATATCAGGTCCGGCTCTGACCTGAGTAGAAAGTTCTCTTAGCAGGAACAGGTCCTGCCCATCTTTGCAGTCTTGAGATCCTGCCAGGTAGTAGCTGTTGAATATGCTGTTGTTGAATGTGGATGTCTGAGGAAACTTTCAGATGAGGTCACTGACCAGGAGTCACGTGAGGGCAGGCACAGTATGGGGCCCCAGATGGTAGGAAAAGAGAAGTTTGTAAGAAAATTTCCTGGGGCACCAAGCTGGGAAGACCCAGCAGTAAGGCCAAAAATCAGAACTGTAAGGACCGCGGTGTGGAGTGATTTTTACTTCTCGTGCTTCACCTCTTGGTTTTCACATAGTTAATGTTCATTTTGACCCTCATAGCACCCCAAAATTACTTTCCCTGGAAAAATAGATATATTTTGGAGTTCTTAAAGCTTAATCACAATGGAAAAATCTATAATAATTGTGTCTCTTTTTGGCCTTATTTACTGTTTCCATGACAACAAAGACATACTTAAAGAATGTTCTTAGTGGCTTGTATAGTAAATGATCACACATAGATAAAATTCATAGCAAAGTAAGCTGGCCTCATTTTAAGCCCCTTCAGAAGTTTCATATGTAAGTTTTGCCATTCTTGGCTGAATTGAAGACAGACATCCTCATTTCAAAGTGGACTTGAGATGCCCCACTCAGGTGCATTCTGGTTCCACAGCATCCTGTTCCCCTATAAGCTGTGGTGTGTGGCTTCTGGCTGGCACCATGTGCAGATGTGTCTTGCTTTGAAAGAAGAGAGTGGTGGGTGCTCTTCAGTTGGGGAACAAAAACGTTGAGGTTTCTTAGGTCAAATCTTCTTACCTATAACTCCCACCCATCAGCTGAGGAAAAAGGAACTTAATGTTAGAGAGGAAGGAAGAGATATTCCAACATTGGAATGTTGGTAATAGCATTTTGTATAAAATTTTACATTTGAGAAATTTAACATTGATATATAGTACTATTATCTAATGTATCTAAATTTAACAAACTTAAATTTCTCCATTGTCCCAATAACATCCATCATAATGATCAAATCACCTATATTTGTTGATGCCTTTCTCCCCCCTCAAAAAGAGTAAATCAAATGTTAAGGTGTTTCTCATGGTAAAGTCATAGTTTATATGTTGGGTTTGGATTTGGGCTTCTATAATTTCAGAGAAATTTTTAGAGAAATATCTAGGATCTGCCTTAGAGAGCTTCTAAGTGGTGAAATAAACAGAACACAACTTGAGTTCACTTTTTATGTTGTTTGTCTCCATTGGATTTTCAGTGACATTAATTTTGGGAGATTTAAATTTTGGTAGGGTTGAAGAACTAACAAGTAAAGAACAAGAGAACAGCTGAAACCCAGAAGAAGAGGTTAATAGGTGCTGCAATGGGCAGTCCCCAGGCCCAACTGTCCCCTGTGGCTGCCCAGAGCCTCAGAAGACTGAAGATGGAGGGGGAAGGAGTACAGCTGCTCACTTTGTTTCTTTTCAGTGAATGTCACCGTTCCAACCAAATTGAGTTCAGTATTGTGGTTTCTCTTGAGGGGAACTATGTTTAGATATAGATTTGTAGTCTTGGTTGTAATTTTTTTCCTAAATAAAAATGACTGAGGGGCTGGGGCTGGGGCTCAGTGGTGGAGCACTTACCTTGCACGTGTGAGGCACTAGGTTCAATCTTCAGCACCACATAAAAATTAATTAATTAAATAAATGTATCGTGTCCCTCTACAACTAAAAATATAAAATAAAAAAATGACTTTGACCTTCCTTTACTAGTAGAAAAGGCTCCTTGTAGCCAGGCGCGGTGGCACATGCCTGTAATCCCAGCACTTGGGAGGCTGAGGGAGAAGGATCGCGAGTTCAAAGCCAGCCTCAGCAACTTAGTGAGGCCCTAAGCAACTCAGTGAGACCCTGTCTCTAAATAAAATGCAAAATAGAGCTGGGGATGTGGCTCAGTGGTGGAGTGTCCCTGAGTTCAATCCCCAGTACCCCAAAAAAAAAAAAAAGAAAAGAAAGAAGAAAAGTCTCCTTTTCTACTAGTTTGTCTGAATAGATAACTCAGTACTTGCTAGGCAACATGGCAGCCTAAGCTTACTATTGCATTTAAAATCACTGAAAATGTAAGCATCATTCTTCTGTTATTATAAGCAGGCTGCTTTGATGTATTTATGAGAATCACGCGTTTACTCATCAGCAAATACTCCTTCACTGCCCTTCCTCTGTCAGATGATCTGCTAAATTCTGGAGGTAAAAACAGTGCAGGCATAGGCAGGCCTTGCCTTTCTGGAGTTGCCGCCTGGAGGGAAACCAGCCAGCAGCTGCTTGTTAGCTGGCTCTGGGCTGGGTACTCCATGAGAAAAGGTACTGTCTTTCCTCATCACTGAGCCCAGAACCATGCTTGTTCCTAACAGACACCCAGGAAATACGTCATTTAAACAGAAGTCGGCAAGCTGTGGGCCCATGAGCCATTTCTGGTCCACCACCTGTTTTTGTAGGTAAAGTTTGTTGGACACATACCCACACTCATTTATTTACACGTTATCTGTAGTGGCTTTTATGCCACCACAGCAGAACTAAGTGGTCGTTACAGAGACCAGTGGCCCATGAATTATAAAATATTCACCCTCTGACCCTGTGCAGAAATTGGTGCCAACCTGGTCTAAAAGGGTTAACAGGAAAGGAACTCTAATAATGTGGCAGAGGGTCCTAATTGGAGAAAGAAGCCTCTCAAAGTGCATGTGCACTGAGTTGAGAGAGGAAAATGGTAGATCTTAAGTCTAGGCAGGAACACCTCTCCAATGGCCCTGTCTTGGCAAGGCAGGGTGGAGACAGCATCTTGAACTTGCTGAGCTAGATCCCAGAGCAAGGGAAGGAGTGACACAAAATGAGGCCTCAAAAGAGAGATGAACTTTGAAGTGCTTGTGTGCGCACTCAGGACCCACGGGGAATGCTTTGGAGAAGAATCTTGGTGCAGCAGTAGGGACAGTGGTAGGGATCCGACGTAGGATGAGACTGGGTGAGCTGACATAATCTTCCAGGCATGGCACCATGCCACCTGGACAAAGGGGTGTCTTGAGGGGAGTCTGTGTTTTGTTTTTAGTGAAAGGATTCTGGAGACGCCCCGCACGTGAACTCAACAGACCTGGCTTCCTCCTGCTCTTATGGAGTCTCAGATGTGGGGGATGCCTGCACACTGGCCTCCATAGAAGGGACTTTGCTTCCTATCAGTTCTTCTCCATTGGTCTTCTCTTGGCCTAGGAAGGACTGTACAAGCGTATTGCCTTTGTAGCAGGTCCTTCCAGAGCGGAACATGCAAGCAATCTATTTCCTGGTCTTTGACTCAGTTCATTTTAAACATAATAAACAGATTTGATTATAAAAATATCTTTGCTTTGCACATGAGATGTTCAACATCACTAATGTTTAGGGAAATAAAAATCAAAACCACAATGAGATACCACTTCACCCACTAGAATGGCTGTTATTTAAAAAATAAATAATAAATAAATAAATAACAGTTGTTGTCAAGGATGTAGAGAAATCGGAGCGTGCTAGTGGGAGTAGAGGGTGGTGCAGTCAATGTGGAGGACAGTCTCTTGGCTCCTTGGAGAGGAGCAGTTCCACTTCTGGGCAGTGCCCAGAAGAATGAAAACAGGACTACAGCAGATCCTTGTGCACTAATGCTCAGAAAACCAAAAGGCAACGTGGCAACATGGCCTGTCCATACATTGGAGTGTTGTTCACCCACCAACACAGATGGAGAGTGGATACGTTCCCCAGCGTGGTGGGCCTTAGAAGCATTCTGCTTAAGAGCAGCAACCCAGACACCCAAAAACACGTGTAGTGTGGTTCCACTTGGCAGGGTGCACTTGGCATGATCAAACCCACAGGGCAGAGTAGGGGGATACCAGGGACTGGAGGAGTAGGTGCAGAAGAATCGTTCAGTGGATACCCTTTCAGTTTGGGACAATGGAGAAGTTCGAGAGATGGGTGGTGGTGCTGGTGGCACTTGACACTACTGAATTCTTTATTCAAAAGGGGTTAAAATGGTAAATTTTCTGTTATGCATATTTTATCACATTAAAAACATCTTTGAGGGCTGGGGTTGTGGCTCAGTGATAGAGCGCTCACCTCGCATGCATAAGGCCCTGGGTTCAATCCTTAGCACCACATAAAAATAAAAGCATTGTGTCTGCCTTTGTTTTGTACAACTAAAACAAAATATTTATAAAAAATTTATTAAAAAATCTTTGATTTCATATCATAGTTGAGATTGACCACACCAAATATGCAGCTTGATTTTGTGTGTATGTGATTCTCATGATAACATATATTGTAAAAGCTCTAGAAATCGTAAGTTTTAGAGCTGAGGAAATGCAGGGATTAAAATAGCTCAGCATTATCTTTTTAGACTTGAGAAGGGACTTACTTCAGACTGTTCAGCTAGTTGGTAGCATTAGCAAGAACTCAGATTTGGTCTCAGACATTTGTGCCTTTGTTCATCTGGGGACACTGGTTGCCTAGTATGTGACAAGCATTATGGATATAGAACTAAAACAGTGCCATCCATGCCCTTGAGGAATTCACCCTGAGAAATAGATTTTTAATCCAGTACTCAGACTGATTTTTAGTCACTCTTCTCTAAATTACCTGTTCTTGGTTTTTTGAGTTTTGTTTTTGTTTTTGTTTTTGTTTTTTATAGGTTTTTGGGTCTTTTTCCTAATGATTTGTAAAAGTTCTTTACTCTGATCATTGTCCTTTGATCCGTTACTGCCTGTCTGTGGCTTACGTTTTATTTCCAGTATCTGATGTCCTGTGTTGTAGAGATGTTTTCAGTGTTAATGTCGTCAGGTTTGTCAGTGTCCTGTGGCCATGCGTTTCGTGTCTTCTGTGAGAAGACATGATGTCAGACTCCCAGGGATAGTTTCCGGTGTTTTCTTATTAAGCTTTGAAAGATTTTGCTGGGTGTTTTGTTGTTTTTTTGTTTGGTAGTGGGAATTGAGACAGAGTCTCACCAAGTCGCTGAGGCTGACTCTGAGCTCCCAATCCTCTGCCTCAGCACCCCAGCCTCTGAGATTACAGGTGTGAGCCACCGTGCCCGGTCCTAATTAGGTCTTCTTTATGTAGAGTGTGTTTCTGTGTATGGTACGAAATAAGGGAATCTCCTTTTCTTCTTTGCATGTGGCCAGGCAGTTGTCTGGCAGCACTCCTTAGCTGGTCCTCCCCTTCTGTGCTAGCCTCGTGCTGTCTCCTTCAGCCTGTCACTCATCCCATGTATGACCCCTCCAAATGTGGGCTGAGTGAGCCTCAGGCATCACTTCACACAGATCCTTGCAGCAGACCATTAAGTAAGGCCTGTCTTCCACAGTGCGACAGTTACGGCATGGAAACGATGACACTGTGTATTCCGACTGGGTAAGCCAGGTTGCTGACCTCTGCTGTCCTAGTGGAGATAAAAGTGGCTAGGTAGAGCCTGTCTCCGAGGGAAGCAGGACATAGTGAAATGAACTCTGGCAGGATTTGCTGACTACAAGCCATGATCCCAGTCTGGTAGCTTGGGCTTGCTTTCTGTGTTAAGTGATGAATGACTCATTGATCCCTTTCAGTTAGTTACTGCATAAGCTAGTTTTTAAGAATATATGCAAAACCAAGAGGGGAATTTGTCATAACCCAGAGTTACAGAGTCGGCCCCTAACATTTAGCAATAGAAAACCTGATTGTTTTTTAAGATTTTAGGTACTTAAAATTTTTTTGTTAACTGTTTTCATTTTCACCTGAAATTGCCTATATACTTTGGAATGAACTGGAGCATAATTCTAAATTCATTATATTACTTTTAAATCAGACAACAAAGCTCTCTTTTTTATTAACTCTCCATAGGTAAGATCTTACTGAAATAAATTTGAAGAGAACATAATTAAAAGATTCTAAAAGAGAAGGAAATATTTTTTGCAGTGTATTTATTACCATTCTGTTTAAAGAAACTCCACCAAGGGTATCTTAGTGTCTTTGCCAGTGCTCCCAGAGTTCACCTGTTCATAGGTGTTGCATGGTCAGAATTTCCACAGCTGCCACTTTCAAGGGAAGCCACCCCCATGCATTGTGTCTCTGCTCAAGGGGGTGATAATATGATGTGGTGGTGAGAAATAATGTAATTTTAGAAACATTAACTCTTTATAATGGGAGTCATTTAGAAGACACACAGCTTTTTTTTTTTTAATGTCATTTTTAGCATGTCATTCAGAATTGAAAACTTGAAACAAAGAACTTCCCCAAAGACTAGTCCACAGTTGATTCGTTAACAAATGGGAAGAAAACCTAATTTTGAATTTTCTTTCATCTTTTTTAGATCTCGGTCACAGTGGACTGACAGATCATTATGAAAATCCCCACTGGGGACAGCAGCCCTCTTGCAGAAGTGAAGCCAGCTGCAGCTGGGAAAAAGTGATAACAGACAGGACTGACCAGGAGGCGTGGCCTTCCATCACAGGGACAGAGACGGAATCTGCCTCAGAATGTCCTACAGACACTGACTCTGCCTCCAACTGTGGCTCAGAGAACAGTAGCATGGCTACAGGGAGTGCCCAGGGCAACTTCACAGGACATACCAAGAAGACAAATGGCAGTAACGGCACCAACGGCGCACTCGTCCAAAGCCCTTCTCATCAGAGTGCCCTTGGGGCAACGGGAGCAAACGGGAGTGGAGGCACAGCCAGAGCGTGGGGCGTAGCCACCAGCTCCAGCTCTGGCCTGGCTCACTGCTCTGTCAGTGGTGGGGATGGGAAAATGGACACCATGATTGGCGATGGAAGAAGTCAGAATTGCTGGGGTGCTTCCAACTCCAGTGCCAGCATTAACCTTAACCTTAGTCCTAATGCCAACCCAGCTGCCTGGCCTGTACTTGGGCATGAGGGAACTGTGGCCACAGGCAATCCTTCCAGTATTTGCAGTCCAGTCAGTGCCATAGGTCAGAATATGGGCAGCCAGAATGGGAATCCAACAGGCACTCTGGGTGCTTGGGGAAACTTGCTGCCACAAGAGAGCACAGAACCACAAACGTCCACGTCTCAGAATGTGTCTTTCAGCTTACAACCTCAGAACCTTAACACTGATGGACCAAATAACACTAACCCCATGAGCTCCTCACCAAACCCTGTCAATGCAATGCAGACAAATGGACTGCCCAACTGGGGCGTGGCTGTGGGCATGGGGGCCATCCTCCCACCCCACCTGCAAGGCCTTCCTGGTGCTAACGGATCATCGACTTCTCAAGGCAGTGGGGGTGGGGGCGAAGGGATAAGCAGCTCTGTGTGGGGACTGACTCCCAGTAACCCTGCCACAGCAAATAGCAGTTCTGGGTTCAGTCAGGGGAATGCAGACACTGTGAACTCAGCATTAAGTGCTAAACAAAATGGATCCAGCAGTGCTGTGCAAAAGGAAGAAAGAGGAGGGAGTGCCTGGGACTCGGGGCCTCCTTCAGGTCCTGGGGTACTTGCCTGGGGGAGGGGCAGTGGCAACAGTGGCATTGGTAACATCCATTCAGGAGCATGGGGCCACCCCAGCCGAGGCTCCTCTAATGGTGTGAATGGGGAGTGGGGAAAGCTCCCAAACCAGCATTCCAGTAGCGACATCAGTGGGAAAGGACCAGGAGGGTGGGATGGCCCCAGCTCTGCCGGCCAGACTCCTGCCTTGCAGCCTAGCAGTGAACATGTGAACTCTTGGGCCAAAGCTGCATCTTCTGGAACTACAGCAAGTGAAGGAAGTAGCGATGGGTCTGGCAGTCACAGTGAAGGAGGCCCTGGGAGGGAAGGAGCAGGAGAGGGCCGGAGACGGGATAAAGGGGCGATGGACCAGGGACATATCCAGTTGCCAAGGAATGATCTTGACCCAAGAGTTCTGTCTAATACCGGTTGGGGACAGACTCCTGTAAAGCAGAACACTGCCTGGGAATTTGAAGAATCCCCTAGGTCGGAAAGGAAAAGTGACAATGGGACAGAGGCCTGGGGTTGTGCAGCTCCTCAACCTTCAAGCTCAGGGGGGAGGAACGATGGGTCCATCACGAACAGTACAAATACCTCTTCAGTATCGGGGTGGGCCAGCGCACCCCCTGCTGCTGTGCCGGCAAACACAGGCTGGGGAGACAGCAACAGCAAAGCACCAAGTGGCCCTGGGGTTTGGGGGGACTCGATAAGCTCTACTGCTGTTAATAATGCTGCTGCTGCCAAGAGCAGCCATGCTTGGAGTGGGACCGTGAATCAGGAGGACAAGTCACCCACCTGGGGTGAGCCTCAAAAACCCAAATCTCAGAACTGGGGAGATGGACAAAGATCTAATCCATCCTGGAGTGCAGGAGGGGGAGACTGGACAGACTCATCATCTGTCCTTGGACACCTGGGGGATGGGAAGAAGAATGGCTCTGGATGGGATGCGGACAGTAATAGATCAGGGTCTGGTTGGAATGATGTCACAAGAGCTGGGACCAGTGGCTGGGGCAACAGCACAAATGCAAAGGTGAATCCAGGTACAAACTGGGGGGAGTCCCTAAAACCTGGTCCCCAACAGAACTGGGCAAACAAGCCCCAAGACAACAATGTGAGTAACTGGGGAGGAGCTGCTTCTGTTAAACAGACAGGGACAGGCTGGATCGGAGGGCCAGTGCCAGTCAAGCAGAAGGACAGCAGCGAGGCAACTGGCTGGGAAGAACCCTCTCCACCGTCCATCCGGCGCAAAATGGAAATCGATGACGGTACCTCAGCTTGGGGGGACCCAAGCAACTACAACAATAAAACTGTAAACATGTGGGATAGAAACAACCCAGTTATCCAGAGCAGTACCACCACCACCACCACCACTACCCCCTCCACAAGCAACCCTGCTCACCGGGGCGGGACACCACCCCCGCACCAGGCCAGCACGCAGCTGAATCGGTCGCCATTGCTTGGGCCAGGTATGGAAGGTGCTGTAAGCTGCATTCTGAGTAAAAAAGTAGTTTATTCTCATTACTTATGCATAGTGGTTTTATCACAGATGGCAGTGAAATCTCTTCAGTGCCCTGGCCTTGTAGCATCATACCTAAATATCATCCAAAAGAATAAGGCAGGATCCCCTCATTGCTTTCTCTCTGTGGGGGAAATAGAGCTGTTCCCTTTCTTGCTCAGATTACCAGAGGGTGCTTTATATGAAGTTACTTTCATGTGCTGACTATTTGTCTGGGTTCCTCATCAGTTACGTAACTGTTGGATAGATTGTATCTTTTTATAGGAACGATTTTGAATTCTTTTTCATTTTAGCCTCATTCTTGTATTTCTCAGTGCTACTTCCTGTCTTCTTAAACATCATGTCAGAGGTTGCCCAGTGTTGTATGTCTGTTCACATTGTAATTTATTTAGCCTTTGCCCAGTTTTTGAGCCTTTTTAAGTAATCAATCTTATCATCACAGTTGGTTTTGAGTTTTTAAGTACAGACAGTCCTGTGCTATGCAGACAGTCCAGATCAACCCTGCCGCATACCCAGCCCCTCAATGTCAGTGGCAAGCCGTGGTCATAAGACGGGAGAAAAGAGAGATAAGATGGAAAGAAAACCCATGTCCTCTAGAGGAGGTTATGTTAGTTTGTGTTAATTTAGAAATGTCTTCATCTCTACCAGATAAGCCAATGGTTCTTAGCCCTGGCTTTCCTTAGAGTAACCTGGGAACTTGGTGGGGTGGAGGGGATGTCAGTCCCAAAGAGTGCAATTCAGTCGGTCCAGAATGAAGCCCAATTCACTGGTAGTGTTAACGATCCACAAGTGTTTCTGATGTGTGGTCCACACTGAAAACAATTTTTGTAAAATGTGAAGGACATTGTATCAGTCATGTCATCCTAAAATCAAACTAAGGCTTGTGGTTTGAGTTCCTACATGTTGCAAGTGGAAGAGAAGATGAAGAGAGAATTCAGCCTGCCCTGAGAGCTTGAGTTACAATAGAGAAGAGAAACATAGCATTGACTAAGGGGTGCAAATAAAATTCAGTTCGACTTTGTAACTATGCAACTAGCAGTAGTCCCACATTTCTAATTGGAATATTGGTCTATGTACAAAGTATCACCGTCCATTAGGCTTGGAATCTGCCTAAGGAATGAAGGAGACTGCTCACCAAATTTCAGAACTTCTTAGAGGTGGGAGGCACTAGAAAGAATATAGTCCAGCTCCTGGCCTGATTGCATTCTGAAATCCCTTCTGCCAACTTAGCAAAGAACCAGACGCCTCCTCCCACCCCACCCAGTGTACTTTATTTCCTGCCTCTGTTGTGCTTGTCCTTGGACTACTCTCTCTCTCTCTCTCTCGTTTTAGTGATTATGCTTATAGCTTGTCTCCTGAAACAGTTATCAGAATTAACTTCTCTTGTTTATGCAGAAATTGAAGCATTTGACTATGGTTATCACATTTCACTGACCCGTAACCAGGAGATGTTTCTGCTCCTTGAAAGCCTTCCTTAGACTCATGGTTTTCAGTCCTTCCATGGTCATCTGGGAAGTTGTTTCCCTGAGAGTCCTTGTGCTCAGAACCGATGTTGTTGCTTTAAGTACACCTTAATCAGTATATAGTTAGTTGACATTATAACTTCCTTCACCCCAAAACCGTACTCCTAGAAATGCAGTCTAAGTGTCCATTAGCTTTTTGAGCCATGTCACATGCAGTTTTCCTCAAATTGAGCTTAAAAATCACATCTTTCCTCCTAAGGCTGTAATTAAGCCGCCCTCCTTTTCTCCCTAGACTGCTGTGCTGCACGGTTACTCAGCCCCGAGTGGAGAGCCTGTTCCTGGTCAACTGTTAGGACCAGGGCTTCCAACCTCTTGAGAGCTTTTTTAAAATATTTTAGTAGGTGTTGATGGACCTTTATTTTACTCATTTATTTATATGGGGTGCTGAGAATCAAACCCAGTGCCTCACAAATGCTAGGCTAAGCATTCTACCACTGAGCCACACCTCAGCCTTGAGAGCATTTTGACCCTTGATTCTGTAGGTAGTATCATAGTTATTCCTTCCAGCTTTATGCTGCCCCTAAATTTTATAAACATGCCATAAAGACAAGACTACAGTTGGTAGACTCCTTGCCTTGCAAGCACAAGGCCCTGGGTTCAATCCCCAGCATCACAAAAAAAATTAAAGACAAGACTAGGGATAGTCTCTGGCCAATCAGTCATCTTATAGATGGTGCCCATCATCCAGAACTCCACCTGTGAGAGTGTCTGCACAGGTCACTTTTTACTCTTGGCATTAGTAATTCCAGAAGGCCCATGGCGGGGCAGCATAGTACTGAGTGCCAGTTGACGGTCACATGCAGACACATTGGTTTAAAAAGCATCTTGACCAGCCAGGCATTGCTGGGCAGACCTGAGTGGAGAATCTGGTTGCAGCTGGCTCCTTCCATCCCTCTGCCCTCAGCATAGTACCCATGAGGTGGCACAGGGAACAAACTGAATGAACCAGTAGGAGTCCAAAGTAGTTGAATTTTGTGATGTGGGAAGGCTTTGCAGAAAGCAACAGCTGGAGTGGGGCTGGAGCTGGGTCAGCAGGATCTTTTAGACCAACAACCTTGTGCAGAGGTGTGGGAAAACAAGGAATGGTTGTCAGCAGAACTTGAACTCTTAGACTTATTTTTTGTGGCATCAGTCATTCTGGCTGTAAAATGCATGTAAAAGGAAGCCGTGCTGAAGAAGAGGTGCCAGTGGGATGGATAGTGGCGGGTGAAGAAAAGATAGAGGTGGGCTTAAAAGGAGTGACTGTGTGGATGTGGGAGCCAAGAAGGATGATGGACTCAAGGGCTTTGGCAGGGGACAGATTATTGTGTCATCTACTGGCATATCCATGAGGCACAGCAGAAGGCTCGGAATTCAGACATGTCTAGTGCCCGAATTGGGCATGGAAGACCAGGTCTTAGCACAGAGCTGGCTGGAGGTGCAGCAATGGGAGAGTGGCCATGAGCACAGGGTAAGGTCAAGAAGCAAAGCACATAGGATGGTAGAGTTTTGAGCATGGTTCGGAAGCAATTGAAAAGAGTGAGGAGTGGGAAGGGAGGAGAGCCCTCCATCCAGTCGGTGAGGGACTCCTGTTCCATCTCATAGAGGAGAAGGGCAGCTACACAGGCAGGCAGATGTTCAGTGGCTCAACGGCACCAGCACCAGCCCAGAGTGGAGAGGAACTGGAAGGAAGGGAAGCATGCATCAGCCTGTGAGAAGAATGGAGCCAGTGACTGGCCAGCTCCCAAAGGGCTGGGCAGTGTCAGGACCTGGAGATCACAGGGCACAGCACTGCATTGGAGCACTGCAGGGAGCAAAGTAGCCAAGACCTTGCCTGTGGGACTTGCAGTAGGTGGACTGTGCATGAGCAGTGATGAGGCGGGGGAGAGCCCCCAGGCAGGTGGGTGGAGGGCAGAGGCACAAGGCAGAGGGGCCTGGGCAGCCGTCAGGTTTTTGTGGTGAGTGTTCAGCAGTTGTGCTGAAATGAGAACTGTCCTTTTTGCATCAATTCAAATGCCTCCCTGTAGAACCTCCCTGTTCACCTGCTGCATGTGGTCCTTCAGTCTTCTCTCACTTCCTTGGCAATTTACCCTTACGTCCCTAATGCTGCCTGCCTCATCAGGAATCCTGTGTGGCCTCACCTGCTGTTCACTAGTGTCAGTACACCAGCCATCCAGATCACAGGTCCCACCTGGTCCCACAAACATGTCCTTTTCATGTCCACATTTGCTCTATGAATAAGTGTTTGTTGTGGGCACTGGGGATTGAACCTCGGTCTCCTTTACCATTGAGTCACATCCCCAGCCCTTTTTATGTTTTATTTTGAGACAGCATCTTGCTCACTTGCTTAGGGCCTCCTTAAGTTGCCAAGGCTGGCCTTGAACTTGTAACCCTCCTGCTTCAGCCTCCTGAGTTGCTAGGAGTACAGGTGGTGTGCACTACCATGCCTGACTGGCATTTTTAATGAAAAATTTCATGTAAAAATTGTAGATTTTTGGCTCCTTTTGGAAACTGTGGGTCCTGATATGTTGGACTCCTGGTAGCAACCAACTGGAGAGTGTGCTCCTTTTGCCACCCTCCTTGCTGACCCTGAGGTTCCCAGTCCCAGGGCTTCAAGCACTAGGCTTTGGTCTCAAATTTGTGCTGTGTCCATCTTACACCAGGACAGTGTACATTAACTGGCTGCTTCCTTGGGGCATTGAATTTGTGATCACTGTTTTCTACTAATGTATAACTGTTATTTTTAAGCACTTAAATGTTAAGAAGTATTTGAGAATGAGGGAAATCAGGAAGAAAAAAATTGTTGCCAAAAGAAGGAATCTGAAAATGAAGACATGGTAGAGTGCAGTAAGAGAAGCCTGTAATACCAAATTTAATACCACCTGATTCGCAGAACGTCCTCTGAGACAAATCGGCCTTTTAAAATGCTATCACCATCCCTTGCCACCACCATGGACTGTCCCATAGCTGTGCTCCCAGGTGACCTGGTACCTTCTGGAGGAGCTCCAGCTGCTGGGCCTGTACCTTGTGACCTTGTGCGGGGAGTGTCTTCACATGCCATCTCCTTTTATAGCCAAGACCTAGCGGGTTCGTAGCTTATAGCAACACCTATGTGCCAAGGAGGTGGTGAAGTCCCATGTATAACCTGCATCTCAGCCTGCAGACTGCTCTGAAATGTCACACCATGTCATCCTGCAGAAGTGGGAACCACATGGCACATGATGGCGGTTGTTCTCTTTAATACATCAACCTAGAACCACTTTTAACTGGTTTTTAATAGACAAGGAACATGAACTTTACCCTGACAAAGGCATTCTTTTTTATTTAGAAGGGCCGAGATCATTCTCTCATATGAGAAATGCTTATATTTTTTAAGAAATTGCATGATGTAGTTTCACAACATAAAGAGAAGAAAACTGCCGCGATCCCTCCCTCCCAACACAGTAGTTGTTTCTGAGTTCCTTCTCTCCTGCCAGCTCCTAGGCCCTGTGCATAAAGCAATGTTGTACAAGAAATTGTGAATTTAGTTTTATTACTTAACAGAGACATAAAGTTATGGATATTTTTTTTCGGTGCTGGGGATTGAACCTACCAACTGAGCTTTATCCCCAACCCCTCAGCATTTTTTTCTGTGTGGTAATACCTTGTACAGAAACTGTCTGGTTCGGTGTATCTGTACACAGCGTGGAGAGTTGCTTACCAATTTTCTCACAAGATTAATTTCTTTTTCTACCATGGGTGCAAAGTTGCGGCACTGGTGTATCATTGCTCCACATTTCCTGGGATGTTCAAGCCTTAGACCTGAGCCAAGCCATCTTTTTCGGTGAGAGCCGGTTTACCACCCCTGGGGATTCCAAGTGCTCAAAGCCTGTCACTCTGCAATATTGTTACGCCTACCTGTTCTTTGAGCCTGTTCAAGTAACAGCTTCACACCAGTTCCTGCCAGTGACAACACCATGCACTGTGCCCACCAGGGCAGCCAGTTGCCCTCCTCATGTGGATCTGTGCTGCCCAGCAGTCACGGCACCTGCCAGGTGTGTTAGCCACCGACTGGAGCAATTGCATCGTTCCATAGCTCCACTGGGATCCTCCACTCCGAACAAAGCCTCTCACTGGTCTGCCTAGTGAAATTTCTGCTGTTTATAAATTTGGTGTTTTATAGGTGTTCTGCAGTTTTGCTGTTGTCCTGTGCTAATTTCATGTAATTGCCTTTTATATCTGGATTTAAGTTACTTTTTAAATGTTGATCTTTACCACTTATCGGTATTGTGCTCTCATCGTACAAAATATGGTTTCTCAATAACATTTTGCATATTCAGTTTTATAGGAGCAAATGATATGTCAATCATTTTTTTTCTCATTCTTATGTTGATATTAATTAGTTACCTGTGAACCTGAGGAAAACTGATATCATGTTAAGAAGTGAAGTATACCTTGGATAACTGGATTGTTGGAACCTGGCTCAACCCTATTCTGGAGGTAGAACAACAGTAACAATCTACAGAAATTTCCCTGTGCCTGTCTTTTTATCAGAGACGATAAGCCACCTGAGGGGGGTTTGCAAGTCCTCAGTGATGCAGGACAGCAAGTTGCATCCCCTGGCCCACACGGCACTACTCCTGGTGACATCACCCCAGTGGCATGGTCTACCCTGAGTGAAACCTGCAGGATCTGAAGCTGCCCTGCGTCGTTGAAGCAGCCCGTCATTTCACCCACTGGTGGGGAAGTGGCAAGAGCAAGAAAACACAAACACAGCATTTTACTTAGGTTTCTGAGGGAATAAAAAAGATACTGATCACCCAGTACATTTAGAAATAAGTATTCTGGGACACTTAAAAATCAACTTGCAGACATGCAGAACATAATAGTTTTTAATACAACTGTTTAGCAGTTATGTCACAGGTAACTCTGAATCTAACAGTGATAACAGGAGAACCTCCAGAGATTGTTTCTTTCATCCCTGAGCTCTATCAAGTTTCCCCAAAGTTACACAGATAATTGGGAAGGGATTGGTGTGGGGAAGAGAAGACACTATAGTCAAATATGAAAGCCAGTGTAGACGCCACCCTAGCTTAAGCCAGCACACAGTGAGGTTGTGGGATTTTACCTGTGTTCAATACTGGGTAGGAATAAAGTATTTTCATGTGTCAGTCGGAAAACCAGAGGGAAAGTACTGTGAGAGTTGTTCTTACTGGCGAGTATTCCATGTATCCAGGCCTGCCTGTCCTTGGCTCCTCCAGAGCACCCCTTCTGAGCCATCAAGCATTGCAGCTGGCTGGCAGTGACCACCATGGCGAGCTTGTGTGCATTAGGAAGGGGTGGAGCCCAGTCTAGTGATAATTACTTGAAAATTTACTTTTCTGATGCACACATTTTTTTCATTTATTTATTTTTGGTACTGGGGATTGAGCCCAGGGCTGTTTCACCTCTGAGCTACATCCCCAGACCTTTTTATCTTTTTTATTTTGTGTCAGGATCTCACTAAGTTGCTGCAAGGCTGGCCTCAAACTTGCAATCCTTCTTCCTCAGCCTTCCAAGTTGCTGGGGTTGCAGGCATGTGCCGCAGTACCCAGCCTAGCACAGATGTTTTGAAATTACATTACAAAATAATATAAAGGCAGAAAGCGTGTATGTTAGCTCGGGAAGAGTCATGACTTCCATTTGCTAAATTAAAACCTGGGGAAATTGAATTTAGGGCATTTTCTCCCTAGTTACGTGTCTCATCAGTAGCAAAAGCTAGAGAACAATGCCCTTGCTTAAGACCCCCAGTCCTAGAAAGTTTTCTTGTTGTTCTTTGGTGTAAAAATGGTACCAAAAACTAGTGTCACCTGGAGATAGAATGAATCAGCAACAAGTTCTTACAGCTCAACTGTTTTCACACCACAAATGCAGAAACAGCTTCTAGTGACCTTAGCAGACAGAAATAATTCCATTTTAAGGGGTGTGCAATGATTTGAGTGATCTGTGCTTTTTGTGGCTATGGGATTGTTTGGGGTAGGGTAGGGTAGGGGATTGCATTGGGTCATTCTTGCTTTCCTGTGCTTTGAGGGGCTTGTTGAGTTGGGCTGAAGCTGAATGAGGCCAGGTAACGGGAAGTCCTGCTACAGACGTGGGAGGATGCTCCAGCTGTGGGTGCCTTCAGTTCAAAACGAGTAGATGACTACGACAGTTAAATGGTGCATCCTCACGAGTACCAACAAGAAAGAGGAATTCAAAACCAGTAATGGTGTGCTAAAATCAAGACACTCTTCTGTTCCTAATACCTGTGCCACACAGTGTCCCGGGGGACTGGTTTTTCAGCAGGACTCCTGTCACTCAATAGTGTCCTCTCAAATATGCTCTCAAAGAGCATCCCCTGATGTGAAATAGAAACATCACATGCCCACACACAAGGCATTTGGAAAAGGAGGATGCTCTGCACCTGACTGCGCCCTGTGCATAAGGAGCTCCCAGCTGAGGGCATAGGTGCCATCTTGGTTTCAGATAGGAAACCTGCCCCAGCTAGTTGCCACCCAGTGCTGTAGCACACTTCTGTGAGGTTTAGAGAGGGAGAGACTTTGTTACTGCCTCGGTTAGTACCTAAAATTGCCAAGCACATCACAAGCATTCAGTAAATGCCAATCAGTTGAATTTTTAGTCCTTTGCTTTTCTTGAACTTAATTTTGACTGGCCACTTTTTAACTAAACCTCTCTTCTCATGAAGGATTAGCCGGGCGCCGTGGCGCACGCCTGTAATCCCAGCACTTGGGAGGCTGAGGTAGGAGGACCGAGAGTTCAAAGCCAGCCTCAGCAACTTAGCGAGGCCTTACGCAACTCAGTGAGACCCTGTCTCTAAATAAAATACAAAATAGGACTGGGGATGTGGCTCAGTGGTCAAGTGTC
>JAJEJO010002572.1:157589-183884 GCA_020662805.1 Glaucomys volans
GCACCCCTGGGTTCAATCCCTGGTACCAAAAAAAAGGAAAAAGAAAATATAGTTTTGGCTGGTGTGGCTCCAGCAACATGGTAATGATGAAATCAGCCCCAGATGCACTGCTTCCTGGTAGGCAGCAAGCCTGTTCCATGTGCCCCATCGCAGTTACAGCAGCCTCGAGTTCCAAAACACATAGTCAGGTGTGTTCCTAGAGGGAGCATTTTTGTTTGTTCATTTTTTTGAAACTGAGTCTCACTATATCTCAGTTGCTCCTGAACTGCTGGGCCCAAGTCATCCTCCTGCCAAATAGTGGGACTGCGGGCAGGCATGACCACACCCGGATTTTTTGTTTTGTTTTGTTGTTTATTTTCTTAATTTATCAGTAGAGCCTTTGTCAGTGCAGATTGAGAAGGAAATTACTTTCCAGGCTGTGCCTTCCTACTGGGCTTTCTGTTCTGGTGGTTGACCTGTCCCCCTTTTCTCTTGTCCTCTCTCTCTGACACTTTCCTCCTTCCTCCTTTCCTCTCACCTGAGGATTGCAAGAATGAATAGTTAATACAATTAAAAGGTTTGTTTTCCTTTCTTCTTCACCTTTTATTCATTGCAACAAACCCCTTGCATTTTCCATTGAGAGTAAAGTTTGTAAAAGGACGAAACCAGTAACTTGGAGTATTCCTTGTGAGTATTTAAAAATGAAAGTAGTAAGCTTTTGTAACGAGCCAAATTGATTGGGAGGAGAAATAATTACCCTGCTTTTTCTAAGTCCGTAAGTCACACACACATTGCCTGACCTGGTGCTGCACCCTGCAGTGCTCTGTAGTGTTACCACAAAGTCCTGTCAGGGACTCGGGAGTACAGCCCAGTTCAATGCTAACAAAAAGATTCTGTGGCTTCTAAATCACCATGAGTTTCAGCTGCCTCCCGATTCTAGGAGCAATGCCACTCTTGGCCCTTCACCTTGCCTGCACTTCATTCCAGGGCATGAAGACATCTGGCAAGCAGGACGAGGCCTGGATCATGAGTCGGCTGATCAAACAACTCACAGACATGGGCTTCCCAGTGAGTGGTCACCTGTTACTACTTCTTCACATTTCCCTGAGTGAACAGATGTGATTGAGGAAGGCTCTGTGAGGATGAGGTCACAACCTCATTAGTTCTAAAGTCCCCTTTGGCCTCGGCAGTTCAGGCTAGGTTTAACTGCAGCAAAAGACTCGCTCAGTCCCCGTCAAGAACAACACGAGAGCTTTTTCAGAGTAAAAACTGCATGATTTCTAACTTCCATGGGTTTATACAGTTTTTTATTTTCTTACGATTTATAGTTAAAAGTGAATTTTGTTAATGTAATAGATTGAAAAAGATGACAAAAGAAAGCTTTGTATAAATAAATACTCTAAAACATCATGTCCAAAAAAAAAGCATTCTAACCAAGCCTGTTCTGACATGTAGGGAGAATTCAGATCTAGGGTATTTCCTTGAAAATGTGTCAGTCTGTTCAGCTCCTAAGGCAGAATGACAGGGATTTGGAGAGCCACGGCTGTCACCTCTGGTTGCTGTGTAGTCCTTTCAAATGTCTTCTTTCCAAATCCTTATTCAGAGGAATGTCTTCACTAGGAACCCTGAAAGATGGGTGCCTCAGGCCAGGCCAGCCTGCCCTGCGCAGGGCACTGCCCTGAGGCCCAGCGGCTGTGCTGGTCACAGCACCTGGAGCGTCAGTGTCCAGTGGATGAGTCTGCTCCAGTCAGAGGGATGACAACCAGATGAACCTGCCTGGTTTTGTTGTTGTTGTTTTCTGTTTCTTGAGGGGAAGTTTGAATGGCAGAGCCTAGCGCACATGACGTGGAAAACAACCTCTAGGCTGACTGCAGTGACTTTAACAGTTGCTGGCGCTAGAGAGACAGGTGGGCCAGGGTCTTGCCCCCTCCGTGGCGTCTGGCTCAGCTTTACGGGCCCAGGCGGCATCCCTGCTGAATCACTGTTGTTCAGGAGAACTCAGAAGGTTGTCCTGGAACACCACATTGTGTTCCTAAGATGTCAAATACAAGTTCTCCAAGATCCATAGCCATTTTTAATTAAGGGTGCTTTCTGTTTAAAAGACATCTCTCACCTCAGCCGTGGAGAAAAGCATTTCCAGGTCCAAAACCTGGCCATCACAGTGTTCTCCACACTGGTGGTGACCACGCTGCTCCTAGCCCTCCCTTTGCCTGTGTGCTGCTGACAAGCACTGTGCTTCCTCCACAGAGAGAACCGGCCGAGGAGGCCCTGAAGAGCAACAGCATGAACCTGGACCAGGCCATGAGTAAGTGAGGGCGTGGGCAGCACTGGCCAGCCAGGGCCGCTCCTGCGGTGCTGCTCTCCTGAGCGCTCAGTGGTAGTCAAGGGTAGTGGCTGCATTTGTGCTGGGCAGCTGAGGCCAGGCCAGCACAGGAGCAGCACTCAAGGCGCTGCTCACATGGCGAGTCTCTGGGGCCAGGCGGGCTGTGAAGAAAAATGGCCAATGCCATTTTCGAAGCATGTCACTTTTTTTCATTTTTTCCCCAGTATGTTAATAAATAGGTGGGTTGCATCCCTCTATTTTGAGGGGATTTAATAGTGACACTGCTGGGGAGAGGTGCTGGGACCCCACCCCAGGTCTCTTTTGGTCCCACCTGAGCACCCTCCAGTGCCCACCCCAGTGGGCCAGCATGGGCTCCAGCACTCCATAGCCAAGCACTGTCTTTGTTGAGAAACAGGCTGTACTACCAAGGAACAACTGGCTCTGAAGCTACTTTAAAAATAAGAATTATTGCTAGGTGCAGTGGCATACATCTGTGCTCAGTACTCTTGGTAGTTATGTTCTGTAAAAGCCACTGCAAACACTGATTGAAGAAATACTGAACCTCTGGGTAGACAGAGAGGGTTCCTACAAGCCTCTGGAAACACATTCATCTACTACTGACCATACCTAACTTTGTTTTACGTGCGTTTCTATTCCAAGACACCTTATTTCATATGTATTTCTCAAATAATTAGATGCCATATTTCTTTATAATACAGCACGAGTGCCAGGCACCATGGCACCCTGTAATCCCAGCTACTCAGGAGCCTGAGGCAGGAGGAGGGCAAGTTTGAGGCCATCTGGGCAACTCAGCAAGGCCCTGTCACAAAATGAGAAACAAAAGATGCTGGGGTGTGGCTTAATGGCAAAGCTCCCTGGGTCCAATCCCAGGACCAAAAGAAAAAAGGAGCCAAGAAAGATTCAACATCTTCCTAAGCCTAGATCATGTGGCCATAAATATTTTTGGTTTCAGACTCAAAACAGTGCTATCTACTAGCTTTTTACAGCAGTCCTCTCAGAGAACCACACGTCGAGCTGCTCTGCACCTTCCCGCAGCACTCCTGTGGCCCATCAGTGCTGGCTCAGCACCTGCAGCTGCCTTGCCGGCGTGGCAGTGTCCCCTCTCTCCTGTTGGGACTCACCAACACTAAACCCCAAGCACAGCTGTGGCTCGTGCCTGAGCAAAGCTCACATAGCACACACGTTCTCTCACTCCACCTTCTTGCACTTGAGAACAGTACTCTGGGGGCATCTCAATCACCAAACCACCAACAAAACACAGGGTTACGAAAAATAGGGAACTTGAGTGGACCTCAAGAAGGAAGGACACCATACAGCATGTGAACTGAGCTTGACATGAGATTGATTGTTGGGTGACTCACGTTTCCTGCCAGTCTGCACATGCTCACAAGTGACCACAAAGATGCTATAATTGTTGATTTTGGGGTGACAAGCTATAGTGAGTTGGCAGTACAGAATCTGTGAGTAATGGTAGTAGATGGTGTGGCCGGGTGGGATCGAGAGTGTCCGGGCAGGGAATCTTGGGCTAGCAGAAGCAGTGAGTGCCAGCTTCTTAGACTTGTGAAGTAATGCGAAGTTCAAGTGACCCAAACGAACAGGAGTACAGAAGCAGTGTACTTTCACAGGACGTCAGTAATGGGGACTGAGGCCACAGGTTGAGTGAGAGGAACTGTTCCCAAAGACAGTCAGGAAGGCCTGACACTGATGGTTGCAGGGAGGAAGCAAGTGTGTGAAGCCTGGGCAGCCATGGGCGGGTTCAACCAGGGGGAGGCAGTGGGGATGCCACGCAGGCCTGGGGTCTGTGGACCAGCACCTGAGGGCTTGTTGTCCCCCTGCTCCTTTCTGGAGGGCTCGGGGGTCTTTTCCCTGAGGCTGGAGCCAGCACCTGTCCTGTGATGGCACCCCTGACGGCATTTGTTTTCAGTGTTGTTCTGTGTGTTGTGTCCCAGGCGCTCTGCTGGAAAAGAAGGTGGACATGGACAAACGTGGACTGGGAGTGACCGACTATAATGGGATGGTCACCAAACCCCTCGGCTGCCGCCCACCAATCTCCAAAGAGTCTTCCATGGACCGCCCCACCTTTCTTGACAAGGTAATGGATTTAGGCGGTGTTTAAACAAGAAGTGTTTTCATTTAAACTGTGTCCGTAATGCAAGTCAGAATAAATTTTTGCTAGACCTTGTCCTGTTTTCCCCCTAATATATGAAAGTTTTAACTCAAAGACATAATGCGTTTCACAAATAATGTTAGGAGGAATGAAAAATCCTGGAATTAAAAACTAATCTCCATTTTTGTTGTATGAACTTAGCTGGTTATCCACTTCAATCTGTCCAGTATACAAGGGTCATCAAATTTCAAATATACAGTTCTTCCATTTGGAATGATATGTTTAGTTTTGGAGAAAGGGAAGTGGTGGGGCTGGGCACCTGGACCTGGCTGGCCTTGGCCAGCCTCCCATGTTGGTGACACCCACAGCCCCGGTGGACAGCTCCCTGCATATTCAAGTCCAGTCAGCTCCGTCCTCTTAGTGTTATCATGGAGCAATGTCCCCACTCCAGATTGGCGGAACTACAGAATCACATTAGATTTGATCAGAATGATCTAACCCTGAAAATAAAAGCTGAAACAAGGGGCGTGCTTTAAAAAGCAAGCGGTCTCCCAGGAGGGCTCTTGCCATCCCTGATAGGATTTTCTCTCTGTTCTTGGAGCCTCCCCAACACCCTCCACTTTAGAAAACTGGACTGTGGTGTGAACCAGGAACATGTTACACTAAAAAATTATTTGTTTATTTGCAGCATTCCGTATTTTTATTTGCTAAATCTGGCAACCCTAAGAGTGGGACCCTGACCATTTTTTTATCTTTAAAACAGAATAATACTGCAAACTGGTTGTAACATTGGATAAGATCAGTTTGTAAAGGGCTTAGCACATAGTGTGCCCTCAATAGGGCATACTAATAGGGTTCCGTGTGTTTTATAACTTATACTCACAATACGTTAAACCTTATAAAACTTCTGAGTGCCAAGGTCAAAGCTGGTGAATGTCAAAATTCAGCCCATGTACACCTGGAGCCTTGTCCTACCCTCTCAGAAAGAACCTGTTTGAAAACGATTGTATCGAATTCTCCAGGTCAGACTCGGCCAACACTTCTGACCCTTCCTCCTCATTCTACCCAAGGTGGGGCAGCAGTGTCTGAGAGCAGTACTAGAAGTTAATGTGTATGTTTGTAGAGTGTTTTCGATGAAAACAGCATCTTAATCTTGTTTCTCTTTTTCTTTTCCCCTCTTCTTCTGCCCATGCTGTCCATTCCCTCACTGTCCACACTCTCGCTCTTTTAATTCTCCATCCGTCCCCTTCCTCCTCCCTTGGGAAACTGTTCGGTGCTTTGTCTGCTGGTGGACGCTGCGCACAGCTCACCCTTTCTTTCTCCAATCAGGATGGCGGCCTCGTGGAAGAGCCCACGACTTCACCGTTTTTGCCTTCCCCAAGCCTGAAGCTCCCCCTTTCCAACAGTGCACTCCCCAATCAGGCCCTGGGTGGGATTGCCTCAGGGCTGGGCATGCAAAACTTGAACTCTTCCAGACAGGTAAGGCTGGGGAGAGAGCTGACGGTGGTCTCTATTCACCTGCCTCTTAGAAAGATGTGTTCCATGGAAACTTTCTTACTTTCCATTAATACTTTTATTTTAAAATAAAATCAAACATGGAAAAGTAGTTGAAATACCGTAAGAATTTCCCTCAGGTGATTTCAGTGGAATCAGGAGCTGAGTAACAGTTCTTGAAATTTAAGCATGCAACAGGAAATGCTTGTCACTTTTACACTCAACTAAAGCACACTTGAGTCTTCCCCATGCCCTGGGGTCAACTTCCTGCTAGTTTAAATGCTGATGTGTTGCCAAGCAGTCTTGAGCTAGGAGAGAACCCAGGCACTGCCCTCTCACCAGCAGCAGAGGGGGCCTCTCTTGTGAGGAGGTCCCCCGAGGGCCTGGGAGGCCTGACTATCTGCTGCTCCAGTTCTTCACCCTCCTGTGGCTTCTCTGACACTGGCTGGTATTCAGACAGCACACCCTGATGGCTGCGGGCCAGCGCTTCTCACTGGCTTGCAGGGAAAAGGCCGGCACACATCTTTGCCCCTTTCTTGAAGTACACCCTGGTGTTAGGGTGTCTGAGCAGGCCCTTTTGTGCCTGTGGTCCCCATAGGATTATCAGCAGTGTACTGTCCACTCTCAGAGCTCCCAGCTGACCCTCAGTGCCATCCCAGTGCTCTTGGAGTTGCTAGCTTCGTGGCATTTGGTAGGAAATCTCCCTTCCAAATGTTCTCCTGTCGGGAGTCAGCAGTCTAGTGGCAGTGTGTGCACAGGATGGGTCTCCTGCCCAGTGCCCCCAGACTGCCCTCCCGTGAGAAGGTAGAGGGCATCTTCCTGCATTTATTTGCTAGGTAGCTCCTGACACAGTGTAGAAAATGCACCCCAGACAGACTTACCGGATTCGACACAAGGTGAACTACCCAAATTTGCCAGTTGATTCAGTTCCAGGGATTGTTGAAATAATAGCCGTATTTCCCATTTGAAAATGTCATTCTTCTCTGGGTAGTAGTAATCACCAAACATTCTTGCCCTTTACCTCTGACCGTAGATAGCCTTCTAGAAATGTCTGTCATTCAGACAGACATGTCCACGTTGCTATTTTCTGAAACACTGTGTTGTTATGGTTTCTGTACATTGATAGCCTTGTTCAGGAACACTTTAAAATGCACCGTCAGGCAGGCTGCAGTGGCACACACCTGTCATCGCAGCAGCTCGGGAGGCTGAGGCAGGATCGAGGGTTCACAGCCAGCCTCAGCAACGGCAAGGTGCTAGGCAACTCAGCGAGACCGCGTCTCTAAATAAAATACAAAATAGGGCTGGGGGTGTGGCTCAGTGGCCGAGTTCAGTCCCTAGTACAAAAAAAAAAAAAAGTTTGAGGTGGGAAGGTCACAAGTTTAAGACCAGCTTGGGCAACTTAGTGGGACCCTGTCTCAAATTTTTAAAAATACATATAAAAAGGACCAAGGGTGTAGTTCAGTAGTAGAACACCCCTGGGTTCAGTCCCCAGTACTGCCAGAAAAGGGGACTGTCATCATATGGCTCCTGTGAGCTTGAAGCATCAGCTGCTTCTGTGGCCGATGGTCCACCCACTGTCACCAGTGCAGACAGCATCAACCCCAGGGTGGTGGGAGCAGGTTGCAGTGCTGGGAAGCAGAAGCAACCTTCATTGTAGATGGGAGCACACTGCTTCTCCTGCCCCTGCAGCCGGCCTGCCTCTGCCCCCTAAAGTCCATCCCGTCTCCCCACAGATCCCGAGTGGCAATCTGGGTGTGTTTGGCAATAGCGGAGCAGCACAAGCCAGGACCATGCAGCAGCCGCCGCAGCCACCAGTGCAGCCTCTTAACTCCTCCCAGCCCAGCCTCCGCGCTCAAGTGCCTCAGTTTCTATCCCCTCAGGTCAGACCCGTGCCAAGCGGGAGACAAAGGCGGGTGCTTGGTGGGGACATGTGCCATACCTGAGACATTCTTTTAAAGTGAGAACTGAGTCAGTCCACATCTTGGAGGAGTCCTCTCTTGTTTTTAACCCACAAAACCATCCTAACCCTTCAGAAAGCAGCCTGGCCCTACTGCCCCAGGAATATCTCCAGAACCTGATGCTCAGGCAGCCTTAGCCACCCTGCCTGCCACAGGTATCCGCTGGTCAGAGCAGCTCTGAGGGAAGACCAGTCAGCACACCACCAGCGACGTGGTTTTGCCCTGGTTGCCTTAGAAAGTTACTCTGATGAGCCTGATGGTGGTCCTGGGTAGCTAGCAAGGGCAGGGCAGGTTGCTGTGGGGGCAGCTTGAGCCTCTTAGGACATGGCCCCAAACAACCCAGGACTGCCACTCTGGCGAGAAGCTGAAGGCAGTCACAAAGAGCACGTGTGTGTTACAGATTCAGAGTTAGCATTTGTGCGGTTATTCCTGGCCAAAGAGATTCTCACGATGTTTCTGTTTTACGTAGCTCTTGGGCGTGTGCGTGTGAAAATGATGTTGACTTTTAGAACATTCCATAGTCTCAGACTTTGTACTGAGTTTTTAATCACAGCGTGACAGTCCTTACCCTGACCCTGTCACTGACTGCTTTCTATTGATAACACGTCAGAGCTCTGCTTGACATGTCCTTCTGGGCAGAGGAGGGCTGTGCCTCACCAGGAAGGAGCAGAAGCACCCTGAGGTCCCTGCCACCTCCTGCATTCTTCTAGCAGAGGGAAAGCTGCTTTCTCCCCTGAGAGACTTCTGTTACCAGGAAAATATCTGAGATTTCTGAAGGACCTTATGTTTAACCTGTTCCAAAAGAGAGTGTACTAACCCATCAGCCTTCCGTTATTCATAGAATTTAAGTAGCAGTTGACTTTGGATTGCTATAACAAAATCTCCTAGACTGGATAAATTTTAAACACATGGGCTCATTGCTCACAGTTCTGGAGGCTAGAAGTTCAAGATCAAGGCACCAGAGGATCTGGTGTTTGGTGTGGGCTGTCCTCATAGATGGTGACTGCATGCATCCTCACATGGAAGCACACGACGCCACACTCTCTTGGGCCTCTTTGATAAGGGCCTGATCCCCCTCAGGGCTCTGCCCTCACGACTCAACCACCTCCCAAGGCTCCCAACTCTTAATACTACCACACTGAGGGTTAGATTTCAATGCTGGGATTTGGGAGACACAAAGATTCAGACCATAACATGAGACAGTGTTGGTATACAGAAGCAAGCGGATGTGTGAGGAGTTTGCTGGGAACAAGCATTAATCTGTAATGGTTTGTGCCCAAGTTTGTGCACTAGCCGAGATGGCTAGAGCTTGGTAGAATGTTAGTTAAGTGAGTTAGAATGGAGGGTAAGCCTCTATCAGACAGGCCTGAAAACAGGCATGCCTCTCTTTCATGGCAGCATAGAGAGAAGCAGCTAGCAGCTTGTGGGGCAGCTCTGCCACTGCCACTTGCCAACCCCAGGAAGAAGGCACGAGAGGCCAGGCCTGCTCTGTGTGGACGACCTGGCGCCTGCGCATGCCCCTTCCTGGTGCGTGCTTCTGCCCAAAGCTGGCAGCGCAGCCACGCCCCGAGCAAGGAGCGTGCGTCACACGTCAGTCGTCGCTGTGCCGTCTTGGTCTCAGTGAATTCCAGTGTGGTTCCCATGTTACCTGTACTGTTACATGATATTTTTTTCTTTAAATTGACTGCCCTTTTTAAAGAAAACTTCACGTCTGCCATAAATTGAAAAATCAATGTTTTTCTAATAAGCATTAGATAATTATTAAAGTTAAAAATCCTGAACTGTGTTATACCTGGAATCTTCTTGCATGCCTACCTGTGATATGAAGGTCCATTTCACACTTTGGAAAACATTGAAATAGCCAGTGTTAGCCCCGCATGGTGCAGAGTAATGGATTCCAGTTGAAGAGACTGCCCTGAGTGGGAGGCAGGCAGGTCTGCAGAGAGCCACAGGGAGATACTGGGGGCAGTGGTGCCCAGCCAGAGGCAGCAGTGGCAGCTGGAGTGTGCACACAAGGGAGGGGCTTGCTGAGCCTCCTCGGGGTGCAGCTCAGGCAGGAGCTGGGCCCAGGAGCCTGTGTGAGACACATACCCCTGCCTCCTGTCCTTAAGGCATTCACTTTGGCAGAGCGTGAACTCAGTTACTGATGGGAATAACCCAGAACCACAGGTGGGAAGCTAATGAGTAACAAAAGTACTTAGGGAAAGAAATCTCTGAAGTCTGTCCTCCTTCCATCCTTCTTCCCTCCTTATTTTCAAAGTGTTAATACTAAAGTTAAGATGGCCATAGATATTCTGATGGCCTTCGAAGTCCAACCCTGAGACAAATGTAATTATCATTTAATCAATTTTGAGTCTCAGAAACACCCTGCAGACAAGCAGAGGTCCTCACAGAGACGGTGCTGACAGTGTGTCTTGCCTCACACAGGTTCAAGCACAGCTTTTGCAGTTTGCAGCAAAAAACATTGGTCTCAACCCTGCACTATTAACCTCGCCGATTAACCCTCAGCACATGACGATGTTGAACCAGCTCCATCAGCTGCAGCTGGTGAGTGCACAGGCTGCCCATGCTGCTGGGGAAGGGGAGTGACACACACCAGGGACACCGGGTCACTGTGACACTTCTCTTCCTGGTGTGATGTGTCATCGAGACCGTTCGTGAGTCATGGAGCTTTTCACTAAGAGTGTTTTTACTAAGCTTTGTAAGTGTTTTGACCCCTGCGTGTTTAGGAGTCTCAGATCCAGTTAGGCCATCTCTCCCTTTGAGCTCGCAGCTTCTTTCTTTCTTTCTTTTAAATATGTATATATTTTTAGTTGGTAATGGACCTTTATTTATTTATATGTGGTGCTGAGAATCGAACCCAGTGCCTCACACATGCTAGGCAAGCACTCTGCCACTGAGCTACAACTTTGGCCCCTGAGCTCATAGCTTCTGTGAGCCACAGGACATAAAAACTCTTGTAAGTGACTTTTTTCTCAGTTCTCCCAAGAGTGCTTTGCACAGTACCTATTCTACAAACAGGTGAGAGTCACTTCCTCGTGGGTGCTAGATGCCTTGGAACTAAGAACCTGGTTCTCTCACAGACCCCTACTGAGAGTGGCTGATGTGAATCGGGGGCATACTGATAATCCCAGCTACTCAGAAGGCTTAGGTGGCAGGGTCCCAAGTTCAAGAACAGCCTCAGCAACTTAGTGAGACCCTGTCTCAAAATAATATATACAAAGGACTGGGAGTATAGCTTAGTAGTAGAGCCCCCTGGGTTCAGTCTCCAGGACAAAGAGTATAGCCTTTATGACCCAATTGTTCTAAAAAGTTTTGTAATTCAATATATCTTGAATTTTTAATTTCTAAAGTTTTATTGCTTTTACCATGAAACACCATGTTATTATATTCCCTCTGTGCATACGACATTGATGTACACTGCAGGGCCCAGTCTGTCATTCCATTCTTTAATATGTAGGCGCCTGGTGTATTTAGAAGTCCTAGCTGGTGACTTGTAGGAGTCGGACGTCAAGCAGCGGGAGCAGCAGGTGCCTCTATTGCATGGCACTCCATTGAGACCTTTGCTTATACCGGAGTCTGTAGCCCTTGCCTCCCCCCCTCACAGTTTTCAAGACATGGTTTTTAAGCACATGTCTATGAAGTTTGGACATTGGCTTTTCAGTCAGTAGCAGGGGAGGGTGGGGCTGCAGGAGGAAAACGTTCTAGAGACACTGTGGGTGTCCTGGCTTTCCTGAAAAGCTCAGAACTCAAAACGAAGGACAGATGGCCTCACCCTCAGGCTCCTTCTTGGTCCACAGCGGGGACAGGGGAGCCAGCAGTACTGCACTCAGGCCATGCACTTCACAGTCCTGTGGCTGTCGGTGCTGGGAGAACCAGGCACACCTAACAGAGCACCGGAATTTAGAGCCATTGCCATAGACCGAGGACACACCGTTGGACAATGCTGTGGGCTTGATTGTCTCAGACTTTTTCCCAGAAAAATTGGAGAAATTAAGTTCAGCGCTTCCTAAGTTTTAGTTTTAGGGCCCCTCGGTGGAGCCACTTAAGTGAATCCATAATTAATGAGTCATCTCTAAGAGGTTAATCTCTACTGTAATTTGGATTCTATTTTAATTAAGTCCTCTTATCAAAAGTATCTCCCAAAATCCATGTTGTAAGAAAAAAATCTAACATTCCCCCACTAGGATCCTGCAATGCTGTACTGAGCACGGGGCCTGCACCAGCGTGCTGGGAAGCACACAGGTGGCCATAGACCATGTTTGGGGTTCTGTCCTGGCTTCACTTCCCACGCACTGTCTGAGGTGATCACACGGCCTCCAGGTGCTCAGGAGCTGTTCAGTGCCTATTCTTTGATTGGGGCAACCTACTTCTGTAACTGGCCATTCTGGACTTTAGTCTTGATCATGATAAAAGTAAATTTATTTTTTATTTGCTTAATGTCAGGAAGTTGAACATTCTGTTGATGGCTTTCTTACAACATTCTAACTTTTCTTTCTGCCAATAGGCATACCAACGTTTACAAATCCAGCAGCAGATGTTACAGGCCCAGCGTAATGTTTCCGGACCCATGAGACAACAGGAGCAGCAAGTAGGTGTCACCAGCCTGACCTTCTTCATTAGCCTGATTGCCCCTCAGAGAAGAGACACTGACTGATGAACTTTTAGAGGGTCCTTGATTTTTTTTTTCCAGCTGAGCCTCCCCTTTTAAAAGTCCTGGAACTAGCTAGGTTGGGGAGGGGGTTGACCCAGCATTGGAGGCCTAGATACGAAAACACTTGGTCTGTAGACAAGCCGTGCACATCACTTCACACTGGCTAACGTGTGTGTCCCTCTACCTGTCAGGTTGCGCGCACAATCACTAATCTGCAGCAGCAGATCCAACAGCACCAGCGCCAGCTGGCCCAGGCCCTGCTTGTGAAGCAGCCTCCGCCACCACCACCCCCGCCGCACCTGTCTCTGCATCCCTCTGCAGGCAAATCGGCCATGGACAACTTCCCCCCTCACCCCCAGGCTCCCGGCCTACCTGACCTGCAGACCAAAGAGCAGCAGTCTTCACCCAACACCTTTGCTCCTTACCCTCTCGGTGAGTCTCCTGTCACCACCAGCACTGCACTGCGACGGGCGGCATGGCTGGCTGGTGTGAAACAGCATGCCAGGACTGCAGCCCCAGACAGACCCCTGGAGCAGACCTCCTGAAGCCTCTGCAGAGGGCGCCACACTTCCTGCCTTCTGCAAAGCAAACAGAGCTCCTTGGGTTTTTTTTGTTGTTGTTGTTGTTTTTGTGGTACTGGGGATTGAACCCAGGGGCACTCCACCACTGAGCCACACCCCCAGCCCTATTTTGTATTTTATTTAGAGACAGGGTCTCACTGAGTTGCTTAGGGCCTTGCTAAGTTGCTGAGGCTGGCTTTGAACTCGCCATCCTCCTGCCTCAGCCTCCAAGTCGCTGGGATTACAGGTGTGCACCACTGCGCCCAGCTAATTTTTCTTCTGCTTTACTTTACCAGCCACCCTCCTCCAGGTTCAGCTGCAGGAGAGAGTTTAAGTAGTGTAATGAGTTCTGTTCAGACTCATTAAAGTAGACCAATCCTATAGGGCAGCAGCGGTTCCTACAGCCACTACAGTGCAGTATGGGAACTGACCCACCAGAGGAGGCCCAGCTTGTAAAGCCCACATGTCTTTAGAGCCACCTTCCAAGTCATACAGACTGGCCAGCAAAGACCTGGGTTCCACAACTGAAGAAAATGGAGGAGAAATGTCACCAGGAGCTAGGGGCTGCGCTTTAGGCCTGTCTGTCGCTATCCGAATCAGTAGCTCATAAAATATACCCCTATAGGGCAGAGGCCACTTGAGTGACAGAGAATTTGCTACCAACTGATAATATCCCTTTCTAAATGCTAGCTCAAGTCTCTGAAAAGAGTCATAAGTTCTAGTCATGGGAACACTTCCTGCTTCACACATAACAAGCATGGTGTATCTTTAACATGAAGCTGACGAGTGTTGGACTGGACTGTCTTGTCCCTTCATTCCTGTTCCATCCATTAATGCCCCTGATGTCCAGGAAGTGGTGTCTGGTAGTGAAGGCCTGACCTAGGATTAGCTTCCTGAGTTGAGTCCCAGCCTGCCACCAGCTGACCACTGCTACCTGGTGCAGCTTGTCTCACTGTCCTTTGCCTCAGCTCCCCTGTCTCTAAAGTAGAAATGCTTAAAGAAACATAGGGTCTCCTTAAAGATTAAATGAGTTAATATGTCAAGTTCTTGCATGTGGCAAACAACATGTGATTCATTTGCTTTTCCTATAGGTTCTTTTATATTAGGAATGGTTGTTTTGGAAACTGATTCCATTCTACCTGTCATCCTAAAATGCTCTAAATCCAGCTTCTGGTTTCACCTGTCCTCTTAAGCTGCTTTGGAGAATAAAGTGCACTCATCTCTGCCCTACAAGATCTCTTTCTTAGCGTAATGAAAGAATTCATGCAGTGGATCTTCAAAATCTTGTGAAAATTATTTTGATAAAATGTTCATAATATTCACATTAAAGTTGTAAGTGTATTGAAAATGAATAGCTAGTTAGGTATAGGGAACTTCACTTTCCTGTTCACTGTCAGCATCTCCGCAGCAGCACTACTGAAAGCCTCTTAGACGCTAAGCTGTTGATGCCGGAGCAGCAGCCACCCCTAGCTGTGGGCTTCTGTCCCCCTGCTGTGTGCATGTTCAACCTCCCTGGCTAATCCATCTCTTCCCCCATAGAGCCAACCTCCTGGACAAGGAGATGAAGCCTGCCCACAGGAGGAATAGCTTTGGTACACAGTGGCTTTCAGGGCTGGCTGTTGGGCAGAGAGTTGAATTTCACCTGATAACTCAAGAAACACAGAGAGTAGGATTTAAGCTTGAGCCTCAAACAGGTAGAATTTCAATGAATAAAGAGAAAGCCTCTCCAAACACAGCCTGACAGAGGAGCTCTGGTGGGTCCCAGGGGCAGTTCATACTGGTCAGGCCCAGTCTCACTGGCTTGTGAAGAAAGAGTAGAGAGAGGATTTGGGGCCAAATTATGGGAATTGGATACTCCGCTGGCCAGGCTGAAGCCCCTGCCTCGACCCCTCCTCTGGTAGATCTGTACAAATGGAAGTGAAAGCAGAGACTGCAAGCAGGCAGCCTCTAGGCAGTGTCAGACTTGCAGAGGTGTTTTGCTACATCTACAAAGTGTGTCTCTGTCTCTCTCTCTCTCTCTATCTATATCTATATTAATTACTAACATTTAAAAATTGGAAAATTGTCAGCTGGCCACTATAGCACATGCCTGTAATCCCAGTAGCTTGGGAGGCTGAGGCAGGAGGATCACAAGTTCAAAGTCAGCCTCAACAACTTAGCAAGGCCCTAAACAACTTAGCGAGACCCTATCTCTAAATATAATATAAAAAGGGCTAAGGATGTGGCTCAATGATTAAGCGCCTCTGGGTTCAATCCCTAGTACAAAAAAAAGGGGCGATTATCAAATAAAAATGACTCCTGGCATCTTTTGAAATTGGCTGGCCAGTCACAATGGTGCACACCTGTAATCCTGGTGACTCAGGAGGCTGAGGCATGAGGATTACAAGTTTGAGGACAGCCTGGACAACTTATTGAGACCCTATCTCAAAAAAAAAAAAAGGCTGGGAGTACAGCTCCGGGCTTCAATCCCCAGTACAAAAAAAAAGTGGCCACACAGGTCAGCATTCTACATGGCAGTATCTGGTGCCCAGTAGCAGCTGCTGTGCAGACCTGTCCACCCTGCTGTCGTCCCTCACACCCCTCCTTCTACATTGTCCACCTGGCTCCTTGAGGCATGTTGAACTTTCAGACCCTGATATAAAGTTAAGAACCAAAATGTTTGGCACCTTACCTAATAGTAGGGTCCCCCACTGGGTGCCACGTGATGTGTGGGTGGGTGGCGCTCATGATATGCAGACTGCCACTGTCACGTGATCCATCCTGCTGCCACAGCCATCTGGCCTACCTTTACTGGTGTCCCTATCAGGAACTCTTCGTTTGCTTCAGCCTTTGTATCACGGCCCCCATCATCTTCATCAGCCTGCACAGTGCTGGGCCTCGGCAAATCCCCAGGAGCATCTGCTCACCATTCCAGCTGGAGCAAATGGCAGCTCCCACGTGCCCAGATATTTCCATTCCTGAAAAGTCGTTTGCTATGGAACTTGCACCCCTTCAGAGAACGCTTCTGTAACAGAAGTTCACTGCAGGTGGATCTAGCTATTCAGATCAGCTTGTTCTGCAGGTGGTGGGTCAGGAGGAAGTGTTCTTGATCTGCAGGTTTCCACAAGGTGTCCTCAGATCGGAAAGGATTTCCTCCTCGTTTGGCTCGCTCTCTCTGCGGATGCTGACTGGGCAGCCTCAGGACCATGTTCAGCACTAAGACGGGCACAGTGAGCAGAACTGTGGGAAGTGCTCAGGTGAAGATTGTGGCATTTTCACTTTGAGGAATAATATTGCTAGAAAAGAAATACGTTGTTTGGAGGAAAGGTGTTTTTTCACCAGCATTAACAATAAAGCCTGGAGTGAAGTCTTACAGAGGAGGGGAGGCAGATCCTAACGGCACCTCTCCTTTCAGCTGGACTGAACCCGAACATGAATGTCAGCAGCATGGACATGACCAGTGGTTTGTCGGTAAAAGACCCATCTCAGTCCCAGTCACGCCTCCCTCAGTGGACACACCCCAACTCCATGGACAGCTTGTCCAGTGCTGCTTCTCCTTTGGATCAGAACCCTAGCAAGCACGGTACGTTGTGACCAGCACACCACACAGGGGTCACTGCTGGCTCCTTCGCTGACTATCCTATTGTAGGGCATGCTCAATCCATACATTTCTACACACCCAATGCTGAAAATGGAATAAAGCATTCCATTCCATTACCAAGTATGTAAGATTTCAACCAGTCAGGGATCAAACTTGTTGAAACTCAGCCGTCAGGTCTTAGCTTCGAACCCAGAAATCACTGAAAATACCACAGAGCAGCAAAGAGTATGGGTATTTATGTTTGCTTATTTTTTTTCTTACATCTGCATTCCTAAACCACAAAACTGAGTCTACTGAAAAGAAAATTTTTCAATAAAATAATAAAACACAAACAAAATCAAATACTTAGAATTAATCACACTGTTAAGTATTAAATGTAGCTTTGAACCTCATGGTAGCATAAAACATGAAGGAAATGTAATGTTATATAATTTCTTGTTCCAAATAATTTAAAAGGAACAAGTCAGTTCTGCCTAGTGGTTATTTCTATGAGGAAATCTCCACAACTTCCGTACATCTTCCTTGGAAAGAGGAAGCCCATCACCTGTAGCTGGTTGGTTTAATCTGTGTAAACTGAACACCCAGTTTGTTCTTCCATAGGAAGGACTGCAGGAGGGAAGGACAGATACAGCAGCAAGCCACAAAGGCTCATACGTCGTCCCTTGGAAGGGTTATTATGGGCAGCCTCCCATGTCATAAACATTCCCAGCATGGATGGAGGTGTAGCTCAGTGCCAGAGCCAGGCCCTGGGTTCCACCCCAGCCAGCACTGCAAGAAATAAATATTCACTAGGCCCAGCGGCACACAACTATGGTCCCAGCTACTTGGGAGGTTGAAGCAGGAGGATCACTTGAGCCCAGCCACTCAGGGCCAGCCTAGGAAACAGACTCTGACTTAAGAAAAAAATGGTTCCCAACTTGACTAAGTAAAATGGTTTTTCAAGAGTTTTGCTCCTCCAAAGACAAAGTTTGGGCTGACCAGACCAGTCACTGTTCTTGAGAATCCTGAACATACCAGGTCTGACAAACCTGGAAGGGAAGGCTCTTTGGCAGCCCCTGGGTCTTGAGCAGAGAGTATTCACTGGGCTCCTGTTTCTTTCTCCTATAGGTGCTATCCCTGGAGGTCTAAGCATTGGGCCTCCAGGTAAGTCCTCCATTGACGACTCCTATGGCCGGTACGATTTAATCCAGAACAGTGAGTCACCAGCCAGTCCTCCCGTAGCTGTGCCCCATAGCTGGTCACGTGCCAAATCTGACAGTGATAAAATCTCAAACGGCTCCAGCATCAACTGGCCCCCAGGTAAGACCACACAACACGGAGCAGCACAGACCTGAACACCGTCTGAGCCTGAGAGGAGCAGGGTCTAGGCCACAGGTTCTGGAAGCTTCAAGCCCACTACTTTGTCATCTCCACTGGGAATCCATTTGTTTGGGCATCAAGCCTTGTTCTGTGGCTCCTTAGTCCAGTGTGAGGAGTGGAGGGGGCAAGAAGGCAGTGGGTGGCGCTGGATACCATCTGGGAAGAACTCTCAGGCCTTGGTGTGTAATACTTGGTCCTGCTTTGTTCCAAAGTAGTGATTGACTTAATGAAAGAGGGTCTAGCTCATGCCTGAATTTAATTATCAGATTATAAAGATTTCCACAAACAGGAAAAGAATATTTTTAAATGTCAGGAAGCAATGCGCGGGTGCTCTTGCATGCAACTTCATTTGATTTTCACAAACAGAATTCCATCCTGGAGTTCCATGGAAAGGACTTCAGAATATCGATCCTGAGAATGACCCCGACGTCACTCCTGGCAGTGTCCCCACTGGGCCTAGTATCAACACCACCATCCAAGATGTCAACCGCTACCTCCTCAAGAGTGGAGGTGAGAAGAGCCCCCTTGGAGGGTCCAGGCTCCTTCAGAGACGCCAGCTGGCAGTGGGCTGGGGGCAGGCCGACTGAGACACAACTGCTGGGCTACTTCTAGTCATCTGTCAGCTGTAGCATAAGATGATTGATTTACATCTTATGTTACATGGTTTTGCTTGATTTGTAGAAGTCGAGTATAAAGTATCCAGAATACTTGGGGCCAGAAGTGATTTGGATTGCATAGCTTTTCTGATTTTGGAGTGTTAGCAGAGACTGGTTGATGCAAAGTCTATAGTGTGCCAACTACATGACATTGAAGTTTCTCTGGATTTCAGATGCTCAACCTGTATATCATATCACATAGCATTTTTTAAGATTGCATTATAAAATCACACTATTAGCCTTTAGCTTTTTAGTGAAAAAGTTTCCACTTGAAATCTCCTTAAACTGAAAAGAACTTAGGAATACCCTTTATTCATCCATCACAATCTGTTTTTCCTGGCACAAATATCAATGCCAAATTTTAGCACACCCTCTTCAGAGTCCAGAGCAAGAAGTGCTGGACTGAGCTGTGAACTCAACACACACAGACTTCAGGTGGGGTGTGAGAAGGGCACTGCCTCCCTTTCAAAGTGTGCCCTTAGAAGGAAGCCCTGAGGAGCCATCTCCCATGTTTCAACAGCAGCACTCTAGGGCATGGAAAGAACAGCATGTTTTCCAGAGACATCTGTCCTCACTAAGAAGGTCTCTTACACAGTTCCCAAAATGTTCGCTTAAGGTTTCCCACTTGAAATAAGACCCACTGGAGCAAGGTATTTGCTTCTCAGCTTATTTAAGTGATGAACTTGTAAACATGTCGTAGTCTGAATGGAAGCCCAGCGAATACAGACCACCCTTCCTGTTCAGTGCTGCAGTGTCCCAGCTGTCAGAACAGAGGAGCCTGCATGAGATGGCAAGGATGGCTGAGCACAAGTCACACCTGTGTGTGACCGAGCAGCCAAAGTGAGCCCTTGTGTCTTGACAATTATGGGGAAGTGGTATGGGTCATGTCGATCCAGGTATTGGAAACACAAAGAATCAGGGTTGCTTGGTACACAGCAGAGCTTCTGGAGCCGGCATCGATGGAGCTGTGCATGATCCTTTGGCCTCTGGGTGGAGCAGGAGTGCCATGAGAGCCATCCACCATCTGGCCAGGTCTCCCATGATGTGGTGAAGGTGGCCTCAAGAAGCACATGGCTCTGGTCAGAGCCAAGCAGCTGCCTCTTGTTCTGCACCTACCTGATAAAAAGATAGGCTTAAGGGTGGAAGGAATCTAAGCTGAGAAGCACACTAGCCATCAAGACAAGACAAGAAGACGGAATCCAACTCTGGGATTAAACACATCAGCTGCCAGGCACAGTGGCCACGCCGTGATCCCAGCACCTCGGGAGACTGAAGCAGGGGGATCCCAAGTTCAAAGCCAGCCTCAGCAGCTTAGTACGACTGCCTCAAAATAAAAATTTAAAAGGGCCAGGGAAGTGGCTCAGTGGTTAAACACCCTGGGTTAAATCCTCGGTACCTAAATAAATAAATAAAATTTAAGAGCTGCAGAATTCAGTATGTTCTAACTGTTGTCAGCTCTCGTGAAGAGGTCCCCTACAGCAGGGCATGTGGGAGGTGCCACATACCCGGGGGCCCTGCCTTGGTTTGTGGTGGTGAAGGCAAAAGCCCTTCTGGGTCCTCCTGGTCCCCAAGTAAGAAGAGCTCTCTCTGCCTTGCTTCCATGCAGTGTCCTCTATTCCACCTGCCCACCCCTCCCAGACTTGAGAGTGAGAGTGACAGCGAGTGAAGCCACGTGGAGCTGAGCTCTGTCCCAAGGAAACAGGCGTCTTGAAGGTGCCGCTCTGCAGGCACCATACCTGGAGGGGCACAGTTACTGGGCTGGTGTCTCCTCTGTGCCTGTGTCCCCAGAGGGAACGGGAGGGAGATAAGGGGGTCAGAAAGCGCTCATGTTTTTATGGCAGAATTTGTACTGAAAAGCTTTGTGTTTCTCTCTTCTGTGGCTGTGGTTGGAACTGAGAAAGGGTGAGGATTGCCCTGCATTTAAATCGTTGCCATGCTTAGGAAGAGGCAGTCACGTGACCTTTTCTGGCCTGGCATTTTGAACATTCTGGTGATAAACCTTCCCCCAGGGCTTGATGTCACCCTCAGAGCTCATGCTGTGCTCTCCTGGGCCTTCAGGAGCATCCCAAACAGGCCCCCATGGCACAGGCTGCGGGACTCAGGCATGCCTTATCTGCCTCCTGGCACGACGCCTTCCTGTCCAGTCCTCTGCCCAAACAGCAGCTCGGGAGGCGATGGTGTGCTGCTCCTCACCCACATCAGAGCTGCCGACCACACGCCTGCCACCCCTTCTTAGTGACATGTTTGGTTCTGCAGGGTCCTCCCCACCATCCTCTCAGAATGCCACACTGCCTTCCTCCAGTGCCTGGCCGCTCAGTGCCTCCGGCTACAGTGGCTCTTTGAGCAGCATTGCCTCCGCACCTAGTGCTGCAGGTACGAACTGGCCTCTCAACTTGCAGGTAGCATTTTCTTTCTTTCCCCAAACAAAACTGTGACAGGCCTCAGCTGTTCCCATTGGTCCGTTTGCCCTGCTCCTAGGTGACAGAGCCTGGTGTGGCCTTCCCCCCATGGCTGCAGGACCTCAGGTGCACCTGAGTCCTCACAAAAGGAGTGGAAGTGTGGTGACAGTGCCCCCTCTGTGGGGTTGTGAAGAGCAAATTGTGCCTAGGGCACCAGCAGGCCTGGCACACAGCACCAGCCTGAGTAGACCTGCTTCCCTCTTCCCCCATGACTACAAGGCAAGGAGTGTTGAGTCTCAGGAAACTCAGAGGCAGACAACAGCTGGGAATCTGCTGTTACTTGAATTTGCCATGAGAGGTGGAGGAGCCTGGCAGGTCCCGGTGTCAAGCCCCAGCATCCCACTGCCTGCGTCTGCGTGGTGTCTGATGTGCTCCCGTATGTGCTCCCGTGTTCCCACAGAAGATGCAAGTCCTTCAAATGAGGCCTTTTTTTAGGGTTAGCGGAGAAAGAAAGAACAAAATTATTTGGATCTGAAGTTTGTTTTTGTTTTTGTTTTTGTTTAGCTGTAGATGGACACAATACCTTTATTTCATTTATTTTATTTTTACATGGTGCTGGGGATCAAACCAGTGCCTCACATGCGCTGGGCAAGCGCTGTACCACTGAGCCCCAGCCCCTGAAATTCTTAAGACAAGGATATAAAGAGAACTAGACAAAAACTGTGGCATATTTATGAATATTTATTTATAAATTATTTCATATCTATTTCTATTCTATCAAATCTTTAAACCACTGTGCTGTGCCCCCACACAAGGACAGCATTTAGGGTTTTTTCAATAAGAATTTTTATAATTCCATTACCTTGGGGAAAAGCACTTTTTCAAGGTAGTTTAGTATCTTATTAAAAGAAAACCAAGCAGCCGGGCACGGTGGCGCACACCTGGTGCACACGGTGGCAGCACTCCCCGGGGATTCGGGAGGCTGAGGCAGGAGGATCATGAGTTCAAAGCCAGCCTCAGCAACCTAGTGAGGCCCTAAGAAACTCAGTGAAACCCTGTCTCTAAATAAAACACAAAATTGGGCTGGGGATGTGGCTCAGTGGTGGAGTGCCCCTGGGTTCAATTCCCAGTACCAAAAGAAAAAAAAAGAAAACTAAAGCCAGGTGCAGTGGCGCACGCCTGTAATTAAGCTTCCCAGGAGACTGAGGCAGGGGGATCACAAGTTCCAGTCCAGCCTGGGCAACTTAGGGAGGCCCTGTCTCAAAAAGGGCTCAGTGGTGGAGCCCCCTGGTTCAATCCCTGGTACCACAAGAGAGGAAGGATGTATTTAGAGTTTTAATACCTCCACAGCCATTTAGCTAAAGAGAAAAGCAAAACAGTCCCTTTCCCTATCTCTGAGTCAGTCTTGCATGGCATTGTGTTTTCTATCAGCAACACCTTTTCTAAGGTTAGCGTTTGTTCACTGTGAGTCACGGCCTTCCTGGGGGCCAGGCTTGGGAACCACCCTGTGCTGTGAATACTGGACTCGGGGACATGCAGGCATCTGGGGCTCTGCTCATTCCATCCAGCCTTGGGTGGTGGAACAGCTGGGGCTGGTGGGCATCACTGATTTTTTTTTCTCCCAAAGAGCTTTTAAAACAGTCCCTCCCAACCAGCATGGCAGGCGTGGCACCTACCTCAGGGCAGCCAGACTGTGCTGTTTCTATGGCAGGTGCACGAGGGGCATCTCTAGAAGCTCTGGAAGGTTGCAGTGGCAAGAGGAAAGGTGGCAGTCAGGAGTGTTGCTCTACAAGGGCCTGATGCCTAAGGAAATAGGAGGAGGAGCGTGTGGACGTTGTGCCTCTGACCTCAACACGCCCCCATAGACTTCGATGGCAGGTTTTCTTAACGCTGACTCAGAGATGCTGTTTTCTTGGTGGTAAATGTTAGCAGATTGATGACGTGGAAGCACTTCCAGCTATGGTGGCCATGCAGACTGAGCTGAAGCTGGAGAGAGAGCATGGCTGGACACAGCAGTGCACACCTGTGGTCTCAGTTACTTGGGAGGCTGAGGCAGGAGGATCCCTTGAGCCCAGGAGCTCAAGGTCAGCCTGGCATCAAAAAAAGAACTGGAAGAAATAGAGTACCTTGGGTCTGGCTTCAGGATGTGGTGTGGGTGTTTCTTTTTCCTCCCAGTCTGCTGGTGTCCGAGTGTGTGCCTGCTCCCCAGCCCTGCCATCACTTTTCCTCTCTGGCTGCAGAGTGAACGTGCTCCGTTTCTCTGCCTTCTAGGTAAACTGTCAGACATTAAATCAACGTGGTCCTCTGGCGCAGCCTCCCACACGCAAGCCTCTCTGTCTCACGAGCTGTGGAAGGTGCCGAGAAACACTACTGCACCCACCAGGCCCCCTCCAGGGCTCGCCAATCCCAAGCCTTCCTCCACCTGGGGTGCCAGCCCCCTCGGCTGGACCAGCTCCTACTCCTCCAGTAAGTGCCTTTCTCTTCCCAGCTGTTTTGTTCCTACTTGGGGGCTGTACTTGTGGTTTTTGTCCCCTCCCTTACCAGGATCCCTGCATGCTCCCTGGTTACTAGGCAGGGTCTGGAGGAGCTGAGGCCTCCCTGCACTTGGGGGCTCAGCACTGGCTGAGCCTGGGGCCTTCAACCCCTGGGTTGCAGTCACTGCAGCTTTGCTCTGGGCCAAGAGGTCCCAGGTGGTCTGGCGCCTGTCCTCTGTCCTGCTGATGTCCCAGTAAGGCCCATTTGACCTTAGCTTCCCATTCCCATCAGCCCCCACCAACCAGCGCTGATGTCTTGTTGACGGCCCCTTCTTGTGTTTGCTTCCCTACAATATTCACTGGAACGCAGGGGCTTTCCAGGCCGAAAACAAACCTAGCAGCTTGACGGGCACTCTGTGGTGCTGCTGGGGCTCTGTTGGCTCCCTGCAGGTGCCTCATGCTGACCCTGAGGAGTGAGAGAAAGGGACTGGGGATTTCAGAAACTGAAGGTTTAAGTCTGCAGCAGAGAGTTTGAGAAGGACTGTTTCAGGCCTTTTAATAGTGGTCCTTAGCCAGGCGTGGTGACTCAGAACTGTGGTCCCAGTGACTGGGAGGCCTAGTAAGGAGAATTGCAAGTTAGAGGTCAGCCTGGGCAACTCAGACCCTGTCTCAAAATAAAAAGTAAAAGGATAAAAGGACTGGGAATGTAGCTCAGTGGTAAGCCCCAGGACCAAAAAAGGAAAAAATAATAATAATAATGGTTCTTAATGGATTTGCTTTGTTTCATTAACAGGCAGGATTTAGCACCTTGAATCTAAGTGGGGGGTCAGGGCAGACCAGAGCTTCCCATCACTCATGGTACAGGTGGGAACGCACAGGCCTGGGCTGGAGGGAACATCCAGGAAGTGGGGGTTTTCATGAGTGCAGACGGGTGTCTGCAGGGATGGTGAGATTTGGGTTTATCAGGAGATGCCCTGGCCCCCCTGGCTTGAAGGGCCAGGGCCTGCTGCATGTTGTAGATAAGGTCAGAGACCTGAAGCGGGCTGTGCCACCCGACTCTGCAGCCTGTCACCGAGTTCTTGTGCCCTCGGCTTGTCGCACAGGTTCTGCTTGGAGCACCGACACCTCAGGAAGAACAAGCAGTTGGCTCGTTCTTCGTAACCTCACACCCCAGGTAAGGCCCCAGCACCTCAGAAGGGCTGTCCTGCATGCCCACAGGGACACGGAAGTGCCACTTGGCCCCTATTGCAGGCAGCTTGGCAGATACCCCCTCAGCAAGGCAGGCACAACCAGGCTCCGGCTGCAGTGAGCAGACACAGAGGGCTGCTTTTAACCATGTTCCTGGTTATTTATTTACCCTTTGGGGGCTCAAAAAGCATACCCTTGTAAACAGAACTGCTTGTTTTCTAACTGCCCATTCAGGAGTGGCTTGGCCAGCTCAGGCCTTGTGGCCAGCCAGTAGTCACCATTTGTGACCTGAGGCGCACACCTGCAAGGCCACAGGGCCAATAGGCCCTGGTGTCTTTTGCAAACCACAGACTGTGGGATGTGCCCTGGTGAGAGGGGAGCCGAACCCAAAATGGAATTTTTCTCCTTCTGATGAGTTCAACTCATGAACTCTAACAAGGCGTCCAGCATTCCAGGTGTGCCTGCAGCACATCAGCATCATAGAGCTGTATGTCATGAAGCCTTTTTAAGGAGAGTCATTTTCCTAGCGTTTAGTGCATCCGTTCCCGATGCTTTTGAAGAAGGTAGTGAAAGAACGGGGAGGAAAGAGCCCGGTGCCCTGTGCTTCCTCCCCAGATCGATGGTTCTACACTGCGGACGCTGTGTTTGCAGCACGGGCCTCTCATCACATTCCACCTGAACCTGACTCAAGGCAACGCTGTGGTCCGCTACAGCTCCAAGGAGGAAGCTGCCAAGGCCCAGAAATCTCTGCACATGTATGTTCCCCTCAGCCAGCCCCATGCTGCCAGATGGCCTCAAGTGCCCAAGCCCGTGGGGGGCATTGTGTCCTGGGGCTGCCTCCACACCCCCCACGGGTCTATGTGCCCTGGAAGCCTGAGATCAAGCTGTCCCCAGGGTTGGCTCCTCTGAGGCCTCTCTCTCCTTGGCCTATAGACAGCCATCCTCTCTGTCCTCCCGTCGTCCTCCTTCTGTGGGTGTCAGTGTCCTGGTCTCCTCATCAAGAGCCTCAGTCATGTTGGATGAGAGCCACCATGTGAGCTCAGTTAACTGAATCACTTCTCCAAAGACCCGTCTTAGAAGCACTGGGGTAGGGGCTGGGGATGTAGCTCAGTTGGTAGAGTGCCTGCCTTGCAAGCACAAGGGCCTAGGTTCAATCCCCAGCACCGCAAAAAAAAAAAAAAAAAAGAAGAAGAGGTACTGGGGTAGGACTTCAGTGTCTGGGCTTGGGGTGGGGACTCAATGCAGCAGCTCCTCACAGGTGTCCTGTGACGAGTGGGCTTCTACTGATGGTGCTTGCCAGAACTAGAAAAGGCTACCCAAAGGCCACATCAAATCCCAACCATAGGGGCTGAGGTTGTGGCTCAGTGGTAGAGCACTTGCCTGGCATGTGTGAGGCATCGGGTTCAATTCTCAGCACCATGTATAAATAAGTAAATAAAGGTCCATCAACAACAACAACAAAAAAAAAAAAAATATATATATATATATAAAATATGAAAAGGACTGGGGATGTGGCTCAGTGGTTAAGTGCCCCTGAATTCAA
>JAJEJO010002572.1:183984-219488 GCA_020662805.1 Glaucomys volans
ATAAAATGAGACTTGGTTTAAAAAAAAAAAAAATCCCAACCATAGAAAGGAAGACGCTCCCCTGCAAAGCCCCTCACCTCTCAGAGACACTGTCGGAGGTCTGCACAGCCAGCCCTTGTGCCTCCTTAAATTGTGCATTTGGCACAGAACCTCAGACCTCTCAGGAGACGAGGCCTAGATACTAGCCCTTCCTGGTTTTAGCCCAGAATGCAAAAAATGGCACTGATGCTAAGTGGCCCCAGTTTCATGGTGTCACTCATGAACTTACATACATGCTGCGCACACCAGTGTGTGACTGCCAGAAGTCCCAGCAAGGGACAGGGTCTGGTTGGGAATTGGAAAGCACAGCCTCCGGATGGCACGGGCCGCAGGCTCACCTTTCCGGTGGCATAGCCTGGCCCTGGGAGCACGCTCACCTGCTCTTGTTTCCTGTGTAGGTGCGTACTGGGAAACACTACCATCTTGGCGGAGTTCGCCAGTGAAGAGGAAGTGAACCGGTTCCTAGCCCAAGGCCAAGCCCTGCCGCCCACTTCCAGCTGGCAGTCCAGCAGCGGGAGCAGCCAGCCCCGGCTGGGTGCCTCGGGCAGCGCCCATGGACTAGTGCGCAGCGATACGGCCCACTGGAACGCCCCCTGCCTGGGAGGCAAAGGGAGCAGCGAGCTGCTGTGGGGCGGGGTGCCCCAGTACTCCAGCAGCCTGTGGGGCCCGCCCAGCGCCGAGGACGGCAGGGTGATCGGCAGCCCCACTCCGCTGAACACGCTGCTGCCCGGGGACCTGCTCAGCGGGGAGTCCATCTAGGGCCACGGGCACGGTGCCAGAAGGAGAGCTGACCTTTCCAGTCCCGGACGCGGTGGCCCCAGGAAGAGCAGCCCGCGGCCCTTTTGAGTACCTCTGTCCAGTTCCGAAGATGAACCTTCACTGCAGCCCTTGCGAACTGTTCCTGAAACAGTGCGGGCTGCGTTTGGTCAGTGTCACGGCTAACGACAGGAAGTTCCTCATAGCTTTTTATTTTGTGTCGTCTTACGTTTGTATGGTGTGTTGTCATTTTGAGTTTTTAAGTATAAAAGCTGCTTAGAATAGTTCTATCATGAAGGGCACTTTTCAGATTGTGGGCTGGAAAGGGTTATTTTATCGTGGGGCGGGAGGGAGGGAGGGAGGGAGGGAGACGGAAGCCTATTAAGCGAGCCTGTGACGATTATGCACATTACCAGAGGCGGCGGGCGGGCGGGGCGGGGCGGGGCGGGGTGGGGTGGGCAGGGCACTGACCGCTGGCACTGGGCGAGCGGCGCCGGCCGCCATCTGCCCTCCGTCCCCCTGGATCCGCCTATGCACATTACCCTTGTTTCATTACTTTTTCATGTCATTTTTTTTTAAATCCCAAAAAATATTTTTTAAAAGTTTAAAAAAAGACATATCAAACATGCAAATACTTGAATCCAGCAGGCCAATAATGAAATGTGAACACTTTCTAAGTAATTCTACACTTCCAGGTTGACATCAGTACACAGAAACAGGCTCTAGGAAATTCTTCTTAAGTTCATAGCCTATGTGTGCGTGTGTGTGTGTGTGCGTGTAAGAAACAGCGTGTGCTTGTGCGCGTGTGCTCCTGCACGGGGCGCCTTCCTGTGTGTTGAGAGTGGGAGGGATTTAACTGTGGGTTCCCTTTATTCAGTATATGCTTTCATTTGGCGCATTGGTCAAACGTTTGTTATTATTAGCTTCTAACTTTGCACTGAGGTGTCCCTGCCCTTCCTTCAGCTAATCCTACACAGTAAAGAGAATTCACGGGACAGGGCTGGTGACAATTCACGTGTAAATGTTTACTCAAGGACTCTGTTATTGCATCTAAAACTGCAGTGTATATCTCTGGAGAAATGATATGTATCTCTACCTTTAGCGGCTTTTTATTGTGGACTAATGCAAGAGTCATTACCAGAGTATTGCACCATTTTCCATTCGGAATATAAAGTTAAGAGAGAGAACTGATGCTGAACTGTGGCCATAGATACTTGTAAAGAGCGACGGTTCCGCGGCCCAGCGGGACAAGCACTTGGACGTGGTTGAGACTGCTTTCAGCGGGGCCCGCGGTTTGGGCTCCCACCTGTTTACAGACCTTTTTTTCTCCTTCAGACTTTAAAATAAAAAATTTTAAAAAGGAATTTTAAAAAAGAAAAAAAAAAAGACTTCCGTCGTAAAGAAACTATTTTCAGAATGCAGACGCCTACTTCAGAGCTCTGGGATTGGACAGTGCCGTCCCCCTGCGGCCATCGTCGTGGACTCTGTCGACTGTTCTCGCCCCTTCGTCGCGGTGACGAGGCGCTGTGGTCACTGTCTTGCACATGCCGGACGCGCTCTCAGGAAAGCCAGGGCTCCCGAGGGCAGCTCCACACCATTTCATGTATTTTTAAACCCAACTCCTAGCACTGAAGATGTTATTAAAAAAAATAAAAATTTTAAAAAAGAAAGAAAAAAAGAAAAAAGAAAAAAAAACCACAAAGATGAAAATACCTAATCTCTAATGTGTAGCAGTTACATATTTACCAAATAATGGACTCAGAAGAAATAGATGTTTGAAGAGTGCTTTATATATTAAAAGTTGCTTTATGTTTTAAAAATGATCAATGTTTTGATTGTTTTGCAAGGAAGAAAGACAATGGAATAACATACCCTCAAGTATGTTTTAAAAAAAGTATATGAACATTGTGCTCCCTGCCTGCTCGATCAGGAAACTTGTGCATTACATTTTTTTTAATTAGCTTTTTAATGGTTTTATCAAAAAAAAAAACAAAATTTAAAAAAATAGAAGAAAAAAAAAAAAAAGACCTGCAAGATTGCAGATCAACAAAAGCTGGTTTTACAGAGGATCATGAACTATGCACAACCTGGGTTCAGAACTTCCCTCAAGCTTAGTAGTGCATCTAGCTAAGGACCCTCCTCAGAGTGGGCATCGCGTTGCCAGTACATGCATCCTACATATTTGATATGCATATCAAATATACGTGCGTGTGTGCGTGTGCGTGTGCGTGCGTGTGCACTCAGACATACAGCTCCCATGCTGCCATTTAGCCCTGAGTCTTAGAGAAAACTCCCAATGTTTTAAATTTGGGGAATGGAAGAAAGAAGATTTGGGGGTTTCGTTGGGGATTTTTTTTTTCCTTTTTTTTTTTAACCTTTTATTTTGAATTTAAGATGTCTGTAACTCTGAGATTAAAAGACAAGTTTGTGGCTCTTAATGTTTTCCTCATAGAATGTGATTGTTGAAGAACATGCACCGAAAGTTGCTTTCAACAGTACAACGCTTTGTTGAATCTTAATAAATTGCAATTTTTTTCCTGGCTGTTCAAATTAATGTGTCTTTTGTTTTTCAAAAACAGATACTATCAACTTTCATTTTGTATGCTGAAACTGGGATTCCTCCTGCTGTGTAGGACAAATTCTATGTCTTTATGATGTCTTCAGGGTTTATGTATAGCTAAACTCATAATTTTGGTTGTTTGACATTTTATCATTTGTTTTCTGGCTTTGCTATTAATGTTTAAATCTTATTAGTAATTGTTGGGAGACACAACAGTTCTCAAGCTCTCCACCGCCAACGGCCTGTCAGCCTGGTGCATCTGAGGAACAGTGCCTTCTGGGACAACAGCCAGCTGGGCTGGGGTCTGCTGGGGTGCACTGAGGACCACTGCTGTCACTAGGACCCAATGTGGGCATCAGAAATGATCAGAGAAGGCCAGGCATGGTAGTGAACACCTGTAACTCCAGCCACTCCAGAGGCTGAGGCAGGAGATGGAAAGTTCAAAGCCACTCTCAGCAATTTAGTGAGACCCTGTTTCAAAATAAAAACAGCTGGGGATATGGCTCAGGGGTAGAGCACCCCTGGGTTCAATCCCACAACAAAAAATAAGAGAAACCAGGTGCAGCACTGCACACCCTCGGTCCCAGCTCCTCAGCAAAGATGGCTTGAACCCCCAAGTTCAAGGCCAGCCTGGGCAACATGGCAAGGCCCTGTCTCAAAAAGGAAAAAAAGAAAATCAGAGGAGAGCAATGAAGGTCTTTTGTGTTTCCTAGATATTTTATTCATCTGTTTTTATAAAATTGTCTTGGCTAACTTCTACCAAGCTTATTGGACCAGTGTGGTGGGACTTGTGGTGCTGGGCAAAGCGGCAGCAACCTTGCCACGGAATTCCGGGTGGCAGATCAGAAACTGTTTTCTCAGTCCACTCCTGGAACACTTGCAGCCTGATCTTGATGCGTCATGCTTCTGTTTGATCAGTACTTAGTGTCTCTGAGCAATGCAACAGATGCACATCGTGACCCCTCCGGGACTGGAGGAATGGCTCCCCTGGCTCCTATGCATCGGTTCCACCTGGTGTCAAGAGGCTGGCCCCCCGGGAAGGTGGTCAGCCGATTGCTCTGACCAACCACTTCTGAAAGTTGAAAAGAAGAGCCTCGCAGGGGCCATAAGGAGAGGAAGAATGAAGTTCAGCAACGGGACCTGCACAGCACACTGGCATTCTACACTGGCTCCACGGGAGCTGTAGCACAGTCCTATGTGCAGACCTCCAGCAAGGGGTCGCTTTATGCCAGGTGCCGAGCTGCGGGAGCAGGTGCACCTCGTCTCTTCCCCAGGAGTAGTCCAGGGTCTCGAGGTTGCCCGGAGGGAGCAGCAGGCTTCCTGCAGGAGTTGGCACCTGCCCTGGTCTGAGGCAGCTGAGGGGCAGAAGCAGAGCAGAGTGGGCTGGACAGGGACTCCTGGTACAAAGGGGAAGAAGCCCAAGTTCTGAAGTCAAAGGAAACTGGGTGTAGAGCATGGAAGGATGGTGGAGGAGGTGGGGATGCTCAGCAGAGGTGGCATGTCAGAGAAGACGGGGAGAAGAGGTGCAAAGGGATCCCAGAACACGGGTGGAAGACAAGATCAGAGGTGCGCAGCACTGGCCTGTGATTGGTGGAAGGGGGAAAACAGGCAGCGGGCATTTCAGTAAGGTTCTGTGCAGGAAGAGAACCTTTGATGGGTCAAGAGAAACCAGCAGTGCAGGATCAAAAGGAGAGCACACAGTTGGTTTTCAGCCTTGCACATCAGTGCTGCTTCACTGACCTGCTGCTGACAATCCACCCGATAGAGCAAGTGCCCCACAGCTGGCCTCAGGAGCTGGGCAGGGCCCAGAGCAGAGTTAGAATCACCTAGAGATGCTTAGAATCCCAGCGCTAGGCACACCTAAACCAACTCAGAGTCCCTGGGGTGGCAGGCCCAACGCCATCTTAAAATCTCCCCATCATTCCCTCGTGCAGCCAAGGCGAAGTAGAGGCAGTCTTGTCCTTAGCCTGAAGCACCCCAGCCACGCTCCCCTCCCCTGGAGTAGCAGTTTGCAGTTTCAAGTCTTGACTTGATCTCATTTGGCAGATATAATGAGCTTTCTTTTCTTTCTTTCTTCTCCCTCCTCCTCCTCCTCTCTTCTTTCTCCTTAGTCTTTTTTTTCTTTTATTTTCTTTTTTTTTTTTTTTATTTTAGTAAAACCTCAAGTGCAGGAGCGGAGGAGTAAGCTCCCTGAGTTTGAACCGAGGCACTCCCAAAACACTCAAGAGTGCCAGGCATGGCGCTAAGCACTTACAGGAGCTGTGTGAGTTGCTGCAATGGTTCCAAGAGGTGAGGAACCAGAGTAGGAGAGGTCCCAGAGCATGCCAACCCCATCCGACTAATCCAGAGGATCTTAAGGCCACACCAAGAGTCCAGAGAACAGAACCAATGGGGAGTGGAAAAGGGAAGAGAACTGGCCCACACAGTCACGGAGCCACCAAGTCTCAAGTGCACAGGGGGGTAGCAAGCCAAAGACAGAGTGGGCACAGAATTCCTTCCTCCCCAGAAAACCTGAGTTTGGCTCTTTCCAGCCTTTGGATGATTGGATGAGACCAGCCCACATTATCAAAGCTGTTAACCACACCTCCACCTTCCCTTACTGCAACACCTGGGTTCAAACCTGAAGTCACTGGTGCTGTAGGCTGGCCTGATTGACACATGACTGATAGCACTAGGTAATTCTACAAACACCATGGTCAGCTTCTTAAGCGTCTGTCAGAGAAGCTTGTCCTAGTCTCGTGGAGTTGTGAGGCAGGTGAAACGGCCTCAGTAAATCCAAACTGATGGCAGTGCTGTCAAACCAGCAGTGATCCATCATGTTCCCAGATCTAACAGAAGGGCTGTGATGCAAAGGAAAGCACCTGGATGGGCCCAGAGACCCCAGGTCCGTCACACACTTTCTGGACTCTCCACCCAATTTCAGCCAGCAGCACCATGTCCAAAGATGGAGCCAAAATTGCACCTAAGATCAGAACCAGCTACTTGCAGACGTCCCTCGCACTACTTGGCTCGGTCAGCCACAGTGGGCCAGTGCAAGCCCACAGGAGGGATGTGCGCTGTATCAACTGATGGCAGCTGCCTCTGGACACCTGTAGGACTCAGCGCATCCCCAGGACTGTCCTTGGGAGGGAAGGCACTGGGTGAGCAAGGGCCCAGATCGGGGACAGTTAGTGGCCAGCAGCACCTCACTCTGGCCCTTTTCTAGATTCCATTAAGAATGATGAATGGTGGAGGCCATTGCTGACTCTGTGTGCACAGATCAGGACACTGAGGCTAGGAGTGGAAAGCTGTCCCCTCTTCCCTGTGCCCACTCCCGGCAGCCTTGGGTCTAGAGCATTCTACAGGCTCCTCAGGCTCAGCTTGCCAGGCCCCACCCCTACCCCTAGTCAGCCATAATCAGGTCTGCCCCAGCCCCTGGCCATTTCACACATTAAGCCCCATCCACCACAGGGCCTGGGTGCTGGTGGCTCCTGTCATCCTTCTAAGTCTTTCCCTAAATTTGCTACCCCCACTGGTCAGCTGGCCTGGATACAACCTGGACCTGCCTATCTACCCTGCAGATACCATCCTCTCCCAGAAACAGGGTCAGACTGCTCAGATGCAGGAGTTCAGCCAGCAGAGGGTCCTCCCATTCAGCACAGAAACCCCATGGCCCCTGGGCTGAGGTTCCCACAACACCCTGACACACACACATGCACACCTTGAGCACGGCAGGTCCCAGGAACCCTGGGTCAGACCTAGGTTCCCAGCACAACCTCCCAAGACAAGCCCATTTTGCCATACCCGTTTAATCTAAATAAGAGTCCTAGAGGGGGCAGGGCCCCATGGAGGCCCCACTTGGCCCACTCTTCGGGCTCCATCTTCAGCTCAGCCCACAGAAGGGGGAAGCAGGATCACGCCACCATCCTAGTATCCCACGGGCTCTCAGGTCCTCGTCTCTGCCTGCCAGGCTGTGGTGACACAGTGCGACTGGGGGTGCTGAGTGAACCTGCAAGGCCCCTCACTGTCCCACCAGGTGTCCCCTCCGTCAGCAGGCAGGGCAGGGGGCGTCGTGGCCTCCTTGTTTCTACCAGTCCTGCCAGAAAGGGAAGTCAGTGAGGCCCAGCAGGCAGCAGCTGGGCAGAGCCTGAAGCATGGCCCAGTGCCAACATTTGCTCCAGCAGATTCTTAAAGTCCCCAGTAGAACTGCCCAGTCTCCCAAGGCTGAAGGAGAATGGAGGTGGGGCTGGATTGGAGACAGCCACCAGGTTCGCCTTCTGTGGATTTGCTTGGCAGGAGGGTCTGAAATGTGCGAAATTTCCACTTTCGCTGGTCAAATGCTGCCAGGTATCGGCAATTTTGTGTAAAGCGAGCCATGGGCAGTGGCCTCGCCGCAGCACCCTTCCCACGCAGGCCGCAGCAGGTGGGGGGACTCGGGACCCACACCTTTGCCTGCAGTGGCGACTGGGTGATGCCAGTCCCTCCTCCACCTGGGAAAACTGAGACCAAGAGGGCAGGAGCTGTGTGACCTCCGGGTCGGGTCCCCAAGGCTGGCTCAGGGCCCAGCATGTTTGTGCAGTGAGGGAGTGAGTGAGTGGGGAGGGAGGGAGGGAGGGTTGTATTCTGAGATGCTTCCAAACACAGATGTGACCAATGCACGGCTGCTTCTGTGGGTTCTGCTGCAGGGGAGGAACCCTGGTGGCCACGCCACACACCTGCAGACGTGACCTCTGGGGCCAGCTTCTCCACTCCCCCACAGGGGGGCAGTGAAGGAAGTGGAAGAGCCAGGTGTCTGAGTGCGTGTCTCTATTCCTGTGTACGTGTGTGCATGCATGTGCATGTATGTACTGGTGTCTGTCCCTCGGTCAGCAGGAAGATGTTGCCTGTCGCCAAGGTCCCATGCACACGTGAGTTGCTTTAGTGTGTCTGCATCTGGGCCGTCTCCCTTCCCTGCTTTGACCACAGGGAATAATGAAGGCTGACGGCAGAAGGAAACACTCGCAATCTGGCTGTCAGGTTTTGAAGGAACTGACGTCTGCGCTTGGCCAGCCCAGCCTCGCTACAGGGCAGCCACCGCAGAGGCTGACTCTCTGGGGAGGTGGCCCTGCTGGACTGGCACCTTGTGTGTGGCTCACAGAGAGGCAGAGGGCACTGGGCAAGGGTGTACAGGGCTTTGGCTCCCGCTTCCTCATCCCAGCAGCCCACCTGGAGTCAGTGACCCAGAGAGATGCTGGCTGTCCAGCCCCGGCCCTCCCTCCCAGCTCACAGAGGCCTCATCCCCTCCCCAGTCCTTCACCTGCTCCTCTCCTTCCTCTCGTAGACAGAGTGAAGCCTGTTGATCAAGAAGATTTTGTCTTCCCCCTCCTAGGAAAGCCAGAACGCAAGGGTGAGAGACAGCCAGTGTCCGTCCCTGGGTCCACCCAGAGCCGGCCTGTTTCAGATCAGGCGATGGAGCTCACAGGACAGTCAAGAGCTCCAAGAGCGATTCTGCCAGGAGCCCAGCAGATAGGTTCCAGGGCCTGGTGACCTGGCTCTGCCAAGAGCAACCCTGCCGTGTCTACAGGAGGACCACAGGCTCCCGATAGCTCCTCATTTTCCTCTAGAAAAGGAGAGGATGGAGCCGGGCGTGAGGGCCATGCCTGTCATCCCAGTTACTCCAGAGGCTGAGGCAAGAGGAGGCAAGCTCCAGGCCAGCCTCAGCAACTTAGCAAGGCATGTAGTAAAATAAAAAATAAGAAGGGTGGGGGACATGGCTGGGTGGTACCAAGAAAGGCCTGGACCCAGGAATGGCCTCTGGGAGCAGCCACACCCACCCTGCAGCCCCTGAGGCAGACCAGGAGCAGGGGCTCAGTCTCAGGCACACCGCAGCAAGGTCCACTGGAGAAAGGCCACTAGTCCCAGAGAATGGAGGGAGTGCGATTCTCCTCCCAGCGCCACTCTGCCTCCCCACACAGCACCCCAAGGCAGTGACAGGTGGCATGGTAGGGCGGGAGCCATTTAACCAAAAGCCTGCTTCTCATGGGTGTGGCCAGACAAGATGTGCTCAGCCAGACACCTGGCTTTGAGCTCAGCCTCTGGTGTGAGAGGCAGAGAACTGATCTTTGTGGCTGCGTTTACCACCCCTAGGCAACGCAGGACCCACCCAAAAGCTTCCCATGGGCCCCAGCCACGGCCACCCTTGCTCCTGACACCAGCTGCAGACACCAGCCCCTGACCTCCATCAAGGTGAGTGCTGGAGAGAAGCCCCAGCCCCAATAGCTTGTTAAGTCCCCCTGCAGGGGCCGCAGTCTAGCACCCTGAAGGACACCACCCTACCACAAGCCAGAGCATTCCTGAGAAGAGGCCAGAGGCCTGTGGCTCTCAGGAAGAGGCAAGCTGGAGTGACCAGCCAGGGGAGTGCCTGCGTCCACCCTGTTGGGATACAGGTGCGCGAGCAGTCCCCCTCCCATTCTGCCATGAAAAGCCATCAGTGCTCCCTAAAACTCTGACTTGGTCTCCTTAAAATACTTCTTCCATGCCGGGCGTGGTGGTGCACACCTGTAGCGACTCGGGAGGCTGAGGCAAGAGGATCTCAAGTTCAAAGCGAGCCTCAGCAACTTGGTGAGGCCCTAAGCAACTCAGTGAAACCCTGTCTCTAAGTAAAATACAAAATAGGGCTGGGGAGGTAGCTCAGTGGCCAAGTGCCCCTGAGTTCAATCCCTGGTTCCAAAAAATAAAATAAAGTAAAATAAAAAATAAAATGCTTCTTCCAGCCTCACTGCATTCTTTATTCAACAAGGGCACCAACCAGGGCCCATGTTCCAACACAAGTCCCTGGAGAAGTCCAGAAGCCATTTCCGGTGTCTCAGAAATCCTCCCTGGCGTCATGCCCACAGCAGGGCCACACACTCAAACAGACCCCATCTCCCCACTGGAGTCCCCATGGGGCCCCTGCAAGCCCAAAGCCTGGCTGTGTCTCCTCTACACCTTTGTTTAACCAAATCACACCTATGAATCCAAGATGCTCAGGGGACGCGTGGAGGGCCCCGGGGTGGTGAGGAGGGGAACTCACATTGCGGATCTGCTCCTTGAGGAGGGAGATGACCTTCCGCTGGCCCTTCACCACCTGGATGTTGAGGTAGATGATGGCCCTGCGGGAGACAGGGGTCAGGCTGGCAGCGAGCAGCAGGGAGGCCAGGGCCCCATGGCCACGTCATCAGGAGGTCCCCAAAGGCCCCGCACTCACAGCAGCAGGGCAGACGCCAGGAAGAGGAAGAAGGTGCTCTCCACCAGGTACCGGTGCAGCCAGGGCACCCAGGAGGCCCCGGGGCCTGCCGTCTCCAGGTGGCGCACCCACACCCTGCCCGCCTCATACATGGTGTCCAGGGTCCGGAAGGGGCCGCAGATGCTCGAGGGCTTCACCCTGGAGGGAAGGGGACCTGGGAACCCTCTGGGCAATGGTCCTCCACCCACTCCCCTCCCAGTCGCAGAAGAAGGCGACCTCCACGTGGCCCCACATCCTAGGCGGGCCCTCCAGCCAGGCCCCACCTCCCCAACCCAGGAACGCACAGAGAATTGCCGGACCTCCTGCCCACTCTATCCACTGCCTACTCACTGCCAGACAGCGTAGCAGAGGAAGATGGCGGCGCCCAGGAAGGAGGGGAAGCAGAGCAGTGTGAGGAAGACGGTGCTCATGTGTGAGGCCAGCCAGGGCCTCTGCGGAGCTTGGCAGTTGGCCATCAGGCTGGCCTGGGGAGAAAGGCTGCAGTCTGCCTCGGCCACAGCACCCGCAGAGGGCCCTTCCCAGCCCAGGGCCTCCAGGGGAGGAAGGGGAGCAGCCTGGCAGATGGCTGTGCACCCTAGGACAGGCCCTGGACCTCACTGGGCTCACTCTGCAGGACCGTGCAGCTGTGGGCAGAAAAGGCCCACGCTCAGAATCCGAGCACAGGACTGGAAAGAGCCAGCTGGGCTTCCCTCCTAGCCCCGACGGGGGACCCAGGCACATGGCACACACTGCCTGAGGCCAAGTCGGCAGAAGGGTTGAGGCCAGCAGCCACCTCCACTGCGCCCAGCTCCACACCTGCCGCTTCCCAGCCCTCGAGGACACGGGCCCCACCGTGCAGGTAGGCAGGTGGAGGACCAGGGAGAGCTCAGACCAGACTATGGGCTGTTCTCAGCCCCTAAGCACGCTGGCTGAGGAGCACCCAGTACGGCCCACAGGCCCAGGGAGACCTCTGAACCCAGTGCCCGCAGGGAAGGGCCCAACCCCAGGCCGTGGCCCCGCACAGCTGGGTAGGGAAGGGTCTGTCAGTCTGGGGCACCGGGGTACCTATGGGCTACTAGGCTACGTGCCCACCCACTGCCCCAGCCAGCAGCTGCTCCCCCAGCCCCCCTTGCACAGCCCACGTTACCTTCTTGACCAGGAAGAGGAGCAATAGCCTGAGGATTTGCACGGCCGGCAGGAGAGGTGAGAAGAGGACCCCCAGCCTGGAGGAGGGGCACAGTCCAGTGGTGAGCACCCACACCTCCTGGACCTGGCTCAGACTGCAGCGAGCCACCTGCTCCCCCTGCTGCTGCAGGGGAAGCCAGGGCCAGCTGTGGCCAGGAGGGCAGGTGTGGGCCCTCGGGAGAGAGGCACGGACCACAGTGCCCTGCCCTCCATGGGAACTAGGCAGCCAGGGCAGAGGGGGCACCTCACCAGGTCAGAGTCTGCCCGTAAATCAGGTCTAGAACATTCCTTGCAATGTCAAACTCGGGTTTCCGCCTCCTCTTGAGCTTCCTCTCTGAGATGAGCCTGGGCAGAAAAGGGGCCTCACTATGTGGCCACAGGACCCTCATTCCGTCTGAGAAGGTACCCAGGTGGTGACACTGGCCCTCCCCACACAGGCACCCAGCAGGTGTCAGGAGAGACAGTGGCCGTCCTGGACCACCCAAGGACGGACACTGCAACTGGCCCCTCTGAACCTCTCTAAGTCGGGGAGATGCACCTGACCTGAGCACACAGAAGCTCTGCAGCTTCTCAACAATCTTATTTTTATTACCAAACTCATATATTAACAAAAAAGGAAATAAAAATCATCCGACGTGCTAGATTCCACAACAGCCCCCCAGCAACATTTTGAAGATGCCCTGCTCTCGTTCCTCGTTTCCCTTGGAGAATGCTGACACCATGACACATGTACATATCTCTTAGAAACCTCATTTTCATTTCCAATCTAAAAACACAGGGACTGGGGATATAGCTCAGTGGGTAGAGCGCCTGCCTTGCAAGCACAAGGCCCTGGGTTCAATCCCCAGCACCGCAAAAAAAAACATGTCTCAAACCAAACAAAGTGGTACAGGCCTGTCATCCCAGCAACCGGGGTGGCTGAGGCAGAAGGATCACAAGTTCAAAGCCAGCCTCAGCAACTCAGTGAGGCCCTGAGCAACTTAGTGAAACCCTGTCACTAAATTAAAAAAAAAAGGGGCCAAGGATGTAGCTCAGGGGTTAAGCGGCCCTAGGTTCAATCCTTGGCACCAAAAAAATTAAAAATTAGGGCTGGGGATCTAGCTCAGTTGGTAGGAGCGCCTGCCCAGCGTGCACAAGGCCCCGGGATTCGCAGCACCACAAAAAAGAAAAAAAAAAATTAAAAATTAAAAATAAATACATAAAGAACCCCCTACTCCCAGCTGGCGCGCTTCCTGGAACCTCAGTGAGCTCTGGCTGAAGCAGATATGCCAAGGTGGGAGGCCCCGCCCATCTGAGGCCCTGCCCCACCCCACCCAGGTGGGGTGTCCGAGTGAGGGATGGGGTGGGCAGAGCTAGCCCAGCCGCCCAGGCCCCCTCACCTCCACACCAGCTCCCCAAAGAGCGTGTCGAGCAGTGCAAAGAGAAAGTCCATCACCAGGAACCGGTACAGCTCCTGGCCCACGAAGTCCTCCCAGCACTGGCCCTGCAGGGCAGCCACCCTGCGGCCCAGCCAGTGGTAGCAAAGAATGCCGAGGATGGCCATCTTGAGGATGAGGTTCCTGCAGGGAACGGTGGAGTGGGGCGCAGAGGCTGAGCAGGGGCGCCGGCATCAGCAGGCATGCCAGGAACCCACGCCCATGCCCACCCAGCCACGCACCTGCAGATGGCTACATACACCTCCAGCCCCGGGGACTCGTGCCCCTCCAGGGCAGCCAGGCCACGGAACAGGTATGGCGCCCCCAGGTTGAGGAGGGAGACCACCAGGGGCAGGGCCAGCAGCCTCGCCTCCTGGCCAGGAGACACCGGGTTCTGCAAGGCACCAGGGGAGGGCTGGGCTCACTGAAGGCTCCCCACCTATGGGGCATGTCCACTCAAGGTGGGAAGGGGCCCTGGGGGGCCCCAGCGGGCCAGGCAGCACCCCACGCCCAGGGCAGCCCACCCAGGCTCAGTTCCCACACTAGGGAAGTGGGGGTGCCAGAACAAGAGCAGGGGCGGGCGGGGGAAGAAGAGGGAGACTGAAGCCGGGCCTGGGCACACCTGGCTGAGGGACGGCCCCCTCCCGCGCTCCTGCCCACACCTGGATCATGGACTCCGAGAAGACGAGAACGGCCACAGAGCAGCCCAGCATGATCCCCAGACACAGCAGCCACACCAGCCCCAGCACGAGCCCCCGCCGCAGCCTCCCGCGCAGGCTCGGGGGGCTCCTGTGCAGTTGCCACTCAGCCAGCAATTCCTGTGGGGGCAGCACGGCCCGTCACCCCTCCATGCACGAACACGCAGATGTGCAGACCCACACGCGGCACGCAGGCAGGACAGAGGGACAGGTGGCTGCCCGCGCCTCCTGTGCTGTGCGCGGTGCCAGCGTGGGGCCTCCCCTCCTCCTCCCTGCCCCCTCTCGCCTGCCCCAGTCTGGACTCCCGAGTGCCAGCCGGTTGCCTGTTCCCTGTGGGCATGGGTGGCCCTAAGGGAAGGAGGACACCAGCCCCCACAGGAGCTGCCATGAACCTGGTCACAACTGAGCTCTCCTCAGCACAAAAGCCCAGAATGGCCGAGTATTTCCACAAGGCCCAGCAAGCCCCGTGACTTGGCATGGGACTTGACCTCTGAGCCTGCTTTCTCCCTTATACTCCTGACCCCCAAGGGCCCCCATGGCCATTCAGTGACTAAAGGAGGGTGGTGTGCAGCTAGCACCAAGGGCCTCAGGACAGCAGGGCAGACCCCAGGAAGGGCCTGGAGGGAGCAGACCTGACTCTTGCTGAGGGGCTCTGGGCCTGGCCCTGCTCACCCACCAGAGCCTGCAGAGCCCACCTGAGCAGCATGGGCAGCACTGGCTCTGGGGGCGTGCTGGGCTGGCAGCCGCCTGAGGGGTGCGGATGGAGAACATCAAGGCCTGCCGTCGGCATCACAGACCACCTCTGCCCGCCCCACCCTCGAGGTCAGCTCGCAGACAGCTCCCTCCAGGCCACACATGGGCTCTGGACCCAAACAGAGCCCAGGCTGGGTCTGCAGGGCGCTGGGCAGGCTATTTTGGAGTTCTGGGGCGACGGGGCAGGGCAGGTGGTCGCTCACCTTCAGCTGGGTGCGGATGTTGTCCTGCTGGAGGCGAGAGGCCCGCTTCTCAGTCACCTTGTAGTCCCAGGAGCAGAAAACGGTGATGGCGTGGACACCCTTGGTGCTGCCCACTCGGTAGCTCTCCCCAAAAGCACGCGACATGCTGGGAACAAGCAGAGACAGGCGGGCGTGAACAGGGGCCAAGGGGCACAGAGGCCAGGGAGGAGGGCAGGAGGGCCCCTGCGGCCCCCCGCTCTCCCCTCGCCCTGGGCAGCCTGAGCCCTCAGCTTCCAGCCTGGTGTGGACTGAGGCCACTCTGGACCCGCCTGCCTGAGGCTCACGCACAGGGAGATGGCCAGGGCTTCACTCACCATTAGCAGCTGGCTGCCCACCAAGACAGCACTTGGAAAATGCTGGACTCACTCAGTTCCTCTGCGCTGCCCGCCCCGTGACCACAGCAGCTCCCCTGCTTCTGTTCTGCCTGCTCTCACTGAACCTCCCGAACTCAGTGCTTCCACAACGCCCAGGCAAACACCGCCAGGCCCTGGACTGCCCCAGCCCATTCACTGCTCTTTTCCCAGGGACAGCAAGCTTCTCCAGGATGGGCATCATGCTTGGGTACCTTCCTGCCCAAGTTGAGCACAGTGAACACTTGGAGGGTGAAGGGATAGGTGGATGAACGAGTAGGTAGATGGATGCATGGATGGATACACAAAAGTAAGGGTGAGAGGATGGATAGATGGGTAGATGGACAGGCTAATGGATAGACAGGTAGATGGGTGGGCGAGTGGGGGGGATGGATAGATGGATGAATGGGTAGATGGGTGGGTGAATGGGTAGAGGCATGAATGGATGAAGGATGGAGGGATAGATGGGTAGATAGGGGGATGAAGAGATGGATGAATGGATGCATGGGTGGAGGGTGGATGTGGGTGGGTGGGTACATAGGTGGGTTACTGGATAAAGGGATGGATGAAAGAAGGAGGAATAGATAGATGGATGATAAATGGATAGGTAGAGAGGTGGATAAATGGGCAAACAGGTGGGTGGGTGGACAGGTAGATGAACAGGTAGAGGAATGGATGAATGGATGAAGGAAGGATGGACAGGTGGCTGGATGATGGATATATAGATGAATAAATGATGGATGGGTGGGCAGGTGGATAGATGGGAAGATGGATGGATGGAAGGAAGCACCAGTGGGCCTATGGGTGGTGCTCAGAGCTGGGTCATGTGGTAGAAGGCCATTACCTGTATACCAAGGTGATGCAGGTGATAAAGAAGGCTGCTCCCATCGTGAAGAGGTAGGCCAGGGGCATGTTGTAGGGAAGGCTGCTGGCCCTGGGGCTGCACTGGTCGCCATCCCGTGGGGCGACACACAGCTGGTTCAGCGTGACGTTACTGTAGTACCCGTAGTACATGACGGTGTGGGTGAAGCTGCCCTGTAAGGAGGCCAAGTCAGGTAAGAGACTCGCTCCCTCCCCACTCGCCTACCCTCAGGCCTCCAGACGCAGAGAGGCTGACACAGGAGAGAAGGCAGCCCGGGGCCTCCTTACCCCGCCTGTGAGGAGCTCCAAGCCTGTGAAGGCAGGGGCAGGGCCCGGCGGGTCTGGCGGGAAGGCGGCCTGCACGCCCACCAGGAAGGCCAGCAGCAGCAGCAGCAGCAGTACATTGAAGGCCAGCAGGGTCTTGAGGAACAGGAAGTAGGAAAGCACGCTGGAGCCGAACTGGCCTCCGATTTGCTTCAGTGTGTAGCGCCACGGCCTGACGGCATGCAGGCCCGAGAGCAGAGCCAGCCCCAGGCTATGCAGGGCCTGTGGGGACAGGGCAGGAAGGCCCTGAGGGCTGGGACCACACGGTCACCCATGGCCCCAAGGCAAGGCCAGGATTAGGAGACCCCCACCAGGGCAGCAGAAGAGGGAAGCGGCCCCCCACCCACTCTCGCCCTTCTGCACACCAAGGCCTCAGCTCCCAGGCTCCTACCAGGATGCAGGCGTATCTGAGCCGGCTGCAGCAGAAGACACCCCCGCGGTTCTGTGGGCCCCTCCGCTTCCCCCTCTGGATCTGGCTCTTCTCTCTGGGGACAGAGGCCACCATCAGTGCCTGAACCTCAGAAGGGCCTGGCTCCTTCCTGGGGGCCACCCAACCACAGACTTGAGACCCCTCTATCTGGCCACTTTCAGCCTAGTTGAGGAAGCAGGCATTGGGGCCACACAAGGCTGGTGGGCACTCACCGCAGGCAGCGCTTCTCAGCCAAGTTCAAGGGCATCCCCCGGAGCATGTGGTCCCGCTGGGCTACTGACAGGCCCTGAAGCTCCTTCACTAGGAGGCTTCTCTTCTCTGCAGCGAGGGAGGCCCGGTTGATGTCCAGCATCCCTCCCTTGGGCCCCTGGCCCGGGACCTGGACAGGTCACCACCCCAACCCAAGCTCAGTACCCTGCTGCCGGGCCTGACTGGCTCCTCTCCAAGGTTCAGCCAAAGCCAGACCCAGACCTGCAGTCCAGGACCATCCTGGAGTCACCACCCAGCCCACAGCCCATCCTGCTAGCCACCATCCCTCTCCTCCTCCACCCCCTGGAGCCCAGAGCCCCTTCTCCCATCTCCATCAGGTCCCCAGCATCTTCTCGGCCCAGCAAAACCCCATCCCCACCATGTCCCAGCTGTGCTCAGCTCTTGCTGGGGAGCAGTCACGGCAGGGCCCCGGGGGTTGCTTAGCAGCCCTGATGCTGGCTGCCCATACGCCGTTTCTGAGATGGCCTGGCCAGGGTGCTATAGAACCTCAACATTAAGAGTTCCAGGACCTGGGCTGGGTTGCAGCTCGGAGATAGAGCACTTGCCTAGCGTGCGCGAGGCCCTGGGCTCCATCCCAAGCACCAGAGACAAATACAAGTAACTGAAGAGTTCCAGGACCCAGAAGAGTTCTCCTTCCACCTCAGAGATCCAAAGCCCACCAAGACGGCAGGCCAGGAGCAGACAGGCCACACAGGGTCAGGGGCCTAGCAGTCAGCACACTTGGGCTCTGAAGCAAGGCTGCCGCCTCCCTGCATCCTTACTGCAAGCCTGGAGGCAAGTGCTACCTACCTACCCACTTCCCTGCCCCTCAGGGTCCCTCAGGAGGGACCTCAGAGCTGAGGCATGGGAAGGAGGCTACCTCTCTCCCCCTCCCCAGCTGGACCTGCTGCCCACATCCCTGCAGCCCGTGTGCGCCGCCCCGCCTCGCTCACCATCCTCCTCGAGGGTGGCGGGGTCCAGTTCCAGGTCATACAGGCGAAGGCTGGGCCGGGCTGAGCGCACCGTGCTTCCAAGCAGGGGCCGGCTGCCCCTGCGCCGCAGCTTCACTGTGCGGTTATAGTACTGGGAGATGATGGCCCCTCGGCTTCGGCCTAGGAAGGCAGGTGGCAAAGTGGGGCAGGACAGGGCCAGGCCTGACCTTGCCAGCCTCCAGGACGGTTCTCAGCACCAGGCCTCCCAGGAAAACTCCCTCATCAGAGACCACAGGCTCCACTGCATTCCCACCTGTCTATTTGCCCCTGTGATGACTCTGGAGTCATTTTTGGAACCCAGCTGGGCAGTGTGAGGCAGTGCGGGGCCTCGGGGCAGCAGGTGGGGGGGACCAGGAACCTAAAGGGCCTAGCTCTGAGGTACCCAGATGCCCAGGGCTGGAGCCAAAGCCAGCGTAGGGCTGAGGTTCCCACTTACCGATGGTGCGACTGGGCATGCTCGCCAAGATGCGGAGGGTGGCCGTGCTATAGACCGGGGCACCCTCTGGCCCCACCAGGGTCTGGTGACCACTGCCTGCAAAAGAAAGAGATGTCCTTGCCTGGCTGCTTTGCCCACCCCACTGCCAGGAGGGACTCTCCAGCTCCCATCCACCTGTGCCAGCATCCATGCCTGTCTCACCTGGGGCCCCCAGGGTTCCAGCCACCAGCTGCCTCTGCTGCAGCTCCAGCTCCTCCTCGGCTGCCCACTGGCTCTGCTCCTGGATGAGCTGGTGAAAGGAGTCGTGCACCTCGCTCTCTTCATAGGGGCTGGGCTCCTGGCTGCCGGCCGGGAGAGGACATGGGCGTCAGGTCCAGCTCAGAAAGGGCAACATCCACCCACCACCCACACCTCCCAGCCCCACAGCACTTACTCCTGGTCCCCTGGAGTCTCAGGGACACGGAGAGCCAAGACCAGTGGCTGGGCCATGCCTGCCGTCCACACCCAGCCAGTTTGCACACCAAGGGCAGCTAAAAGCCTGGACACCACCTCTAAAGCCGGAGCCTCTCACTGCCCATCTGATGAGACAGGGACACAATGAACCCTCAATGCCTGGCACACATCCAAATGGTCTGCTCCTTGGAGGACCAAGCTGCCGCCCCCTCTCCTGTCCCCGATCCACAGCTAAACACAGGGTCAGGAGTGACCCCAAGTAAGCGGCATGCCAAAATGGACTGAGAAAGAGCGAAGGAGATAGAGGGAAGAAAGGAAGGGTGTGGACCCACAGTTCCCATCAGTTTCCTCGATGTCATCAGCGGCCACAAGTGCCTGGAAAATGGGGAAGGGCTGGATGCCTGTGGACAGTGCCCTTTTCAGGCCCTTGGTTCCCAGGGTGCTGCCCCAGGGACACCTTCCTCTTGAACAAAGGTCAGGGCAGCTCAAAGGCTTTCCCTGTGCCTGCCCTGTAACCCAAGGCGCTTCCTCTAGCAGGAAGTCCTGCCTGGCAGCCGCCTGAACCCTGCCCCCAACCCCTGCGGAAGCAGCACGGGGAAGGGCTCCCCGCCCCACACCCACCAGCCACCCCTCCACTCTGGGTGCTCCAAGCTCCTCCAGTCCTCAGGAGACTGACTCCCTACATTCCATCACCACAGGCTGGCCACGGGGAGAGTGCTGGACCCAAACAGGCCGGCTTTGTGTTGGCTCTGCCGTCACCGAGCACAATTGGAACCAGAGTGGCCTTGTGTGAGGCTGGGCCTCTGGGCCTGCTGCCCCGTGGGAGTGGGGAGCAGAGAACTGTTGCCAACAGCTGACTCTGCAGCAGTCTGCCCAGCCCTGGCCTCGGTCCTCCCTGCCGTCCATCCTCCCTGCCCTCACCCCCAGGGAACTCAGGAAAGTGGGCTCCTATCGGGAGATTTTCCCTGACCAGCACAGCACAGTCCCTCCAGAATGGTGCCCACACAGTGCCCAGCCTCCTGTCCAGGAGACCCAGGCCCCAACAAGCCAAGCCCTGCCCCACCTCCAGCAGGAGCACAACTGGCGGAGGCCAGCCAAGAGCCTTGCAGAGCCCATCCGGTCCCTGGGCTGGCAGTCCCTCCCCAGCCCAGATCCACAAGGGGCTGGGGGTGCGGGAGGGCTGCGGGCCTGGGACCCCGGGCTCCCCTGGGCGCCTGGACTTCAGCCCGGCCAGGTCCGCGGAGTTTTCCGGCGCCCCATTCCGGAGCCCGAACCAGGTGGGGAGCGGCGGGGGCGGTTTTCAGGAACCAGCACCCGGCGGGGCGACACCACCCGGCGAGGGCCGCCGCGCCTCCCGCCCCGCCGCTCCCAGCCCCGCGGCTCCCCGCCCCGCCGCTCCCAGCCCCGGTGCCAGCCGGAGTCGGCCCTGGGAGGCCGCGAGGGAACTCGCTGCCAAGTGGCCTCGAGGCCGCAAGGAGCGCGGCCCCGCCGAGCGCCCGCCGCTGGCCCAGGGCGCCGCCCACCCCACGCCACTCGGGGCCGCGGGACCCCGCGCCCAGACCGGGCCACTCACCTGGGAGGCGCCGGAGGCGGGGCCCCGCGCCCGCGCGTGGCTCACCTGTCCCGCAAGGGCCGCCGGGAACCGCGCTCCGAGCCGCACCACCGGAGGGAGGGTCAGTGCGAGCGAGTGACAAAGGGCCCCGGGGGGCGACCAGTGACTGTCGCGGGCCGGCGGGCAGAGGGAGCTGCACCGCCAGGCCCACGTGGCGGCGGGCTTCCACGGTCACGTGACCGGCTCCCTCCAGGGCTGTGCCCAGCCCCTGACCGGGCACCGGCGCCGACTGCGCTCTGCCCGCCGACTTCCGACCCTGCGGGCTGAGCAGGGTGAGGGCGGCCGCGCGTCTGCCTCTGTGCAGTCTCCGGCCCAAGTCCCAGTGCCTGTGCGACTCCGTTTCCCCAAGTTTCAAAAGGGGACCATCATTCCACCCACCCGCTTCCCAGGGTTAGTGGTTGTCAAAACACGACAGCGCGGAGCCCACTAGTGCGGAGACTTTCCACACCGTGTTGGGAAACCCCTCCTCCCGCGAGCCTCCAGCGCGACGTCCGCCACACCCCCAGCTGCAGCCCGGGTATCGCCCCGTCCTGCTCTGGGCGGGGTTTCTGTTGTTTATCTAGTAAAAGGGCTGGCGCTTCCCGTGTGCCAGGTGGGGAGGAGGGGGCGAAGAGGAAGACAGATTGGCACTGTGAACAACCCCGACGATTGTGCCCATTGCCTGGTGTTCTATTATTCCCTACAAGACAGGAAGGCAGGCACTGACCTTCCAATTTTACAGATAAGGAAACCGAGGCTGAGAGAGGATCAGTCTCCAGGATGCCATCAGCCAGCACATGGGCCTTGGTCCCGCCAGGAGCTCTATGGAGGAGCCTGACTTTGAGACACCCCTCCCCCAAGCTCATGAGGAGGTGGAGGAGGCAGGAGGCAGACATGGTGACTGCACAGGAAGCAGAAAGGAGGGCCGGGCCCTCCTGGAGGAGAGAAAGCTTGCAGGAATTGCAGGGACTTCATGAAATCTGTGGGAACAGGTCCAGGGACTTGAACTTGGACATGAAGGGAGAGGCCAGGTGGGGTTTCTTTGCAGCTGTCAGTGTGCTTCTCAGGTGGGGGCTACCTGGAGCATGGAGGCCCAGCTTGCCCAGGCCCTGTACTCCTCCCACTTCCTTCCCCTCCTTGCACACCCTTCCTGCACGCCCACGATGAATGTGCATGACCCCAGATGAACCCTGAGCACGTCCCACTTCCCACGGACAGGAGCATTTGTGAATCTTCCCCCTGCTCCCCCAGCCCACTGCACCCACCAGCCAGCTTGGGGCCTGGCACAGAGGAGGGTTCTGGACACCAGGAGGGAGGTGGTCAGGGAGGCAGAAAAGCTCTGGGAGAATTCAGAGCTGGGATGATGCGGCCCTGAAGGAGGGGGACAAGGGCAGGGCTGTGGAGCTCCCAAGGGATCAAGGGCTGGGAATGCCAAGCCAACTCCTAAATGTCTAGCCCGCCAGGGGCGTGGAGGAGCTGCTTCCTGAAGGCTCCTGATGGGCCAGAAGCCAGGTCCCTCCCTGGGCCTGGGCACAGGGTGGCGCCAACGACAGAGGCGGGAAGTTCAGAAATAACGGCCAAAGAAGATCCAATGGCCCCGTGTGCTGCGGCCCACCAGGATGTCACTATCGCGCCCTCCGGAGCGACCTGCAGCCGGCAGATAAGGGGCGGAACCTTCACCCCACGGCCGCAGCCTTGAGGGTCGGTCTGGCCTGCTGCCAGAAGTGGGCGGGGAGTCTGGATTAGGGAGATCCGCCCCGCCACAGTGCGGCCCCAAAGCGTGGCCCGACGGCAGCTGAGCCCGCGACGCCCGGCAGGGAGCGGGAGCCCGACCCCAGCCCCGCGCGCACCGGGCTTGCCCACCACCCCGGCGCCGACCTCTCACCTGCGCCCCCAGCGCCCCCGCGCCCCACCGCCGGCAGGAAGTGCCTGCTCGGCCTCGAGAGAGAGCCGAGGAAACTGCGGGGAAGGCGGGGGCGAGCAGAGGGGGAAGAGAAGCTGGGGAGAGGGGAGGGCAGGGTTCCTGTCATGTGACCTCACCCTCGCTGCCTCCCAGAGCCGCCTGCAGTGGCGGCAGCAGCACGAGGAGGGGGCTCCTCCTGGGTCCCCAGGTGAGCTGGATGCAGATCATGGAGGAGGAGGGAAATAGGGTGAAAGAACTGAGGCTGAAAGGTTGAGGTGGGTGTCATCGCTGCTGCAAAGTCGGCATTCTGGTCCCCTCTCCCCTTCCCACGGCTGGGGCTGTAGCCACGCCTCCTCTTCTGGGACCTGTGAGGGCGCTAAGCAAACCTAGGCCTGGGAGCTGGGCGGCAGGAAGGAAGACAGCGGGACCCCAGGACATTAGAGCTGCCCTTGCCGCATCCTGGGAACTGTCGGGGCTTGGAACAGGTGTCTTCCTGGAGGGGATCGGCACATGGAGAAGGGTGGGAATGTGATTTTGCCAAGGGTGACCTGCAAGGCTTATGGCCACAAGTGACAGGGCATGGGAAGCACAGGCTTGTGCCGGGTGCCACCTCTCCATGCTCTCTGGCCTTTCGCCCCATTGACAGATGGGGAGAATGAGGCCCTGTGCCATGTGTCCCTTTGAGAGGTGCAGCTGGACTGAGTCCACATCCTGACCCGGCAGGATTCTCCCAGGGCTGAGACCCTGAGGCTCCCCACATTCTTCCTGGGAGCAGAGACAGCAGGGATGTTGCGACAGTGGTCGGGGCAGTCGGGGCAGGCCCCTGGGGAGATGGAACCGCAGCCCGCAGGCGAGGAGCTGTGGGAGCAGGAGATGGAGCGGCTCTGCGCCTCGCGGGCGCCGGTGCGGACACTGCCCTACGCCATCGCGGACAAGCGCTTCATCCGGTGGGTGGCGGCAGGGCGGCCGGTGGGAGAGGGGGAGGACCCCGGGTGGCCCAGTCAGGGGAGGGGAAACACCAGCCGCAGAAGAATCCCCGACCCATGGCGCCATCTGCCTGGCGGGGTGGGCAGGGCGGGTGACTCAGGGGCGCCCCCATCGCCACCCCACCCCAGGCAGTTGCGGGAGCCCAATGGAGTGAAGACCTCGTGCTGGCAGCGATGGCAGCGCAGGCGGCAGATCGCGGGACGGCGCCTGGGGGAGGCGGCGCAGCGGCTGGCCCAGGGCTTTGGGCTCTGGGAAGGGGCTCTCTACGAGATCGGAGGTAGGACCCTCGCATTCCTCCTCCCATCTCTATGTCCCAATGTCCAGTTTCGAACGGGAGGGGGCACCATCCCTCGGGTCATTGCCGGAGTTCACCCGCAACGGTCAGCCCCTCCGTCCTCGCACACACACGCCTCAGCCCCCGAAAGGCAGGTGCAAACCACGATGAGTGACAGCACCCTCTGGTGGCTATCAGTGACACAGCCCGGGAAGCCTCCTGCTGGCCCGCGAGGCTGCCCCCCAACCCATGAGCGGGCTTTTCGGCCCTCCAGTCCCACGCCCTCGGATCCCAGCCGGGGCGCCGTGTCTCCCTCGCCCGCCCTGCTCTTCTCCCCGCAGGCCTCTTTGGCACCGGGATCCAGTCCTACTTCACCTTCCTCCGTTTCCTGCTGCTGCTCAACCTGCTGACCGTGGGGCTGACTGCCAGTTTGGTGCTACTGCCTCTGGCCTGGCTCCGCCCCCCGGGCCCAGGCCCCGCCCAGAACTTGAGTGAGTGCTGGAGCGGCTCCCGGATCTCGGCCCACCTGGCATGCTGGCATGCTGCCTGTGCCCAGGCGGGACTACCCTGCCCTGCCTTTGCATGGCACACTTCAGACACGTCCTCAGTGTCAGGGTTGGGGCTAGCCTCAGAAGGGCAGACTGTTGCCCTTGTCATCTGACTCCTCCCTGCTGGTCCATGTCCCTCCTCAACAGCCCTGCAGTGCCCTGACAGCCACCAGGCCCACACTGGCATTCCAAAGTTCCACAATCAACTCTGGAATGTTCTAACTGGCAGGGTAAGTGGGGTCAGCCTGGCCATGGGCCAGGGGTCCCGGGAGGCTCCTGCCCCCATCGAAGGACTCTTGGTTTCTAGAGAGAAGTCTTACACAGGCTGGTGAGGCCCATGATGGGGTCAGAGAGGCTCAGCCACATGCACACCACAGGCAGAACACTGGGTGTGGGGTTCAAGGGACAAGAGGCCCCTAGGATAACGTCCCGGCCTCTGGGACTGGAAGCCATCGAGTGGCCCCCAGGGCGGACTCCTAGGTCTGAGTCCTGGCTCCGTTCCCCAGAGCTCTCCTTGAGCAAGCTGCCTTACCTCTGAGCCTCTGCAAGGTTGGAACATTCTCACCTGATGGGTTGCAGTGGGGTAAGGGGTTCCCACTAGGAGGGACTCAAACAGAGCCCTGCTTAGGTGTCTCCATCACTGTCCCCAGGCCTTCAACAACACCTATCTCTTCTATGGCGGGTACCGGGCGGGGCCCGAGAGCAGCTCTGCGTACAGCATCCGCCTGGCCTACCTCCTCAGCCCACTGGCCTGCCTGCTTCTCTGCTTCTGTGGGACGCTGCGGAGGTGAGAGCAGACCCACGCCCCTTCCCAGAGCCGTCGCCCCTGACACCCCTCCTCTGGCAGGGATGCCCACGTTGGCAGATGGGCCCCGTTTCCTATTAAGGCTCCTGGTGGTTCCTTAGCCCAGACTTATGCATCCCAGCTGCAACTCTTAGGAGCTGGGTCCACCATATCCCCAGCTTCACTCACCCAGGCCTCCCACACTGGCCCAGAGGTGGCCACCACTAAGGCCCAGGGGGAGCCCCCTCCCACAGCAATCTGTGCCCCCAGGATGGTGAAGGGGCTGCCACAGAGGCCTGTCCTGGGCCAGGGCTACAGGGCACCTCTCAGCGCCAAGGTCTTCTCCTCCTGGGACTTCTGCATCCGGGTGCAGGAAGCAGCCATCATCAAGAAGCATGAGATCAGCAATGAGTTCAAGGTGTGTGCGCGAGCGAGCCCGAGTGTGAGGCAGTGTGTGGCTGCGTGTAACCGAGTGAGTCCTGCGTGTGTGTGTGTGTGTGTGTGTGAACAGGTGGTGGAGGCATGAGGGCACGTGTGAGTGAGCGTGTGTTTCACAGGTAGAGCTGGAAGAGGGCCGGCGCCTCCAGCTGGCCCAGCAGCGGTCCCCCACTCAGAGGGCCTGCCACCTGCTCACCTTCCTGCGGGTCAACGTCCTCATCGGGCTTCTGGTGGTAGGGGCCATCAGCGCCATCTTCTGGGCCACCAAGTACTCGCAGGACAACAAGGAGGTGCCTGGCAATTGCCTGCCTTTGATTCCAGCCATGACCATGGGAGGGGACAGGGACCCCACTGTGCAGACTGGAAACTGAGGTTCAGAGACGTGAAAGTGATCATGACCTTGTGGTCTGGCCTGTGCATGTCCCACTGACTGGGCTCTGGACCCCTACCCTGCACCCACATCATGCTTAAGGGGGCCAGAGAGGATGGGAGTGGACAGGGCCCTGCTCTGCAGACTCCCTGACCTGCTACTCCCCACAGGAGGCCCTGTTCGTGGTGCTACAATATCTCCCCCCTGGGGTCATCTCCCTGGTCAACTTCCTGGGTCCTCTGCTGTTTGTATTCCTTGTCCAACTGGAGAACTACCCACCCAGCACCGAGGTCAACCTCATCCTCATCTGGTGAGCACACCCTTGGGGCCCTGTGGGTACCTGGGAGGAGTCTGCATCCTGCTACTGTCCTGGCTGTCATCTGGCACCAGGGGTCCCCACCAGGGGTCCCAATCAGGAGGCTCCCTGTGTTGACCACTGCACCAGAGGGAAGGCAAGGGGGCTTCCTCAGTCCCAAAGGAAGCCTCCATTTCTGACCAATCACTAGCCATTTAGAGGGACGGGGGATGTTGGAACCAGCTTTGCCCACTTACAAAACACAGCAACCCAGGCACACAGCTCCCACATGCCCTTGAGGGCTTTATGCCCCGACCTTGACAACTCTCACTTAGCTAGGTAAGTCCCACCACCCTCATCCCCACTTGATGGACAAGGAAACAGACTCCCAGGGTGAAGTGCCCAGCCAGGCCTGATCTCAAGACGCCTTTAGGCACAGGTTCACATGCCAGCCCTCCCCCAAACCAGGCTCTTTCCTGTCTCAGCATTGGTCCTGTCTCTACTCCAGACTCCCCCCAAGGAGTCCTCATGCCTGGGCCCCTGAGCTCCCGAAGCTTCTCCTTTCTCCTGCTTCCCCCCGTCCGTCACTGGGCCCTGCTTTTCCCTCTGCTTTCCCCAGTGTGAACTGTGGATGGCTTTGAAACTTTTATTTAACTTAGAAATGTACACATGGGGGCTGGAGATGTAGCTGCAGTGGTAGAGTGTTTGCCTAGCATGCGTGAGGCCCTGGGTTCAATCTCCAGCATCACCCCCCACCCCAAAAAAAGAAAAGAAAAGAAAAGAAAAATTTACACATGGTAAAAAATTCAAAATGCTCAAAAGGATAAAGGATTTAAAAATAAGCTTCCACCCACTCCTGCCTCCCAACTTCCCTCAACTGAAGGACCGCAGTTCCCAGCCTTTCTGGACAAACATGGATACTGCAAATGTCCACCCTTGAAAATAACATGCCTACAATGATTTTAGGCCTTCAGACCTATGTAGTCCAGGGAGGCATGATTTAGTAAGTATGTGCTACGTCGTGTGCTTATGATATGTGAGCTCAGATCAGTGGGTCAGGATGTTAATAAGCAGCAGAGCAGCAGAGGGAAGCAGGTCTTGGGGCCACAGTGTAGCTTGGTGGCGGAGCCTGTGCTTAGCATGTGTGAATCCCTGGGTTTGACCCTCAGCACTGCAAAAAAATGAATTAAGGAAGGTCTCACCTGTACTGAGGATCCTGAGAGGTCCAAGGTTCCCGTCCTGCAGGCCTGTCGGCTACACTGAGGGGCTGGGTGGTGACAGCTGGATTCTGCTGTGTTTCCCAGACTGATTTAAAAACAGACCTTTCCCACGAATCATCTGGGGACTGGGATTCTGGGAACACACTTTGGGAAGCACTACCGTGGATGGAGCAGACTGGAAGGAGGCTGGGCTCTGGGTTTAGAGGGGGCAGGATCTCTCACAGACTTCACTCTGGGCCAGCCCCTGACACAGTGCCTGCCCCCAGGTGCGTGGTGCTGAAACTGGCCAGCCTGGGCATGTTCTCCTTCTCCCTGGGTCAGTCCATCTTGTGCATCGGCAGAAACAAAACCAGCTGCGAGGCCTACGGCTACAACGCCTGTGACTACCAGGTGCGGGGAGCCTGGGGCCTGGCCTCCTGTTCTTCTCAGCAGGGTCCCCCTCCCAAACCACGCAGAGCGCTGTCCTGCCCCTGGAGTCTCCTTGTCCCCCTCCAGGCCTCACTTTTGTGAGAAACTGTGAGCGGAGCTGCCACACAGCCACACACCCCCAGGGGGCGCTCCTGTACCACACGCTGCCTGCACCGTGTGGCCACCCTGGCTGGGGGGGACCCTGCTCCAGATCCCAAGTTCGTGCCCCACTGGAGGAAAGGCTCCTATGCCCCCTCAATGAGCGGGTGAGGGAAGGGAGGCCTGGGCCTGTGGACGGTGACAGGCCCCCTCCCTCTGCACCCAGTGCTGGGAGAATTCAGTGGGTGAGGAACTGTACAAGCTGAGCATCTTCAACTTCCTCCTGACCGTGGCCTTCACCTTCCTGGTCACCCTGCCTCGGAGGTGAACCATGTGGGGGCACCCCAGGGAAATGCCCAGGGGCAGTGTGGGTATGGTTGGGATGGCTGTGACTGATGTGGCCCACACATCCCTCTTGCCTGGTGGGTACCTGGACACCCCCTGCCAGGCTGCTGGTTGAGCGGTTCTCAGGCCGGTTCTGGACTTGGCTGGGCCGAGAGGAGTTCCTGGTGCCCAAGAATGTGCTGGACATTGTGGCAGGGCAGACGGTCACCTGGATGGGGCTCTTCTTTTGCCCCCTGCTGCCCCTGCTCAATAGCATCTTCCTCTTCCTCACCTTCTACATCAAGAAGGTGAGCCAGGTGCGGTGGCGCACGCCTGTAATCCCAGCACTTGGGAGGCTGAGGCAGGAGGAGCGCAAGTTCAAAGCCAGCCTCAGCAACTTAGCGAGGCCCTAAGCAACTCAGTGAGACCCTGTCTCTAAATAAAATACAAAATAGGGCTGGGGATGTGGCTCAGTGGCTGAGTGCCCCTGGGTTCAATCCCCAACACCCAATACAACAAAAAAAAAAAAAAAAAAAGAAGGTGAGGGCATCCCGTTGGGTGGGAGCAGGGGAAGGTGTGTCCTGGGGCCAAGAGAGCTGGGCCGTGGCCTTCTCCCCTCCCCACTTCCCTGGGCTGCCGCACTGACTGCCCCCTTGTCCTCGCTCACTGCCCAGTACACACTGCTGAGGAACTCCAGAGCGTCCCTGCGGCTCTTCCGCGCCTCCAGCTCCACCTTCTTCTTCCAGCTGGTGCTGCTCCTCGGCCTGCTCCTGGCTGCGGTGCCCCTGGGCTACATAGTCAGCAGGTGAGAGGAGGCTGGGAGGCTGGCGGAGGCAGCTCCTCCACCGGCCCTGACAACTGTCTCTCCACCCCCCTCTCTCCAGCACCCACTCCTCCTGGGACTGTGGACTCTTCACCAACTACTCCGCCCCCTGGCAGGTTGTCCCTGAGCTGGTGGCCCTCCGGCTCCCGCTGCCTGGCCAGCGTGTCCTCCACTACCTGAGTTCCCATGCCTTCAGCTTTCCACTCCTCATCCTGCTCAGGTGCCTCTCAGGGCGAGGACCCCTGGGAGGGGGCCCTTTCCCTGGGGGTGGTTCAGGACTGGGCAGCCCCTGGCAGTCTCATGGGATCCAGAAGCCAGAGAAGGGGAGCCCAGGGAAGCAAGCTCCCCAAGGACAGGTGGCCTGGGGGTCCTCTTGTGCCTCCCCTGTAAAGCAGGCACCTCTGGACCCAGCCTCCTGTGTCACGGGGACTGTAGGACCCTCGGGAAGGGGAGGGGAAAGGTGCTGTCTCCCCTTGAGGAGAGAGGCTCCTGCAGGGGGCATGGTGGCTGACCTGGCATCCCTGTCCTCCCCAAGCCTGGTCCTGACTGTGTGCGTGTCCCAGTCCCAGGCCAACGCCAGAGCCATCCATGGGCTCCGTAAGCAGCTGGTGTGGGTGAGTGTCCGCTGGGCTGGGGAGGGGACGTCTTAGGAGGACACTCTCAGGAGTGTGGGACCTGAGGCCTGAGACGGGCCTGAGGTTGTCGGGGGCTTTCTCCTAGTGGAGGGCGTGACCTCGGATGGGGGTGAAGGCAGGAGAGCGGAGGGAGGAACCGGTTCCACAGGAGCCTCCCCAGGCCGGAGCTGGAGCAGGACATGAAGCTTGCCCACCCGCGAGGCTGGGAGCGGGGGCGGGCCTGGGGCGTGGCCTGGGGCGGGGCTCAGGTTGGGGAGGAGCCTGGGGCCGCGTGGGGGAAGGGCCTGGGCTCGACCTAGGGGCGAGGCCTCGGGTAGCGCTGGGGCGGGGCTTGGCGGGTGGCCTGGGGCGGGGCGGGGCGGGGCAGAGCCTCGGGCTGGAAACTTCTGGGCGTGGCCTCGGCGCGGGTTCTCAGCCCGCCTCTCGCTCCCTCCCAGCAAGTCCAGGAGAAGTGGCACCTGGTGGAGGACCTGTCGCGGCTGCTGCCAGAGCTGGCCCCGAGCGATTCTCTCGGGCCCGAGTCCCCTCTCTCCCGAGCTTCGCGCCCACGGTCTTTCTGCCCCGGTTTCCCGTGCCCAGGCTCCCCGGGCCCCAGGACCCCCCGACCGGGATCTTCCCACGTTGTTCCCACCGGGCTGAGCCCCCGGTGCACCGAACCACGCGGTGACCCGGGCTCCTCCTCCAGATTCCGCTTCCCCAGCGGCTCGGCTCTGTAGCCTGGAGCCCCACCTGCCCTACCTGGTCCCACTTCCTCCCCAGGCCCTCTTAGCCCATGCTCCAGGACCCTGGTGACCGCTGCCCCTCCCCGGCTCCGGGGGCCTGCAGCAGGACTCCCCAAAGACGGCACAAGAAGAACGTATGGAAATTCCGATCTATGTTTGATGTTATCCCTTCAAGCTTTCTATCTTCCGTTGAAGTTTTATAGTACACATGTACATTCGCACAGTAACGGGTGAAGGCGATTTACAAACTGTCAGTGCTCAGCAATTGCTGACCCCACTGTGTGCTGTCATGAAGGTCTGGAACCCCCTCCCTATGCTGTGCCTATGCCTGTCACCCACTTGGCCCTTCATGTGTAGAGAGCCCAGAAAGGTCAGGGCCACTGTCAACAAGGGGCAGGGCTGGGATGTGAACCCAGGATCATGGGCTCCAAGGCCACACTGCACCAGCATGGGGCTGAGTCCATCCTGACCCTGACCACAGGGCTCACTGCAGTGAGTGAGTGAGGGTGTTGGTCAGCTCCTCCCTTGAAGGCTCCTCACTGTCCCATACTCTCAAGGACACCCCAGGAAACCAGAACCGAGCCTGTGGCCTCGCCTTCTACAGAGCCTTGTCCTCCCGGCCTGCTCACTGAGCCAGCCTGGAGCATCCATGGGATGAGACCAGCCACTGCACACTGCACTCTAGGCTCATGGGGAACAGCTTGGACACCTTGAGGAAATCCGAAAATCATGGCCTGACTTGCTCATCCGAGCATGGGGAGGAGGTCCCACTCCTCTGAGCAGCTGGAAGGACTTATAAAGTCCTGGTGGACTGTGTCTAGAAAGGCACTCCGGGCTCCTGTGTGGCCGCTGGCCTGAAGGCACCAGATGGGAGGAGTGGGAATGGGATCCAAGACCCCTTGCGATCAGGCAGACAACGAGGGGATCACAGGGGATGGGCCACTTCCAGCAGGAGGGTTCATGAAGGAGGTGACTAGTGGGGCCTTGGAAAATGGAGCTTGGCGGGAGATGAGGGGCAGGGAGGAGGTCTGGGCACAGTGTGGCGCTGGAGCCCTGCAGGGCTGGCTGGGAAAGTGTCATCGGGGTGAAGGGACAGGCAGAGGGAAGGCAGCCACACACCTGCAGCAGGCGCCACGGGACTCAAGTGGCTTTCTGTAGGTGACGGGGAGCCAGGGGCTGTGGGAGGATGAGCCCACTCTGCCAGGGTCTCAGAGGGAGAGACGGGGTCCTGCCATAGTGAGGTACGGGTGCTCCCGGTGCAGAGCTCACTACACGGGTGGGCCTGAGTCCCAGCGCCTTCCACCCTGGCAGCTCCGGCCTCTCCTTCCAGCACTGAGGCCTCGCCCGTCTCTGCGGCCTCCACATCTCTGCAGGCCCAGGAGCCTGCTGGGACCCTTCCGGGAACAGGATGTGAGGGAGACAGGAGTTGGCGGTGGGACCTTCTGCCGTACAGAGACTGGCCCTCTGCGGCAAAACCACAGAATGCCAGGGTGTAGCGGGGAGCTGGAGAGCTGGGGGCACCCCAACTGCACCAGAGAGGTGCCCCGAGGGTAACCTGGGAGGGGCCACGGGGCCACCTCACCAGCCCTGCTCCCCTCTGCCAGCTGGAGAGAGGCTCAGCCCGTGGACAGAGGGCAGCCCCCAGGAAATGACACCCAATCAGAAGGCTACATGGGTGATCCCCACAGAGACCTGGGGTGGGAAAGGCAAGGCTCCCACCAAGGCCCCGGGAAGATGTCCCTGGAGTTGTCCACAGCCCTGCTCTGGCTCAGACTCCCAATACAGAGAAGATGGGGTGCCCCGTGCCCCCTCAGATGCAGGAGCTGAATCATTTCCCCAGAGCACAACATGGGAAAAGCACTGATTCCCCTCCCGGAGAGACCGCTCCTGGGTCTCCCTGAGCCTGCATCCCACCCCCAGCGGGAGCAAGAACAGAAATGTGGAAGGGGATTTTGCTGGAAATGGAGATGAGAGGCTCTCGTCCCCTTGGGAGAAACCACAGCGCATGGGTGGTGGGCGGGCAGGCACAGGCTCCAACCCCAGGACCCTGAGTGCTGAGCCACAGAGCTGGGGGGAAGGACACCACCAAGGGCCAACACAGCCAGTCTGGGGACACCGGCACCAACTCTCCCCCTCGTCCTTCCTGCTGCTCCCTGGACAGCAGGGCCACCCCTCAGAGCAGCTCCTGGAGAACGGTAAGAGGGAAGCCGGGAACAGGGCAGTAATCGGCATTCCTTGGGTCAAGTGTCCATCTTGGACAGATCAGCTGCACCCTGGGGCAGTGAGCCCAGTCAGGCGCAGTAGGAGAACACTGGAGATAAATGGTCACCTGGCAGCAGGGGACATGGTCCATGAAGCAGCCAAAGTGGGCATCTCCTGCACGGCTCACTGAACCTGGTCAGAAAACCACTGGCTGAGCAGGGAGTTGTGGTCCCAGGGCTCAGGAGGCTGAGGCAGGAAGATCCTGAGTTCAAAGCCAGCTTCGGAAAAAGTGAGGCACTGAGCAACTCAGTGAGACCCTGTCTCTAAATAAAACATTAAAAAAGCCAGGGATGTGGTCCAGTGGTTAAGCGCCCCTGGGTTCAATCTCCAGTACCAAAAAGAAAGAAAGAGAGAAAGAGAGAGACAGAGAGAGGAAGGAAGGAAGGAAGGGAGGGAGGGAAGAAGGAAGGAAGGAAACCACTGGCTGGTCTGGCAGCCCAGACTGGGGCTCAGGTGCGATGCCCAGCTGCATGGGCAGGGAGGAGCCAGTGGCCCAGAGCATCTCACCTGCTCCCTCAGCAATCTGTGTCCCTCCAACCCTGGAGGTGTGGCCCTGGTGGCCTTAGGGCTCTGGAAGTCCCTACTCACTCGCCTATTTCTTTAGTTAGTTCTGCTGCGGCCACCAACCAGGCCACACCACTGTTGGGGATATGGCCTGGTCTCCCCTTTGTCCACGTTAGCGCTGGGCCCAGATTCCTGGGTAATGACCGTGCACATGACCTCATGTCATCATCCACGGGACACAAGGAAGGGCCCTGCCCCTGAGCCCCTTCAGGGTGGTGCTTGCCACACCACATCACACTCTGGGGTGGCCGGGGCCTCAAACCGTCTGAGGTTTAACACGGGGCTGGGGGTAGCCTCGGTCACCTAGCAGATGCCCAGTGGGTGGCCAGATACGAACCCACATGATGTGGGTGGAAGTGGCCTCTCCTCCTCGCACCTCCAGGGGGTGCAGCCCACTGTTTCTCCAGGGTTGTCTCCTAGGTCCCTAGAAATCACAGTAGGCCCCCCAGAAACTCCAGGATGGTCACCCCGTCTCCAGCTCAGCACTCTGGAGCCCCGCTCCTGCTTGCCAGGTAACACCCTATTCACAGGTTCAGGGGGATGGGGGGGCGTGGGCATCTCCTGCCTGTCACACAAGCCCAAGTCCCCAGCTCAGCAGTGACGGCTGAGTTCAAGCCCTGGGCTGGCTCCGAGGCCCAGACTCCCACCTGTCGGGGAGAGGCTTGCTGTTGCAGGCCTGCGGGGCTCAGGGCCCAGCCCTGGTTGCTGGGGACCGGGGCAGCTGCTCCTCCAAGTTATCCTTTCAAGGCAGACGGCCACCCAGGGAGCATCCCAGGGGCCCCAGGGTGAAGGGGGTCAAGACCTAGGAAGCTCTGGCAGCCTGAGCAGAGCCCTGCATCCACAGAGGCCTGGGGCTCCTTCAGCTGCTCTGCCGGCCATGCAGTGAGCCCCCTGGGGATGCTCTGGGAGGGGCTGGGCCAGGGCCTCAAGGAGGTGGGCTCAGGGTGTGGGGTGCTGGGGGGCATGGAGAGTTGGGACCTGGAGGCACAGGCACCTCTGGAAGCCAGGGATGGAGCAGAAGGGTTTGGACTTGGGTCTCAGACCAGCTCCTACTAGTGTGGCCTGTCATGGCCTCGTCACTCTGGGCCTACTCTGTGCTCATCTGCAAACATGCTGAAGATCCAAGTGTGGAGGCTGGAATTGCTCCATCAGCGAGGCCGCTGGCTGAGTCCCACGGCCTCACTGCCAGGAGTCAGCCTCTCCTCTGTCCTCCCTGGAGGCTGTCTGCTGTCCCCATCCTTCCCCTCTGGCTGTACCACTCTCCTGTCATGTTACAGCCACCAGTGGCTTCCCCAAGGAGCAAGCAGAAGGTGAGTAACCCCCATGCTGGAGGAACCAGGGGACCCAGCTGGGAGCCCTGGACGGGAGCTGCCCACCGTGGAGGTGCCTTGACTGGAGCCGGCGGCAAGGAGGGGTGTGTGGGACACCGGCACAGTTTTAATTCTGGGAGTGACAATCCTTGCCTCCACCTCTGCAGGGCTCTGGGAGTGAAGAAAGAAGAGCAGCCTGAGCAGGCAATGTGGGGACCGGTAGGGGACACGGGGCAGGGAAATGCCTGTGCCCGGTGGGGTTGGGGACCCCAAGCAACCGTGTCACAGTCGCTGGGCCCCAGAGCCTGAAGCAGATCCAAGTCCCCAGAAGCCCCAAAGCTCTGCCAGATGCATGTGACCAGAGACAGCTGGGGGATTCTGGTGGGCACCTTGGCCTGGGGGGACCCTCAGGCCGATGAAGGGTGGAGAGAAGCTGAAGACCAGGGTGCGTCAGCCAGAGGGCATCCCGGTCTGTCCACGCACCGCCAGGGCAGCCCAGGCCGGGAGGAGGGGACTCAGGGGAACCCCAGCACACAGCCTGGCCTGCTCCCCAGCTCTGCCTGCCCTCCCTCCCTCCCTTCCCACCCTCTCTCCCTCCCTCTCCTCTCTGGCCCTGTGTCCATCAGGGTGGCCGTGTCCTTTAGCCCTTGTTCCTGGGCATCCCCCGTTCCCCTTCCCCAGGCGGTCACCGGGCAGTAATGACGCAGGTCTCACTTCAAAGAGGCACAGGCTGAGTTACCATTTCCTCATTTGCTGTAAAAACAAACACGTTGTTGGTGCAGCCGCTAAAAAAAGAGCCGGTGGCTGGGTCTCAGGAAAGTACCTGGACGGGCAGGCCGCCTCCCGTCCGGCTCGGGCCCTGACTTCTGCTCAGAGTTTTGGTGACCAAGTCCTGCTAACTAAACCCCTGAGAAGCCAACTGAGAGGTGTCGTTCATTCACTCAACAAGTCCTTGTTGCTGGTGGCACGCACTTGAAGTCCA